>CM021785.1:2681326-3114143 GCA_011076525.1 Nettapus auritus | reverse complement strand
GCTTTATACGTTCTGACCTGAGATAATCACTTTTTTTTTTCTTCCCTCTGCCACACCATTTTATCTTTTTTAAGATTTCACAAAACTCTTACTAAGTCATTTAAGTCTAGAGATGTGAGAAACATGAACCTGAAGGCTGTAAGAAAGGCCCCAGTATGCTGGTGGATTTGAAATGATGTGTTTATTTCTCTGTCATTCTCTCTAATGTTTCCCAGCCCAAAAGTATTTCATACATAAGTCTGTTGTCATTAACATTCCATTCATCTGCCTGGTATGTTATTCTCAACACTAATGATAGCATAGAATGAGACTTCTTTCTCAGAGTAGTTTCATTCTTTCTTCCCAGTTGTTTTTGAAAATGCAAATGAATCACATCCTAGAATTTCTGCAAAGCAGCTTTGATGCACTGCTGTCATATCTTGAAGGCATATTTTAAACCTAGGCTGGGAAAGTCAGGTTTAAAATACCGTTCCAATATTCTGTTTTTAAATCAGTAAGTGCACCAAATAAGTATATACTGCTAAATTAATTTAGGAAGTGATTAAGTCAAGTTGAGATTGTTGATAGAAAATACTATATATTTGTATTTTTGTAGAAATACACTATCTTGTGAAGGTTGGAATCAAGCAAGATCACATGGGCTCTTAAAGGATATGAAAATGTCTTCATATGTTTGTGATAGATTATCTCTTGATACCTATTGATGTCTTCAAGGGCCCGAGTCTAGATGGGTCAGAGTTATGATGCATTCAGCCAGGGCTATTGGACTTGTAGTTCCTGGTGTTGTAGCAGCCAGATATGAACATTCAGAGCCTGCTGCAACTTCGGAACAAATTGTTGTTCAAAATATGTATTTTTAACTTGTCTGAACCCATCTGAATCTTCTGTCATGAGTCTTTTCCTGTTAGTGTCAATTTGTAGATCAGTTAATTTAATGCTATTCCCACTTCCCCCATTACCATGCATTGACATGGCAACTGATTGAAGTCTCTGAGACCACAGACCTTTTGCATTAGTCTTTTAAAATACGGAGATGTTTGATTTTCTCACTGCAGAAGAAAAATAAATAAATAAATAAATAAATAAAAAATCCTTTAGTAATCAGAAGAAAAGCATTGCAAATTTTCAGGTCAGATAGAAGTAATGGGAGTCAGAATTCAGAGTACTCATCTTTGTTCTATTTGTGGGTGCCTTTGGGCATGCAGGCTCTCTAAGCTTCACTTTCTTGTCTTGTCTCACATGGGCAGAGCTATGTTTCCTCACAATAATGTGTGTTTGTGTGTGTGTGTGTGTGTGTGATGGATTTAGAACATTCCCCAGGAAAGTTACAAGGCTGAACAATTTTGAATTGCAGAATGTTGAGGAGCTGCTGTCTTCAGATGATTTCTGAGCAGTTCAATGAGTAATGAAAATAATTACCATACCACCACCACCACGCCCCCATATCACTTTATACCAATTTTCTGGGAATAGGTGTAAAAGACTCATCTCTAGCAAATGACATTAAATGTACAACTCAAAGTGTACCCAAACTATTTTGTGTGAAAAAAGGAAACTTCTGACATTTCTCGATCTCATATAAACATGAAAATTCACAAAAAAAAATACACCTCACCTATCTGAAATTGTTGTCATCTTCTGCCATCAGCTTGGAGCAAGCCCTAAGCTCAGCCCAAACCACCATAGACACAATAATGAAGAATGACCTCAGAGGATTCTAAAATGTCCTGTTCCTTTCCCTCTTCCAGATCTATTTTTTAAATCACTTGAAGTACTCCTTTAAGATCCACATTTAGAGTAGAAAGTTTCTGCTTTACTAGCTAATCACGTTCCAGAAGAAGAAATACAGCTGTGGGAAGAAAGATTTCAATTCCAATGGTGTTTCATCACTGAGTTTTGTGACCTGAAGCAAATTACTTCAGTTCTGGTTTTGATTCCTGTCACCCTGCATCTTGCGTGGTCATTTGTACTAGAACATTAACCTTGTAGGACTTCAGAGATTAAGTCCTTTGCCTCATTTTCTCCTTCAAATGAAAGTACTTTGTGCACTACTGCATGCTTGCAGACAAATGAGTACATCATGCAGTCAAATGAGTATTTGGAGGCTGACTTTGGTGGATGAAGAAATAATTTGAAAAAGAAAAGGCACCCAGAGGAATGTAGTGAGGGTTGATTAGCATTCACCTGTACTCGAATGCAATCTTGCCCAGTAAATGTGGCAAAGCTGTGGCTGCTGAGCCTCTCTGTTCAGATCGTCTACGAAGACAGAGAAGGCTTGGAACAACAGCCATGCCTCAAGGCTGCTCAGAACTGAGGATGCTAATGAGACAAAAAGTCTAGTGTCCCAGAAAGATGTTTGCTATATCCATGGAGAAGTAATTTCCCCAAGTCCTGCTAACCAACAGATATATTGCAGTGGGGTCAGGAGAGGACCTAACTGCATAACTCATATGTACTCAGTGGGCAACTTTTTCCTTTAGATACCACAAGGGTTGACCATTGAACCCACTGCTGCTTCAGAAAACCAAGATAGGTCTCTTTGGTCGAGGAGGGAAAAAGCCAGGAGCCTTTACTTCTACCCTGAATGCAAAGAACACCCCCCCAGGCTCTTTACTGGTTTTGCCCTCTCTATAGCCCATGGAACTGAAAGATCAGTCAGTTATAATGGGCTTTTTTACCCTACACATTTATGTAATGAGTTCCCTTACTTGTATCACAGTGACACCCCAGATCTACGTATTTTGTTTGCTGTATAAAGTGACTGCTAAATAACACCATATAAATATTTCAGATCTACACAGGCAGAGTTTGCTAACCGTGAGGACCTTACTGCCTACCAGCACAAGATGCATTAAAGAAATCATTGCCCAGTGAATCACTGGAAGGGTGTGGTGGCCCCTCATACCTCCCAGGACAAGGGGCCTCAGGGAACAGAAGGTACTGGGCAGACCCTGGCAGGTTGCTCCATACCAAAAGGTAGGGCCAAGATTCAGAGCAAGCCAAAGTCAGGAGAGTTGTAGGATTGGGCAGAGAGGCAAGGAGCCTGGATGGACTGCAAAAAAAAAAAGTGAGAGGAAAAAATGGGGAAAAACACTCAAGAGCCTCAGAGAAAAGGGGATTGTGGCAACTTTGCTCTGAATGGGCTGCAAGAAAAAGGTCAGGCATGGAGCTGACCTTTTGCAAAGTCATGGGGAAGGAAAGATAAATCTTTAGGATGTTGTTAAGGAAGAAGCAGGAGCTGAACAATCACCTCGAAGAGTTCATCCCATGAGTAATTGGTGATTTATGCCAGGAAGCCCCAGAGACATCTCAGGGTGGGAGTACTACCTTCTGAGCATGGCTGTTGTCGGTTGGATCTCATTGCCAAAGATGGGGCACAGTTGCAGGGGCCACAGTTTAAGCATTAACAAATATTGCTGAACTGTACATAATCTTGACTTTTTAAAGTGTCTTTCTTCTTTCTTGGGTAATACAAAAGTTTTACAAGTCTTTTTTTTCTTTTATTGCTTTTACAAAATAAATTTGGAATTCTGAGTCCCGTCAAAGGCAGAGGATATTTGCTGTTCAATCTAAAGTAAGTCTACATCACTCCATAAACTCCAGCTGCAGTTGTAACTACCGGTGTACAGATGGGAGCTATGATATTGAGAAACTAAATCACTAGCCCAGGGTCACACCTGTTACAAAGCACTAACCCATCATGTATTGCAGTCTGAGCTTGCATTTAAACCAAGAGATATCCTTCACCAAGGATCCATCAGGTCTTTCTTGTAAGAGTACAGGATGTTAATGCAAATGTCTTGGCCAGATTCCGTTCAAGTAATTGCATTCTGCCTTCCTGAATTCCCCTCTAATTTCAAGTGCACATGAGATGCCTCACTTCCAGGTCTAAGTTATGACCAACGTCGCTTGCATCAAAACATCTTGCTGCTGTCCCATCTAAATGCGGTTCCACTTCATTGATGGAAGAAATTATGTCTGTAGGGTTTTGTTTTGGCTTCCTCATAAAGTGCTGCCAAGTTGACACTCTTAATCTTTGGTCCAAAGGCAATTTAGAGGTGTTGAGTGTTTGTTTTTCTTATTTTTGGTTCTTTGTCCTCTGAGGGAATTTATTGCTTTAACTACCGTACTGGCATTTACTGAATTAAGTTGTCCTGTTTATTTTAGCTGCAGGTAATTCCTTGGTTAAAAAGGGGTAACTTTCCTTCAGTGAATGTTTTGTTGCTATAGTTAGTGCATTTTGCTTCCTAGTATTACAGAAGTATAGTGTATTATTATCTGCTAGACTATCATTTTGTAGAATTGCCAGAATCTTTTGATTCCCTAGGAGACTGATCCTCATCATTTTCTCTTGACAGGAAACTGATAACTTGTCCATAAATAACTTCAACATGGATAATTATCTTGAGTTTCAGATAAGGGCTGTGATGGTTCCTGGGTGTCACTTATTCATTGTTGATCATGTGGCAATTGTTCTATTACTTTGAAGCTCCCCTTTTCTTCTACAAAGAAAGGCTAAATTTATTTATCTGCCTTTAGTGGAAGCACGCATGCTTAATCATTTGGTGAGTGTCACCCATTTCGAGCTGTCTGGATTAAAGGTTCTGCATCAGCAAGTGCCAAATGTGAATCATAATCTTTGTTTTCCATAATCACTGCTGTTATGATAATGATCAAGGTTGTTCATTTATAGGTCAGATGAATATTTCCAGGCATCATACTTCTGTTGGGTTTTACTTCATTTTCTACAGACTAAATTTGAGAGGCAGCAGGCAATCAGATGGCCTTAGCTGACCCGAATAAAATAACAAGCAATTTAGCCTGAGCACCACTGTTGGAATCTCCAATAAACTTGCTGAACCCAGAGCTCTTTTTCCTTTTGATTTCCTCTCCTGCCTGGCTAAGGCCAGGAGTGACCTCCTTCCTGATGATTGGCATGGAATTATTCATACTTAGAAAATAATTCTGGCACATTTCTGAGTCAGAAGGAGGAAAGGTCAGTCCTCTTCCTTGTTTATTCCCCTGATAAAGAGTTCCATCACCAGAATTCTGTTCCCGTTTACCTCCCTATCCTGTGCTTCCCAAACAGTAATTGGCACACAGCTATCAGTGGCCATATGCGTAGCCCTTTAATGACATCACCTGCAGACACACAGACAAACACTACGACATACCAGTTTCTCGTTACTGTTCATCACTTTCACTCCTAGCCTTTCACTGCTTCCGCATGCTCCTCTTTGGCATTTGACATTTGGATGACTGCATTGCTCTTTGTATCCAAAGCACAGCATGCCTAGTATTAGAATTATGTTATTAAGCTATTACCTTGCAAGATGGATGTATGCCTTCAAAAGCCATTATAATCGCTGTGGTTTCATTACTGCTGAACTTCCTTTAAAGCCAGGTAACCTGTACAGATAACCATTCTTCAGAGATGGTTTGGAATTTCATAGCAAGTTTGTGTGTCTAAACATTTTTTCTTACTTTCTTAAATATGTAATTTACTCCTACAGGAAGGATTCCGGCTGAGCTGCCAATTTGTTTTCCTCGTTAGACACATAATGAGCCTCATTGAATGGTTTGATTTACTAAATTTCTTCAGCAAATATGGCTCTGCCTTTACCTAGAGGAACTGCCTCCAGTGCAATCAGGCCTTTTAATGAGGAAGTGTCCCCTGCTTTGTACAGCTTGCTAAGCAGCACAAACCACCTGGTAAACGTGGTAAAGCCAATTTACTGTAGATAAACAGCTCACTTATTGATGCAGGCTTTGGTAGATGCTACAGCATTGTGAGAAGACATCTCTGAAGAGGAGAGAAGCTGTTTGGAACTGCTTATATAAACTGTGTTTAGGATTTGTGTCTGCCAGCATAGACTCAGGGCAACTTAAAAATAAGTATACATAAGGCATTATCAGAAATAAGATAGCAAGGCAGCACAATTTCCTGTAGCACACAGAGTAACAGGATGTCATCCCGTCTCACAGTCTACACTGAATATTCATGACAACATGTCCTAGGGAGACTTCCCTTGAGGGGTGCTCAGGGCATATTCTGAAGTCTGTGACAGATCAAAGTTAACCTGCCCTTTTTCATCATAACAGCAAAATACAATCTTATCCTCTTAGTAGTCCAATATTGTATTTAATGTTTAACAGATATACATAGCGTATGATATTCCTAAACAAAGAACTGTCCTAACTGCAGTAGCAAAGCAGGGCATAGGAAAGCAGGGGATATCTTGAATAGAGTTTCACAGGTAACTTCTGCTGATCTATCAAGTCAATGTTTAGACTATTGATGGAACAGAATATGAAGCTGATATTTGCTGCCAAAACCTGCTGGAAGACTCCAGTCAAAAGTGCCAGAGGTAATGAGGAGAATCAGGGTATTTTATCTTAAGATACTTTCCAAAATTAAGTAATAAAAAAGGCATTACTTACATTGTTGGCCTCACTGTCAGTCCTTGTGCGATGAGTGAATGACTGTGTCCTGTCAGAGGGGAGAGAGAATTTGAGAAAAAATTATTACATAAAGGAGATAAGTCCACATGATATACATTCACTTCTGTTCTTGATCTGTAGATCTCAGTGCTACAAATGGGTCTAGAAGCGAAGATAATCTCTGAATCTTGATCTATCTCGCTGATGAAGTGAGAAGAAAGTGTGTTAAGCAATGAGCACTGCATGCAGCTCATTCAATAAGGCTGGAAGCTAAAGGCCCAGAAATACGGGGTCCGATGCAGGGAGCACCACTTGCACATTTTCCTGCAGGATCATTAGATGTACAAAGAATTTTTTGGCCTTTTGTCTAATACAGAAGTAAAGATTCTCTTAAAATACTGGATGAGATCTAGGAATACATCTTAAAAAACATGTTTAAATACTATAGGATGACTACTACCCATCCTGTTGCAATTAACAAGCAGTATCAAAGCAATAGTCATCCCCATGCTTACATGGCAGCTTACATCACCAAAGCTTTATACAAACACCAATTAGTGCTCTAAACAATGCTGCCAAGTGTCATTACGTCTGTTTCAGAGGTGAGGCAACTGAAGAGGCAAAAAGATTTGCCCACAACTGCCCAGAGAAGAGAAAAGTTCAAGAGTTTAAGGCTTTCAAATCAATATTTCTTAGTCATGCTGTGGCAGACTCTGCCCTTATCTGTGGGTGGAGTGACATCTTCATGGCCATTATTTTTTGCAGTCCTGGTAGTTAGAGAAATAAATAAAACAAATGCAACAAGTTATTATTATTATTTTCTGAAAACATGCTGGAGACTGGACAAAACACCCTTGGCAGGCAAGGAGCCTCCACGAGGACTTAGTTTTTGAACAAATGATTGTGAAGTATTTGGGGGTTTCTGCCTTTATGTGGGTTTTGTACAGAGCTGCTGGGGTAAACTCCGTGCCAGTTTAGTTCCTTTTGGTTACAAATGACTCCTGGTCTGACTTTTGGGGGCTGTCTGTGGACTTCTCTGCAGGTTTTCTGTTAGCACTGACCAGACAGGTCAGACCAGGAGTATTTGGGCTGTTCAGGTGGACTGTTCGCTCTGCATTACTCACGGTTACGTACGGGCTGTGAGAGTCACGTGGCAGCATTTCTACTCCTTGATTGGCAGGTAAAGCTTTCCTGAGCATGAAAAAAATGAAAAACAAATGATTAATAGCAAATCTTCAGGCTTACCAGTTAAATACAGTGCTTTCCATATGAATAAGCACACCCTAAGCATGGCAGCAGAGCCATGGCACACAGACATTCATGGCTCACCCCATCTTCTGCGAGTCTCAATTAATCAAAAATAAGTAATCTACGTGACCTTTACATTAATCTAGCATTTTGCATTGCTTTTGACATCATTGTAAGGTTAGAAAATGATCCTTTTTTAAAGCCAGGTCTTCTCTTCAGCCATAACACCTCCTGAGGGTTTTGCCTGAATTCAGAGGCTTGTTGCTAAGCTTTTTAAAGTTTTCAGTGCCTGTAGACTGTGTGGAGCTGTTTGTACATTTGCCACTGGGGCACCAGCTCTATGACGTTGCAACAACTCTCAGGCACAGACCTGTTCTTTAGGAGGCTCAAGGAATCCCTCAGAGGCAGCTCCTGGAAAACATAGTATTTAACCCAAAAGCATCCATCTGCAGAGGTATGACAGCTGCCACAGCCACTTATGTAATAGCTAGTTTCAGTTACTGATCTGCTAATGACTGTTTTGCCCTTGCGCAGTTTGTTCCAAGTTTCTTCATTCCCCTCCTTCCTCGCTGCCATACTGTGGTGCCTCTTCTTCTTGTCCACATCTCTTCCAGCTCCCAGTAGGAAAGCCTGAATTTGCTAGATGGAATAACCCCCGGGGAACTGCTCACACATTCCATTGCAGTCTCTCTCCTTGGTACCAAGAGGAATAGGGACCGTGGGAGGAGATCTGCATTCCCATGCCCCGAAGACAGAAGCCAGAGGTATCATCTGCCACCTTCTCCAGGAGCTTGGACAACTGCTCAGGGAGATCTGGCGTTCACGTGTGATGGAGATATGGGGTCTGTGGTTGAAAGGCGGCTGCATCTCTCATGTCCACAGAACAAGAAGTTCTTACTGATGTCCTACAGCCTCTGCCAGTCCTAATTGCCTCAGCATTCCTACAGATACTGCGTCTGAGCTGGAGGAGGATAAAAAGTCCACCAGCAAGCAGGATTTCACCGGCCTGTCAACCTTTGAAATGGCTGAGGGGTAGGCAGGTCCCAACAGGTGGAACAGCATCTCTGAAGGCCTGTGACTAAAGAACAAGGAGAGCAGAAAACAGGAAGGAAAAGAAAGAGCAGGTACTGTCCCAGAGGGATGACAGGAGCAGCTACAGACATCTTACTCAGAAAGGTGAGTGAGTGGAAATGAATGCTTGGTCATCCTGGGAGCGAGCAGGATTTTGCTACTGAAGCTGCATTTTTGACTGTAAGCGCCTCTGGTGGAGGCTTAATGAAAAGCAGGGTTTATGTGGGGCCTTTTCATTGCGAGGGGTGTAATTAGGGAACATTTAAAGGGCTGGTGACTAGCAGAACACGCATGTGCTCACTGCTCTGACTTCTGGGTTTTGTAGGGATGTTCCAGCTAGCTTTAGCCTTGCTAACTCAGGCACTGCTGGTGACAAAACCGGAGCACCGGGAGCTCAGCACAGGTTAAGGAGCACTCACCTACTGCCTTGAGCAGGTTTGGCAGCCTCTGCAGCACTTGACACTGCCTTGGCTGGATGCAAACCAGCGCAGAAGGGAAGCTGAGGTACGCCAATGCTATTCTGTTCCTGCAGGCAGAGCTCACTGTGGTTTCAAGATATAGATCCCCTCAGCCACTGCTCAAAGCATCACACAGGTAAAACAATGAACATTGGGGTTCTCTGAAGAGATTTTGGTGGACAGAGAGCTTCAGTTGAAATACCCAGAGGTGAGGAAAGCATCTGAAAAACAGGGTCAGTATGGGAACATTTGGGGCAGGATCAGGAGACATTAAGCAATATTCAAAAGCTCTCCAGGACAGGGACTGCCATTGTTCTGCCTCTTGCGTAGGGCTGGACAAGCTGTCAGCACTCCCATAGTATCCGCGAGCACCGCTCCTTTATCCAGGAGGGCAGCACAGAACAATTTTGTGTCCAGAAAGGAAGACAACGTGTTTCTGACTAGGAAGAGCCAGGAGCAAAGGCAGGAGGCAAAGCCCTGTGCATGCCAGCTCAAGCCCATACGCGGCGCAGCCAACCAAGAAGACAAGGAGGAAATGCTGGGAGTTTCCTTCTGCTAGAGTTGCCCACAGGAGTTTGTCCGCCTGTGAGTGGGAGGAGGAATAGACTGGCTCGTCCAGTGGCCATGAAGAAAGCCTTCTGAGGGAGTTTCCACAAAACACGAGGAGGCAAGTCACACTGATCCCAGAGTGGGGACAGCCGGGTTGGTATGCCGTGTCCTCTGCAATGAGGGAAAATGTGGGAAGATGGCTTGAGAGAATACCTGGAGCAGTCCAGGATATCAAACACCACCCATGCAGGAACAAGTGACGTGAGTAAAGCCTGATTCTCTAAAAAAAATCAAGATGAACTTTAGACTTACAAAGCCTGCTGGAGGCAGGAGGGTGCAGGATCCGCTCTGTCACCCTCCTGCTCCCGGAGGATGCGGGTGCCAGGGGCTGCTTCGCTCAGCTTAGGCTGAAGATTGGGGCAGGGAAAGCAGTGGGAACCTCTGCAAGACACAGGTGAGTTCAGGAATAAGAACAGAAAGTAATGAAACACTTAAGTGTGAGAGAACACAATAATATGAAACAAGTGCAGCAAGGGAGAAAATTAATAACTGAAGGACAGTTTGTACAGTTAGTGGACAGCAAATTGCAGTGAAGTTTACAGCATGGTGTGGCAGCAAGGAGAGCTGCTAGGAGCGGGAGGGTTGGATGCATCATTTTGGTCTGTGATTTGTTTTAAACTCAGCACAAGCAGCTTTCAGCCAACTGGGGAAGTCTCTGTGACTGAGCTGTTGGAGCGTCCTCAGGTTCCTGTGGGAGGACAGCTCCAGGTTGGCTTCTCTGAACTGCAGGGTCATAGGGATGTACCTTGGGGGGGTCAGGGAGTGTCATTTCCATGATTAGGGAAAGCATTTATACCCGTGTACTCAAACCTCACTGCAGCTCCTTGCTCTTACAAGTCCAGACACTGTGGCACCTCTTGTTTTAGACATTTAAAGTGAGGGTGGACAGTGCTATTTGAGCACTGGAGTGCCAGCCTGACACAACAGGAGGGACTCAAGCCAGAGATCATCACTACACTTTTGTTTAATCTCTGGGACTTTATTATTATTATTTTACAACTCGGGCCTGTAACAGCAAGTCTAGTAAGGGGCAGTGCCCCAAAAATGCTCTGTATGCTGGCTGCTAGCTGCACTGTTCATCTGCTTGTATCTAACAAGGGCAATGAGAGGGGTTTACTCTACAGAGAAAAAAAATTCCACATGCACCAGCTGCCAGGAAATATTAAAAAATGAAAAAAATATTGTCCAAGTGGAGATACCCTCAAATGCCTAAGTCCATTCCACAATGAACATCAATTCACTGATTATCTCCCCTGCCCGTGTGAAATAGCTGCAGTCTCCTCTCTCTGCCTGCAGGACATTCTTTGTACCTCTTGTGTTACTCCAAGCGGGTGCTGATACGGAGATAGGCACGTATTCAAAGGCTCCTTCTGTGTGGTCTCATTTTCATTCCTGTTTCAGCAATCTAAGAGATGGGTGCAGAAAAAAGGGCTGGGAACACGGAGTTGGGCAGTTGCTTTAACACCTCGAACAAAGCCCAACCTGGCAGGGGGGCACACAACATGTGTACTCCTTCCCTCTTACAGCATACAAGCACTAACATTTTCAAGCACTGGAAGTAATTACAGCATAGTCTTTTTCTGCAGCACTAAAGGACTATGTCACAAGTGCTATTTACAGCATCTATTTCTGGATTTTGGATAGAAACACCATCTTTGAACCAGCCCAAGAGTTTTCTTCCTTTCTCCCCACAGTTCAGGACACGGGATGAGAAATGAGCGAGGGCAAACAGAAAGGGCCTCTTGCTTGAGGGACAGCTGTGTCTGCACATCCAGTTCTTCATTTCCTGCAGGAAAATCTCATGGCTGGCTCAGAAGGTACTGTTCCGATGTGCAGCCAGACAATGCCTACACCAAGGCCTGCAGCCATAATGAAGCAACAGAATTTGCCTTGTGTGTCCATTGTGCAATAATTTCATTGTCAAGGATTTATTGTTGCCTTTTGCTATTACACAATATAAAATGAAGAGAGAAAGAAGGGTGGAGGACGAATAAATGAAGATGACAGAAGTAGGTTCTCAGTGTTGGGAGATTTTTAACGAGAATTTAACGGCTTCATCAGTCAGTGAAAAGTGGTTCTATTGTAGCTGTTGATTTAAGAGCCAAGTGGATTTTTTTTTTTTTTGTTTCAAGTTTGCTTTTTACACCCTAAAATACTGGCTTTTTCAAAATTTAAAACATTTTCCAAATGGTTTTGTGAAATTTCCTTTTAGTACCAAAGAGGGTAGAAATATTAATAGCAGCTGTTGAATTCTTTTAGAACATTCTCATAACATTGGGATGAATGTTCTTAATGTTTTGTTTTTCTAAAATAGAACCCAGCATAAAACAATTGTAAAAATGTAAAGGGACCATAAAAGGATTTAAATTAATCAAAATCAGAAGATAATTTTCTCAGTTTTTCCTGATGCTTGTCTCCCTTTCTGAATTCAATTTCAGAAGAAATTTCAATTGTCTTTTATTTCGCAGCTAAAAGTATTTCACAATTTCCAATGTAACAGAAAATCCATTTACTAGGTGATTTTGAATGGCAGGCACAAGCTCCGCAGGTCAGATTTGAAGCTCTAAACATTATCCATATTCAGAAAATTTGATATTTTATAACAAGCTTCGTGAAAAAACAAAGCAGAGCCATCTTCCAGCTGGACAGATGTCAGTAGTAATTGCGCAAGTAAATCAAGGTTTTTTTGTTTGGTTGGTTGGTTTTTAAAGTTTCAGAATACCAAATAATTTTGCTAAAGACTTTTACAAATCTTAACTAAGCCCCATTACAAAAGCAGGGTGTCCTGTTTTAAATCGAGTATCATGGTTGGTAGCTCAGATTGAGTCCATTCAGGTCCCACCATCCGAAGAGCTGAGTTCTTAACAGATATGGGAAAACCCACTACAGGTGAGCAATAGTTTTGGAGAAGCAGGAAGAAATCCACTGCCACGTGTGCCTTACACAGACCGAGTAGCCGATCATTTCAGATTACACCTAGGTATGTAATTCCTGAAGCACACATATAGAAACCCTAATGGCTTCAATTACTAGTGATCATGCAATCCTCTGGAAACCATGGAAAGAAGGCAGAAAGCTAATTCCTTGATAGGGAAGCTCAGAGTAGGAAGAACCTTCCAGCTCCCATGACTACTTCACTAGATATTTATAGAAATTATGGCTAAAATACTGTTCTGGCCATTGAAAAAAAAGGAACACCCCCTTCCCCCCAGTCATACCAACCTTAACTCAAGTGTAACCTTAATGTTAACTTGTTTGTCCAGTTCATTCACTTCCTATTATTCCCTGGATCATGCTTTGAATAATTCCCATGATTTGTTTTTTAAGACCTGCCCCTTTTGATGTCATCAATTTGATCCATATAGGCTGGACAGCTCCAGCATATCTTCAGTTAGAAAAGGCACTCAAAGCTTGGGACCGAGACTTGTCTTCCATCCAGGAAAAAGCTGGCTAGAGTGCCTACTCTAAAACATAGAGTTCCTGCCAAGGTACAGTATAAATGTTTTTGAAATTTGGACTTAGTTGTTTTACTGTATATTTCTGTATAGATGTATGATTTATTTGTAGATGCAGATATATACAAGGTTAAATGTTTGACTACATGATGTGTGTGTGTGTAGGTGTTTAACATGCTGAGCATTACGTTGCTGTGATAACAGATGAACGTATACCTGTCTGCCATTGCTTTCTCACTTCCACAGGCTCTATAAGCTGCAGCCTCTCTCCAGGCACTTACAACAGATAAGACAGGCAACCATTCACTTTGTTAAGTCCTTGACTGCAATTGCTATGGTAAATGAATTAGAGGTAGGCTGGCCTGGGAAAACTGGTGGAGAGAGGATGTTCTGTTGCCTGTACTTGTGCATTTTGAAAGATTCCCTCTGTTATTTTGCATTGCCATATGCTTTTTTCATTTTCGCTGTTTTAAGAATGTTTTCAAATGGTATGAAGTAGCTAGCCATAGCCTCAAGAGCCAAAATAGAACTTCCACGAACTGGACTGCCCCTGAAAGCCATGGTTTGAAAGCTTACATGTATTTTTTTTTTTTTAGATTCCAAATTATACATAGAAAAAGTATTTGACAGATGTACCGTTCATTTTTGGCAATTACCTTTTATTCTTTTTCTCATTAGAGCATGGCTGGCTGTTGTAAGATTATTACAGTAAAAAATTTCATTTTTCCATTTTAGTCTCATAGTTTTCACTTCCACCTTAAACCACTATAAGTATTTAAGGGCTAATCCAATGTATTTCTTAAAATACACCATAGACTTGTTTTCATTTATTTTTATCCAAATAAAATGAGAGAAAAGATTGAATAAGATAAAGGTTGAATGCATAATTTAGCCTAAAAAAATTTACAAAAAATGTGTAGCCATCAGGTAGCAAGACTACCATGGCTTCATTTCTAGTTTGCCACAGATAATCCTTTTGACTAAAGAAGCAGAGCTGAAGGTTTCCATCTCAGTAAGGCTGGCTCATAAAATTTGTAGCCAGTGGCTCAAAACTATGGCTCTGGGTAGTCTATGTGGGAATAGAAGATCAACCATATCAGCACAATGCAAAACAAAAAAAAAACAAACAACAACAACAAAAACCACCAGTATTTCCTTGTAGCAAAAGTAGAATTTCTCATCTCCCACTTTAATACTTTCTAACACATTCTTCTAATTGCTCATGACTTGTATATATGTCACTTTGCTTGAGCTTTCTGTATTTATTCAGAAGTTAATATTTTAAGAAAATTGCAGAATAATTTGTCATGATTAATTTTAACACATACAGCAGATGCATATGCCCTTGAGTGAATTTTGTGTTATTATTATTAAGTATCTCAGAAAATACAAACATGGATCTGTCATGGTCTTTGGGGAAAATAACTGGTAATAAGCTGGGTTTCCTTGTCAGATAATACACTTGTGTGCTATTTGTCATAAAGCTGATCTGATGTACAGCTTTCTGAAGTACTATTCACTATTTCATGATTATTCCTAATCTTTCTGACATGAAAAATACACTGAACGGACTTTCTTAACAGCTTTTATCTTCATAAGATGCTGTTTCATTTGAAGGATATAGTAAGAGAACCTTGAGATAAAACCATGTTTCGGCACGGAGAGGTCTAGTTGAAGATGAAGGCACTGAAGGTCAGGGCACCAGTGTTTATCAGCAGATCTGGGGTACCCTCACTGGCTCCTCAGGCTGAGACAACCCCAAAACACTTTGGACCCTTCACTGAGACCTTGGGTCTTGAGTGTTTCATGATTGCAGAGCCCACCTTGAACCATGCTTTCATTATTTGTGTGCTCATTTCTTGACTTCAAACTGTTAGTGTACTTAACAGATTGTTATTTGGAGTTAAGGTTGGAGCAATGTGTTGCAATCAGCAAAAACTTCTCTTAATAGCATAATAGGCAGGGTGATTCATGGAGCGCTGTCATGTTGGAAACTCACATATTACAGGACTTGATGTCATGTTCACTAAGTGGAAGTATGTCAACATAAATCCTATATCCAAGCCGGTACTGAAACCTGGGAAGATTCCATCAGTCCATGCTGACTAAAGCACATGAGCATAAATAACATTCACTTTCATCAGCAGAAATTCTCAGATAATCTAGCATAGCATAACAGACGTTTTACTTACCGTGACAAGCAGATGTGGATTTTGATTTCCAGTTATGCCACTCCTGGATGATGCTCAATTTCTGTTCATTTTCACATCTGTAAAACAGAGATAAGGATAAGACCCCCTTTATAAAGAGATTGGTAGATTCTTGGAAGAAAGTATTTATGTAAGAGATAAGTGGCAAAATTTCTAATAGTGGTCATTAATGTTATTGTGGTCTTCAGAAACAACCCAAGAGCATTTAATTTTAAGTAGGAGTTGCAATGCTCTATCCACATCCCAATTTGGTTAATTCCCTCTGTGGTTTCAGCTGAGGAGTTTTCCCTCCACTTCTTTTCCTGAATATCTGATTGTGCTCATCTGAACTATGAAATACATACTATATTTCATCTTGGGAGAGGCTGTATTTTAGGAATGAGAGACTTTAATCCCATTCACTTCCACTGTTAGACCATGCAATAGTTCAAAACAGACCCTAATTTCTCTCTTCCACACACTTGAAAGCTGGATTTATCCTTTGATTCCCTGACATAAGGATGAAGCCATACTGCTCATTCTGAGACTATTTCAAGCTTCCTAGCCCAGCATGTTTCACCAGCAATTTAAAATGAATTAGTTGCATGTCTTATTAATAAATGGTGGTACAGTGTTTCAGAATTAAGTGTTGGTCCTCAGTATTCTTAGAAAGAAGCAAGCTACACATGCCTTTGGCTGAAGACTTCTCAGCAGCTTGGGTATTAGTCACATTAACTTTGCATATCAACACTAACAGATGTCATAGTGCACATGATAAAATCACTTGAAGGTACTTAGGCAGCAGCATGCAGAACATTTGATTTTTGCTACTCCCTGGTGTTCAAACTCTATGAAGAGGGATAGAGGCCAGCTCATAGCTATATTCAGCTTTTGCTAATAACACACTCATTCACACCCTGTTTGAATGGGTCCACAGATCAACCGTGGTCTTTCTCGCAAGCTATTAAGATATATTCTTTCCTTCTTATTGAACAGAAACAGACTTAAAGGATGGAGCAGGCGAGGGAGGAGGAAGAGAGAAAAGAAGGCTTGATCGAATTCTATGATTCCTTCAAGGACATGTTTGAGTTCTTCTGCAAGAACACCACAATCCATGGCACCATCCGCCTCGTGTGCTCTGACAGCAACAAGATGAAAACAGCTTTTTGGACTCTGCTTTTACTTGCCAGCTTCGGCATGTTGTACTGGCAATTTGCGCTTATGTTCAGCCAGTACTGGGCCTACCCGGTTGTCCTGACCATGTCCATGCATTCAGAGCCCAAGATGTTTCCAGCAATCACTATCTGCAATCTGGACCCATACAGGTAACGTGTTTTTTCCCCTTGGCTTTATCTACAAGGGTCTAGAATGTGACTGACTGAAGCTTGAAGGAGCTTTGCTGCCTATCCAAGCAGGGTGGGCAGTAGGAAGGCCCCATGAGATGCAGAAGGATTTATTTCCAAACTGGTTTTCAGACCAGATCTTGTTTGGAATTGGGCAACAGTACATAGCATTTTATCTGATGCACTGATTCAGGATCAGGAGAACTCTGCCTTGACACCTGGTTAGAGTGCTAACTGATTTCATGCTCTGATAAAATTCGTCCTTCCCCAAAATACATGGTTACTGCACGTATTTATTCATTGCTAAATCACAGATCACTGGAGCAATGCGCACTAATGCTGACTCTGCCTTTTATTTTTTGTTCAGACAAAGGACTTTAAGGAAACAATAAACCTTCCATGGAAGCCTTTACAAGTATGTTTGTCAAACAAGGCTCATACAGTAGTGGCAACTTATCAAGAGGTTTTAAATTACATAGTGAAGGAATTGTGTAATTTCCTCAGAAACAATTAAGTAATTGGCTGACAGGAGGGCCTGTTTGTGCAGCTGATGTTGCACGACAGCAAACTCTGAGGTTTTCAGTGGAGGACCCAGCAACTGGAAATGCAGCTGCTGGAGTGCCTAATAAATTAACTCAATGAAATCAGGCATGCTAAGCACAGCAGCACAATCGCTACCTTTTCTCAGGCAGACATCAAGGTCTGTGGAGACCAGGTGAACAGCCTTTTATAGTTACTATGAAGTACATAGAGTGCTTTTGTCTCAGAGAAGCATAGATATTCACACATAGCAAATATTTCTGGTCCTCGCAGATTTGAACTGGTTAGTGAACACTTGGTTCAGCTGGATCGCATGGCAGAGGAATCCATTGCTTTTCTATATGGCATCAACACAACAGCCAGCTTGTTCCACATGAACGAGAAGAACATCCACATGAGAGACTTGTCAAGCACAGGCAACCTCAGCAGATCCAGCTTCAAACTCAGCCAAAACTTCTCGCTACTAAGAACATCTGAGCTCAACAATAAGACAGGAAAGAGGCAGTCCCATGTGGGCTTCAGGCTGGTAAGTCTTAAAGATATGAACCTGCTCCTAGACAGGGTAGATTTAGAGGAAACCCAAGGCCAGCAGGGCAGAGACATTTTCTATAGGGCCCCATCACACCCTACCTGAGCAAGGAGAGCACAAAGATGATGGCCATCTTCAACCAAAAGTCCAGTTCTTGGCTGAGATCGCAGTGCTGAGGCAGGTTCAAGATCAGGAGGCTCGTCCGAAGGTCAGGGTTGAGGCCAGAACATAGCTCTGTTCTCACTGGAGACCAGCAGTCCTACAGCATCCCCCCCAGAGAGGGCCTGAGGCCCCAGGCTGAGCTTAAATGGGCTCTTGGCCCCAGGTGTTGGTGCCAGGTGAGGCTGTTCAGGGCTGTTAAGGTCTATAGGGACACTCAGGGCCCTGACAGAGATCTCACCACGTTCAACAAGTCAGTGAGAAATTAGGTAGTTTCAGTGCTATGTAATGACAGCTTGGAGGATATTTGAGGAGTCCACCCCTGCATCACCATTTTGTGCTGATTGCCATAATTCTTGTCAAGTGAAGCAATAAAAACTTCAGTGGCCTTACACAACTCACCCACCTGTAAAGTCCCTCTGGCAGTAATGAATTTGGTAGAGAAAGGTAGCAATAGGCTGTGGGAATCATTGTACCCCTTTCTAAAATTATAGAAAACATCTACACTTAGCAGGTGAGCCCAGAAATAGCAGAGAATGAAGAGCCCATCTAAAACAATGAGAATTTTCACGGTGTCTAAATGCTGTAGCCCTGGGGTACTAGAATTGTCACAGATAAGACAAGAGAGGACCATAAATAATAATCAAGATGATGAATACCACAGATAGGTATTTTTTACTTTGGAGAATAATGTGAATGCTTCAACTCCTTCATCTCATGAACAGAATTAGCCTAGACCTAAGAGCAACAGCACTGAGAGAGAAATTGATGTGGCTTGAAAGGGCAGCAATTTTTGCCTGATGATTATCGCCCTGCCCTCTCCTGAGGTCCTTCACCAAGCACACTTTCACCAGAACCTGTGGGTGTTCACCTGTCTAAGGCCTGAGTAAGAAGAAAGAAAGTGTCTCAGGACTTGGTCCATGATTCATGGGTTGTAGAGAATTCCTACCACCCCTCTCCTTCTTTCTTCCAACGTAATTGAGTTTACTTCTCTGCTGTCATCTCCTGTGTCTTTTCCCCAGTGATACCACTGAGATGAAGGAGCACACCTAAACTAGTCTCAGGGAGAGAAGGTGCTTATCACGTAGCTAAAATACTGAAACACTTTATATTTTGGAAAAGTAGAGGTTCCCCATGTCCTTGTATGTGGTATTTCCTTTGCCCCTCATCTCTGTCACCCTCAAGCTGTCATGGCCTGGTTACACTGAATGGTTCCTCTCTTCTTTTCTCCCAGTGCAATGCCACAGGTGGGAACTGCTTTTACAAGACCTACTCATCTGGGATGGATGCAATTCTTGAATGGTACAGGTTTCACTACATGAATATCATGTCCCAGCTGCCAGTTATAATCAACATCTCTGATCATGAGGAGCAAATAGAAGATATGGTCTACTCCTGCCAGTATGATGGGGAGCCCTGCAGGCCCAGGTATGTTGCTTCCTGAGGTGCTGATTGGGATTTCAGCAAAACTCAAGAACTTGAAACTGAGCCTGTAGGGCGAGGCATCACATCCCGTGGCAAACTGCCGGACTCAGCTCTTGGTGGAGACCTGACTCAAAGAAAGAGCCGCATCTCGTGATCAAAGCACAGAGCTAGGAACTTAGAAACTGGCATTGCCCCATGAGTTACCTCTGTGATGGGTAGTGAGTGTATTAGGTTGTCAAAAAAGCCTAAGGGAAGTTCAGCAGGAACTGAGACTTCACTGGAACAGGGATGTGCTGACTATATTGGATGATAAATAATGAATGATTGCCTGCATGGGTGGAAAGGAGCATAAAAGTGGAGTCTGTTTTTACTGGAACAATTTAAAAAGTGGGGAGAGAAGGGGAAGAATAAGGCTCTCACTGTGCTTACCATGTGGCTCGGCCCTTGAGCACAATGATTGCTCTTAACCTTTATGCTAGGAGGACTCAGGTAATGCCAACAGGGTCAGATGGTCTTTCTGCACCCTTTTGTGCCTTGAGGCAAAGAAGTGGGTCTGCTGCCCAGCACAAAAGCAAAGTTGTAGTTTCTAATTCCTTCATGTGTATGGTTGACTTTGCCAGAGAAGTTCATCATGACCCTATAAGTGCTAAAAGTTTAAAGTATACAAGGAGAGAGAAGCTCTTTCTCTTAGGGATTGGATGCCCCATGCCTGGAGGTGTTTAAAGGCTAGGTTGGATGGGGCTTTGAGCAACCTGGGAGATGTCCCTGCCCTTGGCAGGGGGGTCGGAATTAGGCAATTTTTAAGGTCCCTTCCCACCCAAACCATTCTATGATTCTATGATCAGAACACAGACTTGGTCTCATGCTCCAGCCTGCCTGTTTTTCTGGGACAGGCAGGGAACAACTGAAGCAATCTAGTAGGTAGAAAGAAAAATCTGAACTCTGAATTTGACCCCTGTATTTGCCACTCTGTCAGTGACCTGCAAGCAGTGAATCTCTGAGCAGATAATTTTTTCCTTGTTTCTGGTGAACTAGCAACTCTTTCCCATAGGCACCCCTGTACACACACACCCCCCATACACAAAACACATGCTTTGTAGAAGTAAATGTGCTGTTACACTTGTAATTAAAACCTATCAAAATCTCTCTTGGTTTCAGTGACTATGTTCACTTTCACCACCCAGTCTTTGGAAGCTGTTATACTTTTAACAGCAAGGGAACGGACTCCTTTTGGACAGCAACAAAACCAGGAATTCCTTATGGTATGTTATTTGACAAAGGGTGGGAAAAAGAGGTAAAATGAACGTAAGTTGGGTATGGATTAAATATCTGTCTTCTATAAATGTCTTACTGATATATAACCCTCCCTTCTAGTCTGGTAGCACGAATTATGTGCTGTATTTGCTTGCTTCACTAGCCACATGTATATGATGGCCGTATCAGCTAGTTACATAACTACAGCAAAGAGAATGCTGTTCCAGGTTTCAGGCAGAATTTTATTGCAGTTTTGGAGTAGGCTGGTGCAATAGCTACCCGACCATTCACCAGGTCTCTAAGGAAAACCGGTACCTCTTCTGTGAGCTAAGAGCAATTGCATCAGTGCTGAGAATTCAAGACATGCTGACGTTCCTATTTCAACCCCAAATAAGTTGTTATAAGCTTCCCTTTTCTGTGGCTTACAGGACTTTCCCTTATCCTGAGAGCAGAGCAGAAGGATCACATCCCACTCCTGTCTACAGTAGCAGGTGTGAAAGTGATGATACACAACCACAATCAGACACCATTCCTTGAGCACGAAGGCTTTGACATCAGACCAGGCATTGCAACCACCATAGGCATTCAGCAGGTTAGTCGCTTGCTCAAGAGCATTATTTCTTTTCCTTCTGATGGCAGAAAGTTGTGAGGAGCCAAACTCTGACTGACTCACACAATGGGCTTGTGGGGCTCTCGTGTTCACTTCTCAACTCTGCATGCAAGCCCATTTTCTCTCTTCACTGTGCTCAGGTTCCCATAGGTAAAACAAAATTATTCCAACTGTACAAGTGACCTTTTGGTCCTTGGTACATTGGGGTCTGATTTGTTTTCACACTGAGGCTCCTACACCTTGGTGTACCTCCACACAGGGGACTGCATGTGTCTATAAGAATGAGAACAAACATCCAAAAGTGATTGGGTTATGTTGATGTGATAAGTTACTGCTTGTCAGCTGAGCCATACCGACTGACCAAATATATATATATAAGCTTACTTTCTGTCATTTATATATATGGTGGTCCATACAGTTAAGTTTAGATGGTAATGGCTACGGTCAATTAAAGCTTCTAATCACTCAGGCTTCTTTTCTGTATCTGCAGGATGAGGTGAATCGCCTGGGTGGCAATTATGGGAAATGCACGACTGATGGCAGTGATGTGAACGTTAAACTCCTGTACAACAACTCCTACACCCTGCAGGTATTGTCAGAGTGGCTGAGGCCCCAGCTTATTCAGAGTGGATAAATAGCAAAAAATCCATACCTTACTCTCCAGAGAGCTTTTAGAAATCATGCCATCCAAAAGTAGCTCACAAACATATTGTTAGAACTGGGAATGTGTTTCACTGAGCAGGGGATATTGGGGCTCTCCCCTCTTTGTGGCACAAGGGAGATGAGGCAGTGAGCCAGCCAAGGCTGTTCTGGTAGGACATTCTTCTGCCATCAGGTTTTTGGGTTTGTAAGTAGTTGCTCCTGGCTCTGGATGCTTGGGCTGTTTAACTGAGATGTTACCGGACATAATCAGAAAGTGATTGTCTCACTGAGTTCAATGATGTTCTCAGAAGGAAGGTCATGGAGTGAAAAGTGAAGACCTTTTGCTTCAGCTTGCCCTAGTAATGGCTGGCATCTTTTTGAAGTCATGAAATCTGTACATCTCCTAGCAGCTTCACACTATGGACTGAAGGTTTGGGCAATTGGGAATTTCTGTCTTATCCAATCTTTTTTTTTTTTTTTTTTTTTTTTTTCCCCAGGCTTGTCTGCATTCCTGTTTTCAGCACATAATGGTTCGAAAATGTGGCTGTGGCTATTACTACTACCCACTGCCTCCCGGTGCTGAGTACTGTAACTACAACAAGCAACCTGCGTGGGGTAAGAGCAAAACATTTCTGTCCTGTCCTTGCCAGCAGGGAACGCCTCCCTGGCACAGTTACTGGTTACACGGCTCCTTAGATTGCTGCCCTTCTACTTTGTAGATGCCTTCCATTTCCTGAGGAAGTGTCTGAGTGTGTTACTCTCATTTTTTCCACCAGGTCACTGCTTTTACCAGCTTTACAACAGGCTCAGAAATCATCACCTGAATTGTTTTGACCAGTGCCCCAAGCCTTGCCGGTAGGTCACAAGAACAGAGCACAATGAGTGCCAGCATTCAAAATAGAAAGAGATCATTTTAAAGCAAAATATCAAATACTTTGGTTTTGACCACATCAAAGAGGAGTTCCAGGATTTTCAAACTGTTCTAGTTTTCTTTCCAATCCAAACAGTTCTCAGCCAACCTCTGGTTTTATTTTCTAAGCTGAGTTAAAAATAAAAATAAATCCAAGGTTCTCAAGAGCAGCCCCTACTAGTTCTGCTTTGGGCAAGCAGTTGGCTTGTTGAACTCCTTCACTTTTCAATGCCAAGAGCTGTAGTGATTATAGTCTCCATTTTTATCTTAACAGGGAATCGCTGTACAAGGTGTCTGCTGGGACAGCTAAATGGCCATCAGTAAAGTCTCAGGTAATCCATAGAGACAATGGCTAAGTTTAGAGGTGAAACTGTATCTGGTATGTTTGTGGGAACATTAAGGATGAAGACAAAGACCTGGGCAGCAGCAATGGAAGAGGCAAATAAAGCAAAGTAGTCCAACACTGAGCACAGTGTAATGCCTCCATAGATGAGATGCCAGGCTGAAATTCTGGAGGGGCAAATTCAGCTCCAGTTCTGATGTGAATTTCCTTGTGACCTGAAACAACTCAGCTCACTGCCTGAGTTCCCACCTACGAAATGGTGATAAGAACTTTCTGCTGCCAGTGGGTGTTGTGGTATAATCACTCACACGTTGCTGTTTGTGAGATCCTGCAGGCTGCAATGGAAATTCAGAAATTGAGTCAGTAGATGAGCTCTTGCCATTTCTTATGCTCTAATGCTAAATGGGCATTCAGGCTGTATGACCAGGTAATTAATTCATGTGAAATAGATTGCAATTATATGTAAATGCTACCAATACATTGTAAAAAGGAAGTGATTTAGTGGGCTTGCCATTAGAGGCAGAATTTAAGAATCAACATATTATATACACCTAAAATACCAGTGTGTATCCCCTTGCAGTCTGGCAAATATAAATATCTATTACTCGACGGCTACTACCATATTACATTAACCAATTAATGACATCCTTTTTAGTTGTTAACAATACCCATTTTATTGCTTATGAAATCTACCTTTAAAAATATTAAACACACCAAAATTCAGAAGACAAGATTGCCAATAACATACATACATCTGTTTCAGGACTGGGTCCGCCAAGCTCTAAGGCATCAGAATGGATATAACTCTACTAGCAACAGGTTAGTTACTGAGAAAAGGTATTATTATTAAAACTGTGGATTTTCTTCATCCTTAAAGAACTCTGGAAAGGGAGGTCAAGAGAAAAATGCACAGGTTCCTCCGATAAATTTCCCGTCTTTCCTCACGACACTATAAGACAGTCACTTCTGTAACCTTTTTCTAACCTAATTTTCCAAGCTCATATTAAACTCAGAAGTAAAGCTTGAGCAAGTGGGGGAGCTTACAGTTAGCCCACTAATTAACTTAGTCCACTGACTAACTTAGTTTGGTGTGGGCACCTGGCTAACTGCTCCTTTTCTCCAACACAGGAAGGACATCGCCAAGGTGACTATCTTCTACAAGCAGCTCTACTACCAGTCTGTGAATGAGTCTCCTTTACTCTCAGTAAGTTGCACTAGATCAGCTCAAAGCATTTTTACCTCTTATTAATTATGGTGTGCTGTGTATGGTTGGAGGGAGGTTCATCTACAGCCCCCAGGATGGGGTGGGATTTCTTCCTGAGGAATAAACTTGAAAATTTTGTAGTTTACACAGTCACACAAAATGACTCCCCAGATGACAAATAGCTGATGGATCTGCTAGTAACATGCAGTAATTCCATGTTTGGTAAAGGTGGTCTTTTGATTCTTTCCACAGGATAATTTGCTTCTGTCCAGCATGGGAAGCCAGTGGAGTCTCTGGTTTGGATCCTCAGTGTTGTCTGTAGTGGAAATGTTTGAGCTGCTCATAGATACACTGGTCTTGTCTCTCCTCTTCTGCTACCAGAGGTTCAGGTCAAGGAAAACGTTAGAAGTAGCTCGCGCTCCATCCATCCCTAACATGAGCTTGACCCTACAAAACTACCGTGTTGTGCAAGAAGAAGCTGGAAAAGGGGCTGATCCTGCTCATACTCACCCTTCTGGAGTGACTATTGCCATGGACAGCAACAGTGACCTGCATCTTCACCCCCTCTCCAGCAAGGTGGAAATGCCAGAGAGCCACCCAGATGTGGTGCTTAATGGATTTAGATATATGAAGGACAGCACTTTAGAAACGGAGCTAAATCACTAAGGCTTGTGTGCCCAGAGGAGTGGGAGACGTGGAGCTCCCCTAACACTCAGGTGCCATCAGAAAGGCTGCAAACAGAAATGTTCTGGATCCACCATCTCTGAGCACCTAAACACCACACTGGGAGCTTAGGAATCCTCCAGCTGCTATAGGTTCATTATTAAACCTTCCCAGTGTCCTGGATACGGGCATCATGCAATGTTCTTTTGTTCTTAATGAGTATCTAGGGAGGGGAGAACTCTATTTCTGCTCTCTGGGCAGTCATCCTGTCCTCATAAAAGCCTATTCATAGCTTCTAACTTTTAAACCCTTATGAGGAAATCAGCCTGTGGCATTAGACAGGCCCATCTGCATTTCACAAATATACTCAAGAGCAAAGTCAGCCTGCCTGGAGAGATTTCCAGAGGAGGCTAAGGAGTGTGCGCTCCTATCAGCTAGCAGTGCCTTGAGGATGGCAGAGGATGCAGTAACAAGAGCCTGCTCTGATCACGGCTTTGCATTCAAGACACCTCTGTCCTTGTCCTACTGCTGTTGCATTTTGAGCACCATGCACAGAATGCTTTTAGACTGAGCCCAGATTATTTCAAGTGAGATGTCTTAGAGGAGAGGAATTAGAAGAAATGGGGTCGATGACTTTTTTCTGTCACGGAAGAAGCATCTGAATTATTTAGAAGATTAAAACAATGCTGCATTTTTACTGCAGCCAATTTATAAACAGAGCTGTTTTAATGTTAATATTTGACAGTAACTTATGTGTACATAAAATAACATATTTATTTTTTATGATGACATTTGCACGGAAGTGTTTTAGTCTGTTATAATCTTGTTATGACTTTCTGCAGAAGACAAGAATTGACAAGAAATCAACGAGCTTTGTTTTGTAACTTTTTTTTTTTTTTTTTTTTTTTTTTACATAATAAAGTGCTCTGAATACAGACCATGAGTGGAGGTTTAGTTTGATTTTGTTTCTGCTGCTCTGAAATGCGAAGGTCTCTTGTGCCACAGCGCAGCGTCCTGTGGCTGAGGTCAGCAGGCTTGGTGCTGGCTTTCTGGAGAAGCCAGGGCGAACAAGAGGGGATTTACTCCTTGTCTTCGGCTTCTCTTCTGGCAGCCAGACCTCCCAGCTTCTGTTTGGGGCCAGTGCAACACCAGTTCCCCTGTCCTGGAACAAAACACCCACCTGCTGAAGGGCACTACCAGGTAATGACAGCTCCCTGTGGCCCAAAGGGAAGGCAGAGGGTTCAGGTGTCCCAGCCGTGGCTCTGTGACCAAACCTCCCTTGATGCAGGAAAGGTTTCAGATTTACCCTGCAATTCCAGAGATAATTAGGCACCCGCATCCCATTAGTGACATCTGTGCTCGTACATTCGCTGCTCGATGTTCTAGGACAATTTCTGCCACCGTTT
Source organism: Nettapus auritus (assembly GCA_011076525.1). Taxonomy (NCBI): domain Eukaryota; kingdom Metazoa; phylum Chordata; class Aves; order Anseriformes; family Anatidae; genus Nettapus; species Nettapus auritus. The sequence goes on along the minus strand of CM021785.1, from coordinate 3,087,644 downwards.
CTGAGCTCATTTTCACCTGGAGATGAACCCTTGTAGCCGCAAGGGACAAGATAAGGGAGAGATCCAGAGATCCCAGACATTCACCTCCAGCGCTGCGGCCGCCTGGAGGCTCTGGCTGCCAGTGGACACGGCCTGGGAGGGCAGGCCCAGGGCTGCTAGGAGACACATAGCTCCAAGGTACTGTGTCTGTCACCAGCATAGCAATGTAGAAAGTGTTTCTGCAGCCGTATCCTTGCGGGGTCCCTCTGTGGGTGAGGGAACTCTTCCCCACATGGGTGTCCTCCCCAGCTCAAGGCCCTCAAAGGGCCTTGAGAACGACTCCCTTGAGACTTCTAACATGGCTGTTACTGTCAGCCAGGCTGTAACCAGGGCCTGTTGATTTTCAGACACAGCAACGCTCTGGAAAGGCCCGGTTTTGTGCCTGCCACGCACCCAACTCAGCCAACCTGGGCCTCGTGATCCCTTCTGCTCCCCCACCACCTCCCTAAGCAAAGCACATTCCTGTGTGCTCCCTTTCTGGGGAAGAAAAGCTCTTCTGCTCTATTTATGAGAAAAAATTGTCACTGTAAAGGCTCACTAAGACTCCTCTCTCCCAGCACATGACAACACTCGAGATCTAACTCCAATTATATGAATCCTGCTACTGGGTGAAGTATTAGCCCTGGATTTTTGAAGACACTTAAGCATTTAATCCACAGTTAGTAAAGATGGAGAAAGGCAGTCTTTTGTAGCTCTGGAATTCTGTAATTGCATTTCGGTCTTCAGTGTATTTATCCTTGTGAGGCTTGTATCGTCGTACGGTGTCCACTTTAGACATGAAATAGAAATGAAGTTAAAAAAAAAGGATGGCAGAGAGCAACAGGGCAGGCAGCGGGCCAAGCCTTTCCAAAACCCTGTGCTTATAATTTTCCTGCAAGACCATGCAGCTCTCCTTCCATAAATGCCTTAACTGACTGTAGTGCTCCTGGTTTCAAGGTATCCTTCCTATTTAAGTCTTTCATTGAGTTCATGAGCCTACTCTGATCCATTAATTTCTATTTATAGGGATCTGTTTGTTCCTCCATGGGAAGACAAGAGGTTTTTACATCACTTCTTTATTCTCTACCTGTTTTCCACACTAAGAATGACAGAAATCATGAGGCCAGGCCACTCTTTCTTTTCTTTTTATTTTTCTGCCACAGGCACATGGGATGAGAGAAACCCAGGGGGAAGGATTGCAGTGATACAGGGGAATGAGTGGTCCATGTGCAGAATGAGGAGATTTTTCATCTAGTGCAAGGTCTCCTTTTACAGGGCAGTCAGCAGCAGAGCTCATAACACAGTGAGCAGCGACTGACTCAGGTACTCTGAAGAGAATCAGGGGTGATGTGAGCCTGTCACCTTTCCCTGTCTTCTTCCCAAGCACCCTGAAATCACATTATCACAAGACAGCATCACAGAAACCCAACAAAAAGCAGAGCAGTTACATGGCATTTTCTTCGCTGACATAAGATTCAAGCTGTGGGTTGCAGTGGAAATGGAAAACAGGTTAAAAGAGATGGTGTTCTAGGTCCAGTTAATACGGGCAACAAGGCAAGAAACTGTACATAAATAAATCAAGCCAGAGGAAGAGGAGGGAAAGAGTTCATCTAGATTTTTATTAACAGTGTTTCAAGAGACAATAGAAGAGAAGGGAGGAAAAAAAGGCAGACACCACAGCAACAGTTTTAAAATTGTACAAAGGTAATAACATACAGAATATCTGGTTCCATAGTTACAGTCAGTACAGGCTGTGTAGGGAAAGGGGGAATTATAAAACGTGTTACAAAGTTGTACTGAAAGCAGGCAAGTGAAGGAGGTTAATAGGTTACAGCGTATTTACAGCAAGTGCCAGCCTCTGGTGCAGCAGCCCAGCCATTCGGCGTGTATTGGAGCCGTGTTAATCAACCACACGTAGCAGCTTTTACTTGGCTGAAGAACTTTCTCTCCGTGCTGTTTAGATAGGAAGGTGCGGGAGCCTCGGCCAGCAAGAGGCTGGCTGGGCTGTCTCGTCCCAAAGGCTTCCAGCCCAGGCTGTGTCGCCCTGCCATAGGAAAGGCTCGCTCACCCTCTGATCCAGCAGCCCCAGGTGTCACACCAAGGGCTCCCAGGATGGGGAATCCACTCTAATATTCCTGTGCTGATGGAGGGACGGGATGGATGGAAGTGACTGAGACAGGTCTACAGCTCCACTGACAACCTGAAGGCAACCCCCTGGCCGCCTCCAGTGTGTCAGCGAGTGGAGTAGGAAGACACACAAACTGAACGTGCTCCTCCACGGCCATCACTGCGGGCCAGGATGTTTGTGGAGGGATGCTCCTGCTTCAGCCCGCCTCCCCAGCCATCTCGGCTCCTGCACTAGGAACACACAAGGTCCTCCTCGTGCCCTGGAAACCATCGTGGCTCCCACCTCTGCCCCTCCCCATAACTATTTGCCTGCCCTTCCCTCCCACTGACACGTGCTAGGTACATACCCCAGTCCAAATTCCCTACAAGGCAGAGGAGCCAGGAGGCAGACTGCGATATGAATCACATTCCTATGGAAACAGCACTGTATATTTTGGAATCTCAAAAAATATATATATAAATAAAGTTCTTTCAAACTCCCACTCTCCCTTCTGCTCGGTCCCTCCTTGCCCACCCTTCTCCACACAACAGCACCAAATGCTCTCGCACGCAGGCACACTCACACCGTTTGTTATCAGCAAACCAAGTGTTTAATATCACATCGAATCCGTTCACTCTGTTTTGTCTTTGGTTGAAAGCAATAATGCTCGGGCAGTGAGAAGAGAGGAGCAGGGTCAGGGACAGCCCAGCAGCAGCAGAGGACAGCTGTGTTAAGGCTGCTGGACCGTCAGTTATCAGTGCATTTCTTTGGGAGGTCCTGGTTTTCTCTTGCATAAATAATGGCCAGTTGTGCTGCTCTGAGATGTTACTGATCTGTTTTACGCTGATCAGTCTCAGCTTGTCTTTAAACAAAAGGGTTTGACACCGGTTCTTCCAATTCCATGTTTTTCCTCAAGACTGCTCAAAGGAGTTTCACAGTGCAGAGAGCATCTCAGAGACCGCAATACTAAAAACACCCAAGGCACCCCTCGATGACACAGGGGGGATCATTTCAACTTGAGGTTGTCCCATGGGGAATCAGAGACAGGTGCCTCTAAGACTCAAACCCAGACTACCTGTCCAGGCACTCGGTTACAGGGTTTGGGTCAACTCAAACAAAAGCTAGTACAGGTATGTGAATATTCACCCAGGTCTCAAAAACTCAAAGGATGACAGAATCTGCAGGGCTGGGGCAATGGTTTGAGTCCATTTGCATTTGGACAAGGCCTGGCACGTTGCTTTCGAGACAAAGGCAAAGCCTCTCACGGTATCTGTGGTTGCAGCCAAGTTACTGTCACAGTTACAACATATGCACGCTTTGAAAAGAAAGAATGAGAAGAGGAGTTTTGGCATTCGGTGTTTCAAACAAGATTGTACAACACAAGTACAGCTGTACTTGGAGGAAAAAAAAAGTGTTCAGATCTAGCTTTCCCTGTAGCCCAGTTGGCCATTTATTTTGCTGAAAACAAACCTTATGTACAACTTCCCCACTCCCCCCTCCAAAGCTCTGGGCACGCACACACACACATCCCCATCCAATAAATCAAACACAAACCAGTGAGAAGTGCCTCCTTAGCATTTTTTCCTGGAGAACCTTTTTTTTTGTTTTAGAAACTGCAGGATGTACTAAAGTGGTTGATTATATTACAAACTAGAGGCAGTTCAAGCCTCGTCATCTGTATAATGAAAATAGAAGAGAAAAGGGGGGTGGGGAAGGGGGAAGAGGGGAGCTGTGGGGAAAAAAAGGCAGGTTTTGAAAAAATATTCCCTAACAATGCTACAAAAAAATCCTGACATTAAATACAGACAAACTGTATTGAATAAAAATTGCACTAGTCCTCTGGGCACATCAATAATAAATTAAATACTTAACAATTCCACTGATTAAAAAAGACAGCACAAAATCCATAACAAAAGAACATAAAACCCCCCAATACTGTATGTAGGAAAAGTGCACAAAGTTGCTTTATACATTGAATCTAAATAAAGTACCAATACATGTTAAATAAATTGTCTTGCAAGACGCTGCTTTTTGCATCAGTATTTACACACGCTTTAACTTCATGTACTTCAGCAGTAAGTCTGAGCTTCACTGGACCTAACTGTACCCGGTTCCTGTTTTGTTCTCGTGAGTCACTCATGCTGACCGTGAAATAAAATGACCCGAAGTGGAAGCCACGTCTCCAGTCCTCCTTGGCTTACAGAAAGGATCAGGCCCGTTCCTAACTTCTCCTAAGAAGCTGGAAAACCAACTGGGGTGTTTTAAGTTGCTGTGCATGTGAAAAACGTTGCTGGATGATGATCATGCTGAAGTTCCTTAACAGAGTAGGACGGTGGTGGTGGTGAGACATCTGTTCCGCTTCCACGATCTCTAAGTATCCTGGAAGATGCCTGGAAGATTCAGAACTCGAGGGGAACCACATCAGCTCTGACAAACACCTCAACAGATGCAGTGAGCATAAAATGGGCTGGGATTATCAAAGAGAATTCATTACAGAGGGTCTCCCAGTTCCTGACCCAGGCGGCAAAGCTGCTTCTTGGCTGCGTACTGGTCCCTGTCCTGTCCTGAGCGCTCAAGCACTGAGCTGGATGCCACGGGGTGACCTAACCACGAGCACGGCGCTGCCCTGCTGAAGGGCTCAGCCAGCCACTGGCTGCAGAGCAAGGAGGCTGAGCTCACAAGGAGGGCATCCAACGAAGCAGTGACACAAGTGAAAGGCACCACTGCTCTGAGGGGGAGCCCATGTAAACTTGGGTGACTTGGACCAGGAAGAAAACCAGTGCAAAGGACCGAAAGATGAAGCTCCAGGAGAATGTGAAGCAGTAATGTTCTGCAATCCTGCACAAAACCACTGATGGGCAGCGATGCTGGCTATACCTTCACTCGGCTATCAGGAAGAAAGAGATTTAACCCTGGGCATATTAAATGCAAGCTGAGGGAGATGATGTAGCAGCACTGCAGCAACAGCACACGTCCGCCTGCATTTGGCATCACCCCCAGGGGCACATGCCCGAGTCAGCCCTGATCGGAGCATGGTCCCTGCTCCCAGAGAAATCACCCTCTGAACAAGGGATGCAGACATCCCAGCGGTTTATGCTGTGCTGTTTTGTCCTGCATGCAGTTCTGCATCACTCCTGAGGGTGTCACGGCTGATCAGAACATGGCCCAGACACAGTGAACACTTGGCAGAGGGCAGGTAAGGGCACATCCTACAGCCCCAACTCGCAGAGGGAGCGTTGTCTGGTTAAGGATGAAAGTTTCAGACCTGGCATTGAGCAGCTGAGAAAGGAGAAAGCCAGCTTGCGTGCTGGGTACAGAGCCTGGTCCTCGAGGCAGGATGGATGGAATGATGGAGAAGATGCAGCGAAAGGCATTTCCGGGGGTAAAAAGGCTGATGGAGCCAAGCTCATTAATTCTTTAAAGATTGGTGGAAGGAGATTGTTTATGACTTAGGGAAGAAAAAGGCCCTGGGACCGGATTCTGCACCGCCACTGAGCTGCAGCAGTATCAGCATGGTCACTGGGACTATTTTGGGCTCACAACAGACAACGGGAACTGAGCTCAGAACTTGGCACTGGGCATCCCGCAGCTTCAAGAGAGAACAGGAGTGAGAAAGCCACAAGAGAAAGATGGAATTCAAGCCCCAGACTGCAGATATGGAAAACTGATCTGTCTGCAGCAGGATGTGGGGCAGCACTTCCCGAGCGAAGCAAGGACACTCCCTTGAACTGAGGGGACAACTACCAGAGCCTAAGGGGAGCTTCTTTATTGTTCCACTTGCGTACACGGGTGTACTCTGAGTGCTGTTGGACCAGTCTGAGGGCACTTATCTCAAGCGAGGAGCTGGGTTGTTCTGGTATCTGAGGACAGAAATGAACCTGCAAAGGTTTGACCCCCAAGGGCTGCAGCAAGACACCAGCCAGCTTACAAAGAAAGGAAGTCAAAGAGTGGATGAAAAATAGCATGATTGAGTATCACTGCCGATGTAATGCAGGAGGATGGGGAACTCTGCCTGGTATTTGTGTTCCTCGTGAGATCCTGACCCCTTCAGGATCCCAGCACTATCTGTAAGGCACAATGCCCCAGCCCCATAGCCAGCAGCCGAGGTGCCCAGGCAGACTGAATACCAGCCGTGGGCTGCCGCCCACAAGTCTGAAAAAATCTGATGCCAACAGCAGTTTGAGGGCATTCTCAAGAGGCTCTTGCTGGAGCACATCTCAGCTTGGCATCCCAGTTCCCAGCCAGAGGAGGATCTGCCGGAGGCAGTCATGCTCTGCAAGCCCTCCTGAGACAGGAGCACAGGGCTGCACCATCTCTGCAGGGCTACTGTAGCATGATCCCCATAACAGACCATAAACACCAGCAACAAAGTGCTCTGAGTAGAAACACATTCCCCCACTCCAGCAAAGAATAATACCAGAAAAAGGAAAGAAAAAAAAAAGATTCTGCTGGTCGTTGAAACGCAGAAGTCCCCGGGCCAGCTGCTGAGATGCCCTACTCACATGCTTCAGCATGCGGGGTGAGCACGGGGGATACACATGCAGGTAGAAGTCTCCTTCACAGAGACACTGAGTCAGAAATACGGTGACCAGGAAACAAACCAAACCAAACCGCATCGTGCAGCCAGCCAGCTTGGCAGTGGGAGTTGGACTTGGCTTTTCTTCCCTGACAGAAAAGCCCATCGCCAGCGACAAGCTTCTCCCAGCCTCAAAAAAGTTAGCGTTGCTGCTTCACACCACGGGCAGACCGCATCCCGGCCCAGGAAGCAGGAGAGCTATGGCTTTGACCAGCTAACCACCAAGGCCAAAAAAAGGGGAGCGTGGCTGGTAATAGTCCTGAGAGCAAGTGAGGTGGGTAGCCGTGGCTCTCAATTCTACCCCTTCTGTTGTGCCTTCTGGAGCGAAGCTTCTGCCCCATGAACAGCCTGTTCCCGACCTCGAGGTTGCATTTGAGTTTTTTAAACTGGCCCCAGCAGCTCCCAGATGCTGCAGAGTCCCAGGACAGAGCAGGCTGCCGGTCGCACTGCCAGGAGAGGGCTCCCCGTCAGAATCCCTTCCAAACTGTTCAGACGAGAACTCAGCGCGTGGTGACCGCACCGAAACAGAGACACGAGAGGTTCGTCTGATCCTACTGTTGGCGGGCTTCTCCTGGTGATAGAGGGTTTCCTTTTTCTTCTTTCTTTTTTTTTTCTTTTTTTTTTGTTTTGTTTTGTTTTGTTTAATGCTAAACTCTTCTCCCATACTTTTCACACACTCGAGTTCACACGCCATGGTCTGTGGTTATGCCCTAAGAATCTCCTACACAAAATCAACCATCCAGTAGTCAAGCATGAGAACTTTATGCTAGCAGGAAAGATCCCTTCTTCCTGCACGCATCTCAACCTATATGCGCAGGCATCAAAAACAGACCAATCTGCAAGAAACACCAATATACCAAGGATGGGGCTCTCAGGGCTTCCAGAAATCCGGCCCCACTTCAAGACTGCAAAGGGGAGGTGGGGGAGTTGTCACTAACACTCATCTATGTTAAGGCTGATGAACTCTTGTATACACTTCCTGTACTGGAGCTCAGTAGGGCTGTTGCTGGGATATTGACCTGGTTGTCCAAAGGGGCCCTCTGCTTCTCGCATTTCCTCATTCATTCGAGCCAAACGCAGCCTAGAGCAAAACAGAAAGCAAAGGGGGAAAGGTTTGGCTTCCCGTCTGCTATTTAAAGGCAGCGTTCCCACCTGCAGGAGGGGCCGTGCTGCACTTACAAGGTAACGATGTCTGCGTTGGCCGCCTGGACTGCAATACTTAGCGGGTCCTGCCCGTCGCTGTCCACTGCATGCTGGTTCGCCCCTCGCTTGAGGAACAAGCAGACCTGGCTGCAGAAGGAAAAGAAAAGACCATCAGCAGAAATCCCACCTCCACACGGGTGTGGGCACAGAGCACTGTCCCCCCATGGACGGTCACAGCTCTCCTTGCATGGGCAGATTCCCCTCTGTTTGGGATGGAAACCCACCCAAAACCAAGCTCCCCTGCCCACCCCATGGCTTTGTGTCAACCCTGAAGCTCCAGCCCAGGGTGGTGGAGCAAGTCAGCATGCAAAGGACTTACCCAGTGTGCCCCAGGTACGTGGCATGGTGCAAGGGAGCCCGGCCTCGGCTATCTCTTTGGTTAACATCTGCCCCGTTCTGCAGCAGGAATTCACAGGCTATCAAGGAGCCCTGGCAAAGTAAAGTGAAATTTCATTTGTAAATTCAGCCCGCAGTACCAAGAGGATGCATGACCGTGTACCAGCCTGTGAGCTGCCTATTTTCAGTGTACTCCAAACCGGAGTCAAGGCCTCCCATTCCCAAACACAGCCCCCCAGCCACAAGCACAACATACCCCCATCACGGCTTGAATCAGAGGAGTTTTGTTTTCATCTTCATCGTTCACCCAGTTGACTTCAGCACCATGAGCCAAGGCTTCTGCCATGAGTGGCAGGTTTCGGGCTTGTGCCGCCTTGTAGACCAACAAGCCAGGATGCAGCTCCCGCAGGTCCTCCAAATCTGATGCCTCCTGCTCGATCTCTGCTTCACCGCTCGACTCCTCTGACACCTCGCACTCTGAGAGGGAAGAAAGGGATGGAGAAACATGACCCAAAAGCTTGGCATTTCCAATTTGCTGTGTCTCCTATTGCTATCCGTCCTGCCTTGCCTCTAGCTGCTCCCCACACCACTTCCATCACCAGCCTCCGTGCGACACCCACCTTCCTCCGTCACGCTGTCCACCACGGAGCCAAACACCAGGATATCCGTGCTGCCGTCCGTGCTTCCTCCAAGCCCGCTGTCACTGCTCAGACCTGCAGGGCCAACAGAAGACAAACCAAGGCCATTTTAATACCCGGGCGCTCCGGTACCAGGCACAGCTGAGACCACAGGGGAAAAGGGCTGCGCAGAACGTCACACACACATTGCACCGGGCGCTGCTGGCAAGGGAGAGGGCACTGCTACCCCATTTAGCCCCACTCAGTAAAACTGCCCAAGGAAAAACTGCAAAGCCTTATGGTGTCCGTGTCCCCACGCTGCCCTTCATGCAGGGATACTCCAACATTGCCATGGCACTTTGGGCTGTTGAGGACAGCACTTGCTGCAATCCATGAGGGACGCCGTGACGGAGACTGGAGCAGAGCAGCAGCAGAGACAGCTTTGCAGCAGGTTACGCAGTGTCGTTAGCAAATAGAGACACCCCTCTGCTTTGACCACTAACAATCTTAATTTCCACTCTTATCTGAGCTTTCTCCAAAGCTTTTCAGTTGTCACCGGGGCATTTGCAAAACACATTGCCCTTGTAGTAGATTATTGACCACGAATGGGCCAAATAATATCAATAATGTTTATCTCAAGCCAAACTCTAAAAGCACCCATTCACTTATTCACCCTTTCTCCACCCTATGGTGCTTCCCACCTTCCCTGGTGAATGTTACGAGGCAGCTGATTACATGTAAGTGTAATCGTGATGTAAGTGGAGTCAGAAGACAGGAGACTTGTCCAAGGACACACCGTGTCAGTGGCTGAGCAACTTTGTACTTTCTACAACTTGATCCAAAAGCAGTCAAGAAAATGACAGAAGGGAAGGAAAAAGCAGTGTTGGCAGTGCCCCTGCAGAAGGTGTTGGGACATCACCTTCATCCTGAGGGATGCCCTGCCCCTTGGGAACACTGGCTGGGCTCTACATCCAGCCAGTCACTGCTCCTACCTTTAAGCAAAATCCTTTCAAAAGGATGCCATTTTTGGTAAAAACTGGTGGAAAAAACAGTGAAGAAAAAAATCTCAGTCAAATCATAACAAACATTTGGGAACAGATTCTTACACAATGCATTAGTGTAGATCCACTTCTATGATCAGATCTACACTTCCACCTTCTGGGTATCCACCCCCACACAAGAACAGGCTGGTGGCAGAATCTGCACCCTCCAGTATTTTGTTAGTGCTCTTTGTGTGGTGTCATTATTACACTGATTGACAATTAACTATAGGTCGTTTTTCAGAGTAACTGCTATGTTTTGCATAGAGCGATGAGTAATTTCCTTAGCATGCCTCAGGAAGCTGTGCCTTCTGATCTACTTGTTTGAAAGAAAGAACAAGTATTTGGAGTGGTGTGTTAATTACTGTCAATCCACTGCTGATTATCTCATCATGCACTCACGCTCAGGGTACACGAGGCATCCTAATCACCTCCACAAAGGAGCCCAAATTCTCTTCTGACATAAAAAATAAAACATTCATAAAACTAATGGCAATAGCATCATAATGGCAATAGCATCATCCAGATGCAGGCTTGGACGCAGACGAGCAGCCAGCCTTTACCCTGCAAGTGTATTTATCATGCCCTGGACAAACACGTTCCTGTCCCAGTTAATTACTGGGCAAAAGCTTTCAATGTCACTGATCTGTACAAAGCTGCTTGGCAGAACTACACAAGAAACTAGAGACCAGACTCAAGACAGAGTCCCTTGGCCATGGATCAAGCAGCAAAGAAACTCCTGTCACATGAATTTGATGGGTTTTTCTGGACTTATGCTTTCTGTTATTCAGATTCATTCACTAAGGAATTTTGGAGACCGTCCAGTTTTGAAACAGCTTTTACAAGTAGTGAATAATCACCAGATTAGCGTAGGGTTGGAATTAGGAACTTCTTGACTTGGTGAACGCAGCTCCCAGGAAAGGCTTAAAGCAGCACACATCATGCCTGTCTTTTTTGGTTTTGCTCTTGGGAAAATTATTGCTGTTTTTCCTGTAGATAGCAAACAATCCTTGGTGAGACCCATGCTTTCCACTATGTCAGCACAAGTGAAGAGCAACTCCAACGAGTTACACGGCACTACACTAGATTTATATCAAAGCAAGAACGGAGGATCTGGCTCATAGCACATGAACGTTAATGTGTCAAATTGCCAGTTCTGCTCCCACTGAATCAGTGATAAAGCTATTTTCTTCCACAGGACCCAGATAAGGCTGCTGAACTCTGAAGTTCTAAATTCAAACTATTGTTTCTGCTTGACTAATAGTGCTGAATTCCTTGAAACTGGGACAGCCTTTAAGGCTCTGATTCAGACAGGCACTAAAGCACCTGTTTCATTGATTTTAAGAGGTAAAATGCACTTGTACAAAAGGCTGCGATTTCTGCTGGGCTAACGCAGAACTTTAAACCATCGTACGAGCTTCTGAGAAATACAAGTGGCTGAGTTGTTTTTAAAAGTTATTATTCCTCAGTATATATTATTCCTGAGTATAACAACAAGCCATGCTCCTGGTCTACAACGAATGCAGGGCATTTGAGGTAAACACCTCTTACAACCCATCTGCCATGTGCTGCCCACATGTGCAGGCTTGGATCCCTCATCTCATCCGAGAGAGTTGTTCCTTTCAGATGCAGCAACTTGACTGCAGGAAACCTCACGATGGTTTTTAGCCTTTCAGAAGCCTGCCAGCCTGCCTTCCCCACATGATGTGCTCCAGTTGTTTGGCTGCAAGAAAATACATAACTGCCTCTGATGTTTGGTTTGGAACAAGGAAAATTTGGGCGTCTCTTTTGCTGCTAGCTGCCAGAGCGTCACCTTACCTCCGTCCAGGAGGAACGGCGTACCGCTCCCACCGGGACCAATGCCACTGCCACTCCATGGGCCACCTGCTAGCGGATGCTGCATAGAGATGTGGCTGGCACCTAGAGGAAGGTGGACGGAATATGAGGGGAGTTCATCGTCACAAACACAAAAAGAAAAATTGTCCGCAGTAACGCTTGCTAAAAAAAGGAAAAAAAAAATTAAAAGCCGAAACTCAAACCAGAAAAAGACGATGGAACGCACAGTCTGGGAGTAAAAGATGTGGGGAAAAAAATCCCATCCACCAGAATGCAAACACTGGGGACTGACTGATAGGATATTAAAATAACAAGTGCAATAAAAAGAGTGATGGGTTGGAGTTGGTGCAAGTAACTCCCCATCACTCTTCTGAGACATTTACCCAAGGTCTGTGGTTTGGTCAGCTGGCTGCCTCTCCAGTGAGGCCGATACCTTGCCTTAAGTCTGGTGCAATGCTCATGCCCTAGAACAGTTGGGAGGTTAAGGGTGCCAGAAGCAGGGACACTTTTTCTTTCTTTGTACTTACTGCGTGGGCCAGAGCCAGCACCAGTGTCGAAGTAGGAGAAGAGAGAGTCCAGTTCATCAGGGCAGAAGAGGGAATCTCGACGGAACTTCCTCTCCAGCGTGGCTGCTGTTTGAGAGATTTTGAAATGCGTAGTTAATAACACACAGAGGAACAAATGCAAAGTCCCACAGCTGTATTTACAAGGGCTGAGCTTGCATACCCCAGAATTTTTCAGTGCCATAACCATGCTCACATACACCACCAAAACACAACCCCCATAGCTGGTGGTAACACCGCAGACCAAGTCATAGCAGAGCTTTTTGAGCAGCCAGAAGACTTTATAAGCATGACCTCCATTAGAGATCAGGAAGGTAAAATTTAAAGCATTTGCTTTTTTCTTTTGTTAAAAAGCAGGAAGTTGGAATTCAAAGGAAGGCAAAGACAGCTTAGAAATTGCTAGATCACCCTGACATAAAAGATCATAGAACCATAGCATGGCTTGTTTTGGAAAGGACCTTAAAAATCATCTGTTTTCAGCCCCCTGCCTTGGGATACCTTCCATTAGCTCAGGTTGCCCAAAGCCCCATCCAACCTGGCCTTGAAAGATCACTTCCGTTAGCCAGAAGAACCTCCCCAAACACATAGGAAGTGTTAGGAAATGGTCCTAAAATCTGCATCACGGTTTGTGCAAAAGCACTTTTGCTTGTACCTCCAGCAGGCTGCAGACCCCAGAGATGCAGGGCCACATGTTACGGCAGCTGTGCCCACACCTACAGAGTGGTGGACAGGCCAATGCAGCTCTGTCTGGGGCAGGGGAGTTCCCACCTGATGACAACATGGCTGGCGATGCGTTGCCTGCTTCGTGGCGGTACTTCCTACGAGCTGTGGGTGCTTTCGTGGCACTGTTGTGCCTCTGGCACTTCTTCACACACCAGCGTCGAGGTTTCCGCTCGTTTTCTGCCAGAGCCTCCCCATTTGGCAGCTTCTTCAGGAATTTCTTCTCCACATACTTCACCTTGATCCAGGCTTCCTTGTCCTGCCTGAGAGAAGAACAGCATAAAGCTGTGCACAGGGTCACAAGATTCACCTAAAGCAAACAGCCACGAGGGGATAAGGCTGCTATGGGTCATTTTCTCAACTTGGCTTTGAGTCCTAAAAGCCAGTGAGGCCTGGATGAAGCAGACAAGTGTTCTCAGATCTAAAAATATTTCAAAAATTTCAAAACATAACTGAGGAACGCAGCATGTGGCTGAGAGCGGAAAGGGATGTTCAGCCCCAGCCCACACCACTTGCTTCCATTATGTGTATTTGTAAGGTCATCGGGTGTAAACCCAGCAAACCCTGATCGAAGGATGTTTCACCAGCTGCTGGCTGGTAACACCACACTGACCTTTCTGAGAGTTAAGCTCAGGCTAGCTGCAGAGGGAACAGGTTGAGGGGTGCCAGCCTTGCCCAAGCCATTTGCACCAGGAGGAAGAGAGTTCGGGCCCTCCTTGAATGCCAACCCCACTCAGCCTGGCTTTCCAGAGAGCTCAGGGCAGAGCTGGGGGCTTGGTGTAGGTGTTTACCTTCCCACGGGGCTGCAAGGACCTGTGCATGTGCTCAGACTCACCTGGAGCTCCCTGCTGTTGGTTTCTTAAGTCCCAGCTCTTCACACTGTGCCTCATAAATCTGATTCATGGTGCTGTTCCCCAGCTCACACATCAGCTGCAATACAACAGGGAGGGAATTAAATCCTCTGGTGAGGAGTTACCTTTGCCACCAAGAGTCCCTCCATGCCCATCATTTGCCCAGCTCTTGGTGTTAAAAGCCAACACTCACTTTCAGTAACTCTGGCTCCCAGGAGTCCAGCGTGAGAGATCGGACTTTGGAGCAGTGAACGCCCAGACTCCTGTTTATCCAAAAGGAAGAAAAAATGGTTACATGCCTGAAAACAGATTGCCTATCATAAAATGAGCAAAATCAATCAGATTCCTATGCATTCATCTTCACAGACATAACTATAGCACAAAAGCTTAATAAAAAATCCCCTGCCACAATATTATTCACATTAAAAGCTATTCTTTTGTACTCTTTGTCTCTTTAACTCTTTCACTCTCCTTGTCTTTACATCCCTAACAAGAAGGGTTTCCCTACTTGAGGTGCACACTACCAGTGCATTTGATGGCTCAATACTGAGAGCTACTGATAGGAGCCAAGGTACCGCAGGTCAGTTTGCTGGCAGAGGAATTGCTCAGGGTTGCAGTTATGTGTGTGCTCATGGGTGCAGTCATCTGTCATTTTATGCTCAGGAAACAGGTTGAATTGCAACGTATGGAAAGTGAAGAATGAGAGAGAGTGGCAGTTAATTTCTCAGCTCTATAAGATAAATCCAGTACAGCAGGAAAAAATAGCCAGGCTTCCTGTTTCAACAGCTCATTTTTTCGCAAGTGCTAAAACTGGACTGTGTAAATTAATCCTTTTTCTGCCTTCTAAAGCTGTGTGAACTTAATTAGCTGAAGTCTGTGAAATGCTTTGCAAACAAGTGCTAAATATCACTGCAGCCAAATTATTCAGGCTGTTTCCTGATGTACTTTGAGCTAGACTCTGCACTTTTGCTACGTGGGCTGCCAACCTCAACTACAGCAGCTGTGTGGGAAGTACAGGGCTTCGGGGCTTTGGATACACAGAGCTGTACCTGCACACAAGTACTGCAGCAAGCAACTATCTTTGAATCCATTTGTACCAACATTATTCAGTTGTAACCCATACTCCACCATTTTTCTAGGAGCTTGCAAGCTACGCCCCTGGCTGGCAGCACTGAGCACAGAGGTGCATTACCTGTGGATACCAGAGCACTCGATGCACAGCAGGATGCCCAGGTTGATGCTGGCCCAGCGGGGATCTGGCTGACCGCAGTCACAGCACTGGTCGTTCCCAGGGATGCTCTGCACCCTCTGCAAGATGGTCTCCCCTTTCACATTGCGCTCCCGCGAGTCGGTAGCGGAATCAATGCTGCTAGTCGATGGGGAAGCCGTCCGGTCCAGTCTCTGCAGGGAACAAAAAGGAGTCTAGGGTCTGCAAGGAAGGAATCAGAGCTTTGCATTGCAGAGGCATTGAGGGGACGCATTATCTGAATGGGAATGAGCTAGTGGTAGTCCAGGAAGTGAAAGGATAGGGCCTCATTAATCTCTTATTGCCACAAGACAGTGCTTCACCCCATCCCTGCTCTGGGAATGTAGGTCGTTATCATTGTTACCCTTCAGTTAGGACAGCCAGCAGCTTGCTACCTTGGTCCAAATGTTCGCTCACCCACGCTGGACCTGTCACAGCCCAAAAGCCCACTGCCAGGGCCCTGAGACACCATTAGGGACCTTCCTTGACCCCTCACTCACTTCAATGTAGTAGCTGTCAGGACTCTCCCGGTATGCAGAAGCAATGCTGGCTTGAACAGCCTGAATCCAGGCCTGACGCAGCTTCTCCGAGTCGGCCTGCAACATGCAGCTCCTGCAAGAGGAAAAAAAAGTTGGAAGAACAAAAAGTGCATGTTTTGGTCAAAACCGTCCTGCTTCATCCACAGCATAACCTTCCCAATGTGGGCAGCACCTTGATTTGGCAGACACAGTGGCAAAAATTAATCCTACAAGCTCACACCGTCAGAGGTGCTCCCACTTCAGAATCTCCAGGCAGTTTTGGAAAGCTGAGCATTGCCAGTTTCACCGTCTGTATATACATTAGGTCTGTGTGTCCCACATCTGGCTTATGCTGGTATCTGATAAACTTCATGGGGACTCTGGAGTACTCCCAGCCAACACTGGATAACCCAGGGCAGCATGTGCTGAAATTGAATCTCCTGCAGCTCCATGCGCACTCCAGCTGCCGTAGGGATGACCTAGGGAATCCACCAAACTTACTTGGTAGGTGAGACGACCTCAAAGCAAAACCTCCTCTCTATGTCTTCACACGGCTTGACGGTACAGAGCCGCAGGTCTTCCACCACTACAGTGAGGACATCCTGAAAGGGTGAGAACAGGCAGCTTTGTCAGCTCCCTGAATCTGTCAGAAGCAGGCTTTTCAGAAAGCTCCTCCCCAAACCCTGCTGGTTACGATATGCTGGGTCCAGAAAGAACCGAGCCAGCCCACCACGGGGAAACTCCAGGACAACAGGAAGGGGCTGCACAGCACCAAAGATTGGGACAAGCAGTGCATGCAGAGGCTGGGGACATCGCCTTCCTCCACTGAGATATTTAGACCACTTCAAACACCATCTGCTGCCACTTTGTTCTCAGCACCATCTAACTCTGGAGTATAATAGTGCCTGCATGGGCTTGCCATCCCTCCAAGCCAATCCCCCCCTCCCCACCATGGTGCAGAAGTCCCCAGCGAAGCAGGACACAAGGTGGCCAATCTACCAGGGTCACCTGGGAAAGCTTCACTGACCTTTAGCTTTTTCTGGTACACCAGCTGGCTGTTCTGTATGGAGAACCACCTCCTGAAGGAAGACAGACAACACAACAAATGAACGGCAGAGCTCTATACGGGTGGTTTGTTCTGCGGCAGAACAAGCTCTCTGAATTTAAGTCTAATTTACTCAAGCTGAAAACGAATGTCATAAACCCTTGCTTCTCCAGTGCCCTCCCTCAGAGAATAAACAAAGGATTTACAGCCTTGGGGAACAACTCCTGGCATCGAGATGCTGTGCCCTAGATATGTCAGGGTATATGGAGGAGGAAGGAAGGGAAGGAATAGGGCAGTCCATATTGCTGCCTAAGATTACTGGGGCAGAAGTCTGTGTGTGCCCATTGGCCCTGGTGCAGGCAGTAAATGCAGTGTGGGACATGTTGCACTGGTTGGGGCTGGATGGACCTGGCATATTTGGTGCTTATTGAAAAGGCTGCACACCTCGCTGTTTATATAGAATATAGCTATCCACCAGGCTGAGTTCTCTGGAGCCACAACAGATCGTGGGAGGCCAAACTGAATGCCAAAGCTCCTGTTTGCTATGGCTAGAGTAAGGACACGTGTTGGAAGGAAGACTGCTTTCCTAGAGCCAGCTTTCCATTAAAATGTGAGAGAAGGTCCATGTGATGCTGATATCAGAGGCTCTAGTCCCTAGTGTCTTAATCTCCAGTGCTAAATCCAACCTCCCCAAGCCATTTCCTCATCCCAAAATACAGCCTAAGGTTTAGCAACCTGATCCTCATCCCAGAGGGCAATGAAAGCCATGGCCACCACCGCCAGGCTTCAGGAAGAAACATCTGAGTATAAAGAGTCAAAGAGCCTGCAGCAGGCTGTCGTTTGAGCCTGTATCACGCTCGTTTTGCAAAGGAACTGGGTTCCCTAGGAAAATGAGATGAGACAGGATTCTCTTTCTCTCGTCATTGCTGAAACATTAAAGAGCGAGATAAAAGGCAACAGCAATAAAGGACTTGACATGTCTGCGGAGAAATGGGAAAATGCAGGTAACTGGAGGCCATCCCACCTACGTGGGAGCCCCGTTTGATGAGCTCACGTGGTTCTGCATCTCTGAGCTGCTGTGACAGTAAAGATCTGTGCTCCAGGAGCAATGCTGCTGTCACATAAAGCAGAGTGGAAAGCTTCTCTTGGTTCTGCTCTCTGCTCCTGCTCTGCCACCCCAGGGCACGCGTTGCTGCCTGGTGCTGCCTCCTAACCTCAGCTGAACCATGGATTTTGTTGTTTTCTGCCTGCCCCCTGCTCACGAGGGGGAGGCAGCACCGGTAAGTGGCGGAGTGACAGCAGGAGGGTGGTGAGTAAGCGCCAGGAGCTGGGAGTTGCTGAGACACCAGAAGATGTGGCTAAGAGTGGGTGGGATGGAGGAGGCTGTGGGGAGGATACAGGCTGTGTATCACTAGGATGTAGGAGGATACGGGGGAGGATAGCTCGGATCTGGGGGCCTGGGAAAACTTGGAGCCCTTGACACTAGCTTTACTTCAGACATCAGGAAAATTTGGAAGCCTCAGAGCATCACGTTCCCTCCAGGGTAAATGCCCTGTGGTGTGCCCCTTGAATTCACGGCCAGGTGGAGAAGAGAGCTGACTGGAACCATTCGTCTCTTTCACAAGAACCAAGCTCTCGGTGTACAGGTCATGACATGAACCTGACACGCTTCGGAATGACCTTCTCCTCTCCACAGACACGTGGCGTGCAGTGAAAGCAACCATGCATGTCTAGGGACAGAGGCTGTAGTCTGCTTATGAAACACCAAGCAGGAAAATCCTAAAAGGCCGCTAAGATTTCATCTGCAATACCTTCCAGGTAAGCACTGAAATCAAACCGACAATGCACTGGGCCAGAGCTGATGTTGTAGTTTCTGGTTCTTCCAGCTGAAAGCCTAGTGCTGAAACGTCAGGGGATAAGAGCCTGAGAGGCAAAACCATTCTGCTACATTTGACTGGACTCTCCTTAGTACTAGGGCAAGTCTTAGAGACTGACCTAACCAAGTCTGAGATCTCCAGTAATTTCAGATCTTCTCTCTGTGCAAATACAGGCAGTTTCTGTGCATCCCACAGACCGTTCGCTGAATCACTATGTCTATTTATTCCAAAGTCTAATGAGAGCATATTTCAAGCCTGCTGTGGCGTATACTCTGAGTGTATCCCAGATCCAAGTACAGGATCTCATAATATTATATCATTTCTCTGTTAAGTGAGAGGAGGAAATGCGGGCCAAGAAGGCATTGATTTTTTGCATTAGAAACTCACTGGAAGGGTTTAAATCCTGTTGCACAACCAAATACGAAACCCAGTGACACTCTCAAGGGACACTAAACACACAAATATCGAACAAGGCAAGAACATGAGACCTTTGCTTCCACTTTCCCAAGGTCTCTGGCAGCTGTAGAGACTCCTAACTATCGAAGGAGCCATATGAGACTGGCATTCCTGGTGACCTATCAGATTAAATATTTATAAGCAATTAAGAGCAGGGTCAGTGCACAAAAAGCCACCTCAGCTCCCAGCAGCGCAGCTGATGTTCCCACCCTCACATAACTCCCCCTCCCACAACTGACAGGTTTGATACTTGTGGCTCTTGAAAACCAGACACATCCTGCTGTTAGGTATTTCTCTGAATTGTTAAGAATTTAGTTTTCCTATGATATTAGCTATCTTGAGAGTCTTGGCCCAGATATCAGATGGACTACGAGTTATTACTCACCGATTCCATGTTTTGAACGCATTGCTAGCTCTCTTGAAGAGGTAGCCTTCCATTACCACTCCATTTGGGGCATCGACGTTGAACTCCACCTTTGAGTCATCGTAGGAGAAGTCCTGCAAATAGAAAGAGACAGACGCTAACGTGGCTGCACCAAGATGGAGACGAGCCTAATAAAAGCATAAAGAGGAAGAAAGCACCTATGGCACGATCCTGACTTTCAGGCAGGGCTGTCTTTCACAGCACACCCTTTGCCTTAGTGGGCTGCAGTCCTGAACAGCAGTCAGGAATTATCCTCATTGCCCTGAGCTTATCTGTCCCTGTTGCTTGGAGAATGCACTGTATGTGCTGTGTTTCCCCCTCTGGTAGCTGGCAAGTAGCAAGGCAGATAGCTTATAATTGGGAGGATTAAAAGTTCCCGACATTTGGGGCCACCTGCAATGGGAAGTAAGGTGATGGAGGTGCTTTTCACCTGGCCACACAACTGCGCAGTGCTGCTGCCATTCCTCTGTTCTGCAGGGGGCCAGGAACAGAGCAATCCCAACCTTCTCGCGCAAGGCAAGCCAGCACGACGGTTTCCAGAGGGTAAGAAAGACTGATCAATTCTGTCTTCATTAGCTATCATCACGTGCCATCTCCAATCTGCGCTCACACGATTCTCTCCGGTATGCTACCGGTCAGAGGCGATTTGTCAGGGTTGGCACTGATTCCCCACAGCCCTCATGGACTCTGACAGCTGGCGAGCAAGACACGGAGCAGGGAGCACAGCAGCTGCTCCCGCAGAACGCGGGATTACTCTCCCCGGGCAATGATCTGCCTCCTTCCCCAGAGAAACGAGGTCGTGAAACCTGAAGGACTTTCCCCTAACCTAGGCAGCTAAGGCACGTTTCTCTTCACCCACCCATTTCCCTCTTGTGATGCATTCCACCCCCACTTCCCTTTCTATTGAGTGCAAATATTTTCCCCTGCGCCGCTTGCTTCCAAGACCCAACAGCAGAGCGAAGAGCAGCCCCATTAACGTAAGTGCCTCTGAGCTCCGCAGACGAAGACCCAGGCGATGCCGTGTCGCTTGGCAACGCGCACTTGGCCCTCATTAGGATGAGTTATTTTCCCGTTCGGAGATGCCAGCTTGCCCGGGAGGTGTCATCAGAAGAATAATACTGATACAGAAGGAGGGGATGTAATGGGACAGGTCCGAGTCATTCCTCGGAAAGACAGCGTGATGCCCAATTAGGCACCGGGGACGCGGCTGGAAGGCACCCAATTAAATGAGCCTGCCCTGCCCCAAATTTTCTTGCTGTAAGAGGGTGATTCCCATGGGGGGTCTCTTGCACAGACGCCTTTCATGTTCATATCGCAAACAAAGACGAGAGGAAATTTTCCTCTAACCTGTGGCCATTTGAATGTGTGATTTCCGCAGAGCTGCTCCAAAGCGAAATTTTTATAAATTTGGTGAAAATCTGCACGGGTCTATGATAAATCATGCAAATACCCCAAAACAAGGGCTTTGTTGGGAAGCACACAGCACAAAAACCCTTCCAAGGGCTTCTTAGAAACGACACCCGGTGGAAGGGTTTTGTAAAACCAGGGCTGAGGGTCTAAATGACCCCCTGTGATTCCAGCTGCCCTTATGTAATGGTGCTGCGTGGGGTAAGGAGGATGTTTGCTGATGAGTGGGGGAGGAACAGATGGGCCACGTGCGTCAGAGTAAATCCACTGCAAGTCAGCGGAGTCAAGCCAGGTGTGCGTTTAACCTCGTGGAGCCTGCATTGTGTTACACTTCTCCATAGACCGAAGGGCTGAAGCAGATCAGCTGAAGGCACACGGAGTCATTCCTTCCTTTGAGAGAACTCTGACCTGCACCAGACCCAGTTTCAGAAGGAATTAAGACAAAAACACCAAGCTAATAGGAGCTAACGCTATCTGGATGGTGCCCAAACCTAGCACCACATTGCTAGAAAGATCGACTTGTGCTTGCATTACTTGGATGCTATTTCTCTCTCTTTTCCTCGTTGGTTAGGAAACATCCCCAGGCCAAATTCTGCACGTGTTTCTGCTGGTTTAATTCCTGAGCAACTCCACTGAGGTCAACACAGCCACTGCAGGGCAGCTGAGGGCAGGACGCCCGCCAGACCTGTAAGCTGGATTTGTAAAGTAGGCTCAAATCAAGGGAGAGCTGAGGAATAAGGAGCAGCTTGCCTCTTGTTCCTGGGCATCCCCCAGGCCAATCCGCAGGGGCAGTCTGCTCCACTTCACTGCTCTCTGCTGAGGTCTTTGCTACAAGCTTACATGGTGAAGGACAAACTAAAGGAAAAGGGGAGGAAAAAAGTAAATCCAACAAATATCCCTGATCAGAACTGGTTTTGCTTTCTCAGCCAGGCAAAGACTGAAAGCAAAAGGTGCAGAAAAGGCTCATGGAGCCAAGAGGTAAAACCATGGCAGGACTCGGGGTGGTTTAAGGTGCCCACCACTCAAATTGCACAACTTTAACTGTGAAGGTTCCAGCACGCTGCAATGAGCTTAAACTATGGCCTTCAACAACAGATCCTAGGAGGCAGTTCATACAGAGAACATTCCTGCCATGGCCGTTGAGAAGAGGACAAATTTCTAGCGGAGGAGCTAAGCATGAGCACGCAGATCCTAACTCAGAAAGCTGCCTGAGGTCATCCTCCCCATGGCATTGAAATGCTTGGTGGTGTGGCCACAGCTGGATGCAAACAGCTGTGACAATGAATCCTGGCAGACCTGCCATTAATGCCCCTGAGTCTGTTCTGTTCATTGACAAAAAGATGTTAATCGTGCCCCCTTCCCTTTCCTGCTACATGTGACACTAATGCATGATTTTCATAGACCACCTTTTACCAATTTCTTCCCATCATTGCTGTGTACGTAGAACAGGAAAGTCTGCTCTCAGTGAGTTTGGACCCGTTTATTCAGTCTGCAATTAGCACCTCGTTGTCTCTGCTGTATGAAAAATGCTCGACATGGAAAAGGCTTCCTAGGACTGGGGTCTAAATGGCTTGGGTTACATCTGCGCATGCAATTAGAAACAGCAGCGACACGTTGGATCACACATTGCTTAAATAAATCCCTTGTCTTCCAAAATAAGAAACCGAATCTCTGCCATCATCTGCTTCCCCATCCACTTCCAGTAAATCACACCGGCCTGGCCTCGCCGGCCCCGTCACTCTGGGGTTGCACACATGGCTGCCCGGGAGCTGATATTCTTTTAGAAAGGATGCCACAATGGTTTCCATGGGAGCACGCCGACTGCTGCCGAAACGACAATGAAGAAACAAATTCCAAGAGACACGTCCATAGGGATGTGAAAAAGGACATTAAGAGGGACGCTCAAGCCAGCAAACGAAAGGAAAAACCCAACACAGGCACACACGCAAACAGATCCAGGAAAGAAAAAAGAAAACCCTATTTAAAGGGCATCTCTTGCCCCCCTCGGTTACAAACCCCCCTGTCCATCTGCACGCAGCATGCACGGGGGCTGCCCGCACTGCGGAGGCCAGCCGAGCTCTGCCACTTGCTCCTGTGGAGCCAGCACTTCACGCAGAGAGACGCCTGGCCAAACTAAATACAGCTTCAGTGAGCAGCCTTACCACGAGGGGTGAAGATGCCCTCATCCCCCTGGATATTTTTGGCAGGGGATGTTTGCCAGGCAAGGAGCCCTGCCTCTGAGGCACCTGCTGCAGTAGGGCGGTGTTGCTTGTGCCCATCTGGTGCAGGTTCGTTCCTGTCCCAAAGGGCACAACACCTAGCTGAGAACAGAGAACCTTTCTTTGAAATACCGGCTTCCTTACAGTTCTTTAAAATACACTTCTCAGGGCAATGGCTTTCCCTAAGGAGCCACAGCATTAGCACCTCACTGCACCACTTCAACACGGACATTGTGACCGCACTTCTCTGTATGTTTTGATTTTTAGTGATAAAAAAAAACGCTCAAAACTAGGCAGTCATGACCAGTGGATCATCTCAGTACAGTTTAAGATATTCAGAGAAACGCGGCTTACTGCCAAAACTCCACGTGATTTTATTTCCAATCAATACCGTTTAAGATAACAGGACAGCACACGTGATAAATGCTTGCCTTCAGAGAAGACAAAGGCTTCACCCAAAAGTGCTTTCCTTCACTTGTTAAGTAACCAGTGATGCTCGCTGTTTACCATAATGTACACCCGAGCACAGAGAAGAGCTTCTCCCAAGGTAAGAGAAGCGCTGCGTGACTAGTCTGGCTCCGATTCTGAGCAGAACATAATTCAGAGGAATATTCACATTCCCCAGGGAGGCACACGCCCCCTTCGACACAAACACTGGTGCACGCACATTCTGTTCTCTTCTGGTGCCTGACTGTATTTCAAGCCTCTATCTGGCTATTTTTGCCCGTGTATATACTGTACAGCCCAAGGCACCCTCCGAAGCAGATGGAATTTGGAGGAGGGCTCCCCCACACGCATCCCCATTCTGCACCGCTTTTGTTCATTCCAGCAAAATCCCATTTACAGACCTTTTGTTTCTTGAGCTCCCTAATGCCAAATGATCCCCCTGCTCTGCAGCTTGCCAGCAGATGATGCTCAGAGATCCCTGCCCTGCCCTTTTCCATCCCACAAAACCAAACACGTTTGCTCTCCTGCAGTAATAAAGCTCTACTTGCTTTTGGGTCGCATCAGCGAGCACGGTCCTACAGGCACCGTCCTTGCTCCCCCAAGGAAAAGTGCCCCTTAAGTTTTCTCCCCAAGAACCAACCCTGTAGGAATCATCTCCTTACCAGGAGGTATTCAAGCCTGCTGAAAATCTTCATGATGCCAGCTGCCAGGGAGGTTCTGCAGGGAGCAGCTCTGTGTCCTCTCTCTCTCCGTTCGCTCTCTAGAGTAGCATCTCTGCTAAGCACCGTGGGCTGGCAGGGAAGGAGGGATTTCTTTTTCAGCCCTTTCTCCTTTACCCCTCCTACTCCTTTTTGGGAGGCTGCAAGCTCTGCCGCTGGCTGCTGTCAAAGCGAGGGGCACCAGGCGAAGGAAGCTCGCCGGCCCCTGGGGACCACCTGCTTGCCCCCTCCCCATGCCTCCTATTCACAGTCAATCAGCTTAGAGCAAGGGCTAATTACCATACAGCTGTCGGGGAGGCACAGGAGGGACTGGGAGAAGCCAGGCAGCACAGAGCGGGCTTGACAGGAAGATGCTCACCCACTGTCCCCTGACCTTAACACGCTCATCTGCCTTCAGCAGGGTCTGCTCCTGGGAGCAGAGCCACCCTTTGGCCAGCGACTCCATCCCTGCTCCTCTGCAGCCGTGAACTCGGGGCGTTGAAGTGCCATATGGCCCCCGGGCTGTTATTTACCAGCTGGGCTAAATGAGGCAGAGAGCTCTGCCTTGGCACTCCTTCCTGCCTTGCCATGCAAACAGGCAGCAGAAGCACGATTGCTTTCTCCACTCCTCTGGACCAAAGCAAAGCAGCTTCTGTACAGCCCTGTATCCTTCCACTTCCAGAGACTGGCCGTTTGAAGTGTTACCATTTCTTCCCCCGTTTCCCATTGGAAAAGCTTCCCAGGTTTGTGCTCCAGGGGTGAGTGTTTCACCGAAGTGGTCCAGCCTGGAGCAGCCCACGTGCCTTTGTGCACCCAGCTGAAGCAACTGAGCCCACGTGCAAACAAATGCCTTACGTGTGTAATTTCAGACAGTTCATCTCAATGCACAATAAATATGAGAAATAACAAGACTTTTGCACAAACACCTTCCATAAAGCAGTCCTTTCACACAAACAGCCCATACACGCAGGAGAGAGACACCCCTACCCTTCACAGTAAACCTCTCTTCTCTTTGCACAACAGAAGGATAACGCAAATATTTATTGTAGCCCATAAAAACAGACTCATCCTTTCGCTGCTTTCATTGGCACCCTTCTTGTACAAGGGAGCGTTATTTTTATACGCAGTGTGAAGCTGCAAATGGAGCTCTTCAAGGCTTTGGAGCTGCAAAGGCAGAGAGGGCAGCAGTTAAAATGACAGCTAGAAGTGATAGCTGCCCTAGGAATCGACACAAAAGGAGGCAGATGCTCCATGCAGGAAGGTGGGGGAGAGGGAGGCATCAGACAAGGCACCTGAATTCCAGTATCAAAGAAAATAGTCAAGATTGATGCTGAGTTTCCCTCCTATCATTTTTTTTTATTAAAAGAATAACAGAGACCACTTTGTTAGGAACGTGGCTCTTAGAAGGCTGCCCTCACAAAGCAACCCTAAGGTCATTCAATGAGTAAGACCCTACCATCAGATCCCAAGGAACACCCCAAAATGCATTTTTTGCACTGGATTCCCTCCCTTTCTGCTGCACCTTGGCAGGCTGTTCAGGAAGACACTGGTTTGATTTAAAAAAATATGTTTCCCCCCACTCCTCTATAGTTAAGTGCTACTAAATCCCTTTATTTTTTCAAAGACCAGAGGATATCTCTGGGTTTGGATGGGCTGAGCACTGAGACACAGAGCACCATGCTCCAGGGTGAGCAGTGACACCAGTGCAGCCAAAAAGCAGTCTCAAAACAGGCAGGAAGCTTTAAACCCTAAACTGCAGTAGGGATGCTCAGCTCTCTTGCAAGCCTATGCACACAGGGAGTCACACTTACTATGCACACGTATCTCGATGAAAAATAATTGCTCCTTCTCCCTCTTGGAGCCTGACCCCTGCTTCGTTCCCTGCTAGCCCATTGAAAGCCATGCAGTGGAAAGAGATTTAACTGAAATGCACGGCACTAGAGAGACCTTCCGCAGTCCCTCGAATGAAGTCATCACTCCTGCAGAGTCCCCAGGGGAACGGAGAGTTCACAGATGGGTTCTCCCCTCCCTGGGAACACTTAACCACAGGGAGCACACACACAGGGCGATTCACAGGGAATGCCTGTCATTAACTTTCAAATCCAGTTACGTTTCCATTTCATGCACCATGACATTTTTGAGAGAGCATTAGAAGGAAAAAAGTGGCCAGTTGCTTTCCTCCTGTTGAGAAGTATCGATCCACGCAAGTACCTGCCCCATACATAAATCGTTCCAGTAACAAGCCAGGTTTTAATTCATCCTGCCAGCTATCTACAGGCAGCTTGATTCTTCCTCCATTCTTTGGCTTTGCTCTACCTCTTATTTCATTGTTAAAGGATTCTTTGAGAGTTAAAACCCTGGTACGGGTTAAACTCCAGGTCTGAAAATGACAACAAGCCATCAAAGCCTTGGCAAGCACTTCTATATTCCCCAAGGATGGTTTGGCTTCCCCAGCACTGCTGCTGTCATCTCCTGTGGGACAGCTTTTAAGCAGATTTGAATGTTAAAGCTGCTGCAGCCCATCTCTCTCTGCAGAGGTTATGTTACATGATGCTGTCTAATGGACCAGAGAGCACACATGGGAGAAAGCAAATGCACAGCACGGAAGGCATCACACACTTGTAATCCATCCCCCATGACAAGTCAAACCCTTCCTGCCCACACAGGACACAACGGCCCCCTGCACAGTGCTCTGTGGGCTGGGGACCGTAATTTTGTATTTTTACAAATGTTTGCGTGTGTTGAAAGTCCACCACTGACCTTGAAGCCCGTAAAGCCAATTCTCCTCCCACCAGACCCATGGTCTTCAAAGGCTCCTAAGCTCCAAGAATATTGCCAAAAACATGCCAGCCAAGCACTGCTGCCACTGCTCTGAGTCAAGACTGACCATCACAGAGAATAGAGGAAATTGAAATCTTATTTCAGCACAGGATTGAAAACAACTTTGATGAGAATGAAACCAAATTTGCTTAAAACTGGGCTTTAAAATTACATTTCTAGTGTTTATGTTACAGCACTAAACTTGTTGCAAGGTTTCTTTTTTTGGGGTTTCAAAGGCAGGACTTTGTAAGTATCCAGAGAAATAATGTGCTAATTCTGAAAAATGAAGGTGTTCGAATAAGGAAATGTGGTACTCACCTGCAGGAGGGTCTGCACGGGCAGGTCAGCAATCCATGAAGAGAAGGAAAATAAGAAAATTCATGTTACTACAAGGATTTGGGATCATTGCCTAGATGAATGGTGTGGTAATTCAGAGCCCACATTAGCCAAAGCTACCTCTCTTCTGAAAGCTAAGACTTGTCTGATAATAGACCCTAGTAGCTTGCCAGATCATGGTGGTTATTCCCACTTAGAGCAGTTGAATCACCTAGCAAGCAATTAGGAGCAGACTTGCAGCATGCTCCTCTCCCAGAAGCAGTACCGAGTCCTGCCCCCTCTCTCCCACAACCCTCCACATCACTTCAGAGCAGCGTGAGCTTCACTGTGAATGAAGAAAGGGCCCTGCAGCAAGCCCTGTGCGTGTGTGCCAAAAGAACACCGTCGTGCATTCGTCTCTTGGGTGATTTAGGAGGGACTCTGGCCAGGACTCAGCTGCAGGACTCACCCTCTGCTGTATCAGCGCGTGCTTGTGTTCCATCTCCCTCTTCTCCACTGCAGAATCAATCACCAGCTGGTCGAGCTAAAGGTGGGGAGGAGAACACCAGGAAGTCAGGAAGGAGATTTATAAGCTGATGAATCCATTTCTGCTTCTCTGCTCTAGCATTACACCAACCCTCCCCGTGTTGTAAATCCCCATGAGAGGAGAAAAGTGTGTTGGGCTTCGTTTGGGTGCGCACTGCAAGTAACTGTACCTGTCGGCTGCTAACCGTGCTGCTCAGCCCAGGGCGCAGCTCAAACAAGCACACGGCTTAGCGTGATGCTCTGACCATGCTCCCCGATTACCAGGTCCAGCAGCTGAATGGGAATGAGGACATCCTCTCAGGGCAAAGGGGAGGAAAGAGGCAGACTGAGTCAGCCATAATTCTGTCTCTCACCTCTGTGGCAAGCTTCTTCATGTAGGGGTCCAGTTCATGGAGAAGACTGTAGCCCTGCTGGAAGAAGGTGTACTGGGCGTGCATGAAGGACAGCATCTGGAGAGAGGAACAAAAGCAAGGTCAGAACAGGCTCTGGGACAGCGTGAAGTGTCTTTATCCTTTATTTTCCATAAAAACAGCCCCTCAAGGCACAGCTCTACCACTTTCCCTTCCTAAAGCAGCCTATCCATTAGGTGACTCTCCCTCTTTCTTCCTCTCACAAATCCTTCCACAAGGCCACGCTTCCACATGTTCTGTGCACAACGCACTAAAAGCAGCATCCTTCCCCCCGAAAGTTTCCTCCAGTTCTGGCCTGGGGAGTTCTGCTCTGCTCCTTTACTCTCCCCTCTCGTTAGCATACCTGCAGCCCCCAAAGCAGCCCCAGAGAGCATCTCCATGGCAGACCAAGGAGCTGGGATGCTGACCCGTGCAGCCTGGAATGGAGAGGGCTGCCTTTCCCTGAGACACTGAGAGCAGCCACAGAGTCCTTACCGCATCCAGGATTTCAAACTTCTTCTTGGCCTGCAGGACGTTGATCTGTGAAGGGATCAAGATAAGACTCTCAGCATCAGCAGCATTAGGCAGTCCAACATGGGGATTTAAGTAGGGACAACTTGTTGCAATGCCCCTAGCAGCAAACTGGACTATTCAAGTACAGTTAGAGAAAATCAGCTTCTGAAAAGGCAGTTCTTGCAAGTTCCAGGTAGAATAAAAAGTAAAAGAGCAGAGACATTTTCTGATTGGAGGCTCCTACTGACTGAGGTTACTGCTAGACCCATGGCTGTACACAGGCTGAAACCGGTGACCCCAGCGTGCAATTTGGCATCACATGGAGATGTTTAATCCACCAGGACACTGCTTTGATTTCCCTTAGCAGGCTGAGAGGTAGCACTGTAGTTCCACGGGCTTTTCCAATAACTATTGTGGAACCAGCCATGAAATTGTGGTGGGCCGGTGTTCTCTGCACACACCCTTTCCACACCTATTTTTCAGACAAAAGCGCCTGGCTGACTGTCAGAGAGTATGTGCCATCAGGCACTGCCTCATGATCAGACAGAGCATGTTGGCAGATGGTCTCTGGTTGGTGCTGCAGGAGTGACAGCTAGTGGAGACACACACGGATCAATATTAACACAGTTCGGCTGCTCAATACGCCCACTGCCTGGAAGGACAGACCTGACACGAAGCCTGTGAATGATACAGAGAAAAATCCTTCACCATTTAAGACACAGCAAATCTCCCACTGGGAAGAGGAATTCAGCCTAAGGCAGTATGTTTAATTTCTCTTACTGAAAAGCGA
The DNA here is from genome assembly GCA_011076525.1 of Nettapus auritus. Taxonomy (NCBI): domain Eukaryota; kingdom Metazoa; phylum Chordata; class Aves; order Anseriformes; family Anatidae; genus Nettapus; species Nettapus auritus. The sequence goes on along the minus strand of CM021785.1, from coordinate 3,058,067 downwards.
TTGAGATTTCCCTTCTCATCCATGCTGCAGCATTTTTAGGAAGGAGAACATACACCTGTGGAGTCAGGTCAGTGCCATGCAAAGGCAGAAACATATATAAACACATTTCAGCACTGACTTGTGGCATAATACAGGTTGGAAGAGACCTCCAGAAGTTATCTGCAGCCTGTTCAGAGACAACTACACCAGTACCAGCAACTGGATCAAACCTTCACGCTCCCTCACACACCAGTCCCATAGACTCCCTGGCCCCTGAGGACATAGGGCAAAATGTCCCACGAATTAGCAACGCAAAACCCTTCTGAATGCAGATTTATAACCCTTTTTGTCCCCTGCCACCTGTCAATTTCTTCATTCCCTACAGCAGATTTAGCAGTTTGCCTGTGAGGTCCTGTTCTGCACTGAGAGACACAGACAGAGCCGTGGGCAGACACCAACCTGCAACACGTAGTCCAGGGCCAGGTGCCGAAAGCACTTTCTGGTTATGGTCAGGGTGCCCGTTGCCTCCTCCACTTCGTGGGGCTTGTGCCGAGGTGCCTGGGCGTTCTTCACCAGAGAAATCTCCATGTCTTCTCGTACCTTGTCAAACTGCTTCTTGGTTTCCTTGAACTTCCGGACGTCACTGGAAGCCAAAGAAGTGGAGATGGTGGGAATCATTGTTACAGAGCAGCCAGAACACTGCTGGGACAGCAGAGCAGGGAGAGGTCAAGCCAGGTTCATTGCGAACACTCAGAGGTCTTGCTTCGTGTCATTGGCATGTTAACGACCCCACCAAATGCCACTGTGTTCAGCTGGACTGACTCCAGACTAATTCTAGACAGTCTTCAGAGACACTTGGCAAGGAAAGACATTGGACTTTCCACACTGCCTTCAAATCTTTAAGGAAATCCTCCAAGGACAGCATCCAAAAAACCAGGCAAGACCACATCCAGCCCTACAGACAGTTCACAACTGCCCTCCGAACAAGCAGTGAGCAGAACATTTCAGAGCCTGCCTGTAAAACCTTCCTATTTCACCATGTGAAAAAAGAACAAAACCAGCTACTTTTCAAATTCAGGACAGGGCATTCAACAAGGCAGCCAGGCCATTCACGTGCATCTCTAGCTGATTCTGTCTTGTCTGACTAATTCCAGACATTTTGACTTTTCCTTTTCCCCTTGCTTACTAGGCTCATTTAATTACATTGGCATATAATATATATAACTATATATATTTTATATATTGTTATATATAATATGCAAATATTATTAAACAATATTTCACATTTATAGATCACCACGCAAGGGAACAGTTCCCACTGTTCCTTTATTCCCATCAAAATGGTCCCAGGTGTCAAAATTATTTCCCCAGCCAAGGGCAGGAGGAGTGCAGAGATCCAGGCACCAGGGCCTGCAGAGGCTCAGGGGTACAAGTGAGGAAAAAGTGGAGTCGCAAAGATGCTAAAAGGATGACGGCCCCAAACCGAAGGTGAAATTCCCCCTTCTGACTGCCAGCCTTAAGCAGATTAAATCTGAGCTCATCAGACAAATGATTATAGAGAAAGTGGGGGCAGGGTGAGTGCCAGGGAAGAAGACGGGGATGGGGAACGGGGGGGTCAGCTGGGGCCCCCCCTGCACCAAACCAGCCAGCTGTGAGGGATTCGGTCAGTTCCCAGTTCCCATGGAAACCAGCTCATGCTTAGCTGGAGGCCTGGGCTGCCTCTGACCTACATTCAGCTGTTTCGGGATCCCACGCTGCACGTGGCACCTGCCCTGGGGAGAAGATGCTCTCAGAGGAAGCGTTTAACATAGCGACGGCAAGGAAAGCCTGCTGAGACTCGATCAAAGGTCCAGACTGTGCCCATCCAAACTGGGAGCAGGCACTGGGTTAAGCCACAGAGAAAATTCTGCATTTAACTTAAAATCACAGATCTGAGCTCCGGGAAGCGTTTGACCTCTAGGCTCAGTGAGGGGAAGCAGAGCTGGGCCCTGCACGTGAATTCTGCCAGGCGTTGGGATGCTGCTCTGATCTGCAAGTATCCTTCGTGTCTGCTTTAAGTAGGACTTGGGAACAGGATAAATACATCTGGTTGGCAACAGAACAACCAAATTATAACATAACACGATGACAGCAACCATCCCACAAACAGACCCTTTATTCTGCCCATCCGTGTCTCTTTTGCCCCAAGCAGAGCCTTCGGTAGCTGTGCAATAGAAGCTGCAGGCCGAGCTGGTAGGACACATACTCACTCTTTCACAAAATTGTGCAGCTGCTGCCGGACAGACCTCTGAGCCTGGTCAAACAGGATCTAAAAAAAAAAAAAAAAGAAAAAAGAAAAAAAAAAAAGGAAAAGTGAGTGTTTGTAGGAGCAGCTGCCTTCAGTCCGTTTTGGTCTCTCCCAGGTCCCAGGTTTCTCAATTTGCCAGAGGAGGGCACTGTCACCACAAGGCTACGCTGCCCTGGGAAGGAGACGGGAACAACCTCTGAAGGTCCATCAAACCACGTGCTGACAAACATGGGGAAGAAGTCCAAGTATAAGGTATAAAAAGAGTTAGTTCCTACAAATCTTTTAAACTTTGTCTATCCCTCACCAAAAAAACCATGGGACCATTTCTCAACACCCTCTGCCCTTACCATCTCCAGCTCTGCCCACCTTCAAGAGAAGTTCCCCCGTTAGATGCCACAACAGCGGGATCTGCTCAGCTCCATGTCTCTGCTGGGCACGGTTACAAGTAACTCCCCATTTCAGACAGGGCTCGGGATGCACGGCATTTTGGCTAATTGGGAACAGAGGAACAGGCTCCCAGACCACACACCAGCTCCACCAGGGAGGGCACAGCATCCCAGGGTTACACGGAGAAGCCTTTGGCCAGGCTGCAGCCTGCAAGAGTGGCCCACAAAGAAGGGACAGGGACCCCGTTTCGTTCCCCCACCAGGAGCACAACACCTGGGCACTGGCCCAAACTTGAATGAAGCCCTGAAACAGCAGTGCTGGGGTCTGGCATTGCAGCTGCTTGGCACGAGTAACCCTGGCTCCTTTGCTCCAAATTAGCATCGTGTCCTGAGCAGCAGCTGAACCTAGGGCACACAGCGATGATTGTGCCTTTCTTCTGAAAGGAACAGCACTTCCCAACCCACCATCTGGCCTTGCTTCCTCTCCTTAAATGACCAAAGCCCTAACGCCCTCCATCCCTTGGAGGCATCAGGAGGATGGTTCTGTCCATCTTTATTCTGTAGTTTGAGAAACTGTGATGGTTTCCTTGGGGAAGGGCTTTTTTTTCCTGCTTCCACCCACTGGAGCACAGTCCACACTCTCAGCCTGAGCAGTGCTCTGCCCATGACACCAGGACCTAACAAAAACCCCCAGGTTCATTCCTTCGTACATACACAGATGCACTCCCACCTAACATCTCCTGTCAGGAGATTATCAGGTCATGCCTTCGATGCTGTCCAGGTGTACCCCTCCACCAGAAAGCACGGCACTGAGAGGTCTCAGCGGCTGCAGAGCCTCGCTCAGACGCATTCCATGTAGTGCTGCAGCCAAGGACAAAGCAAGAAACACGCCAGCACTAGTTGAGCATAAACAGCCAGGAATGGCCTCTAAATACGAACAGATGCAAAGCAAGGGGGAAAGAAAGAAAACCCGAAGACCACCCAGTTTTGCGTTTTTACCAGCGTAAATTATTCCCTCCTCTTGGCATCCATTTGCCCTCCCAGAACGCGCTCCAAGAGCCCTTGGCTTGCATCGTTTCCCATGGAGCAGCTTCCCCAAGTGGTGTTTGTGCATCCACCACCCTTCCCTCTAACCCGTGAAACCTCACAGGAACGGGCAAACCGTAGGAAAGTCGCCCAGGCTCCACCGCACCTCCAGCTGGAGAGCTGCTGTCGCTGGTTCCCACCAGGGTGACCAGGGAAAGAAGCATCCTGCCATACCAGCGTTCCTCTTATCACTTCTTTAATTTCTCCAGGGGAATATTTGCAAGCAGGTCCTCCATCTGATTTCCAATGCGAAATAGATAGGGCTTTAAGATGTAGAATTTCAAACATAACACCGTTCCTTGGCTGATTCTCCTTTCCCAGACATACTTGGAACAAATCGTTTGGGTTAAGATTTTCCAGACCCAAAAATCACCCCACCCTCTCTCGCAGCTTCCACCAAGACACGAGAAGTCCAGCCCGTGACTCACGCACAGCTGGGCTCGGGGAGGGTCAGCACGGAAGAGGCGAGTTCACACAGCTCTCGCCCAGCAACAAGGGGCTGGGTCTTACGTTGCTATCCTCCAGCATGAGCTTCTGAGGCCAGGGGATAAGAAATCCCGTATTTGCAGAGGGAGGAGGAACTTCTTAGCCCCCCAAAATGACAGTCTCGTGTTCCTGGAACTGCAAACCCAAACTAAGATACAGAAGATGAGACACCCAAACGGGTGCTATTGCTATTTCCACGTTAATCCCAGCAGAGCCCACCAGGGAGCTCCCACCAGGCTCCAAGGCAAAGCAGGAGCTTAAAAGAATGTGGGAGCACCTGGCCAGGGGCTGCTTCTCTCAGCACTTACACCCCTGAGGCAGGACATCACTGCACAAGGGAATGGGGCTTGGGTAGAGAATAAAGCAATGTGTTTACAGTGAGAATTGCCAAAGAGAAGCATGAGCAGCAAGTCCAAGGCTATGCTGGGAAGCGAGCCCCTACATCAGGATCAGGCCCAGCAGTTACCAGACAGGTCCGTGGTGACAAGGCAGCATCAAGACAGAAATCTACGCTTTGGATTGGGGTGAAGATCACCATGGTCCATGGCTAGGGATAGGCATGCTGAAAACCTGCATTCCTACAGAAGAGCTCAAAGCAGAGGGTGAAAACCCAGGGCTGAATTTATATGGAGCAGCTGGGGCTGTGGGCAGAGGCTGTGGGAGAAGGCTCCAGGTGAGGCTGGGCAGGGCCGTCAAGGCCTCTTAGAGCACCGAGAGCCACATCCCCAGATGAGATCAGGGTCCTGAAGAGAAATGGCTGTTTTCCTTAAAAAACTGGCCTTGGCTGATTAGATGGAGGGTGTGGAGCTTCCTTTGCAGCTGCCTGGTGTAGGGACAAAGGCAGCTCTCTCTCCTCCAGCTCCACCAGTTCTCCAGCCCAGCAGCAGGGGCAATGAGCTGGGTGAGTCAAGTTCTGCATCTCTCTCCCTCTTGGCCAGTCTGGAGGCCTCATTCTGACACCAGCACTCCAAAAACAGTCTGGGGCCTGACCTGTGTTTCTTTTCACCAGGTGCTGGCTGGCTGGAGGCCTGGGAATCAGAGCCTGATCCTATGGTCTGGTCTCAGGGATGCTGGCCCCAAAGTGTCCTGCAAAATTGGGGTACTGCAGGGTGCAAGAGAGGGTGGCAGCTGTGGCCAGGCTGGCAGAGCTCAGGAGGTTGTGTACAGGGATGTGGTTTTCATCTGTCTGAGCATCTCCTAGGGAAGGAAAGTGACCCCATGCCACAGAAGCTGATCACCTGAAATCTTTACAACAGCCTCCAACCATCTGGATTTGGTGCTGCTCCTATGGGCTGCAATGGGAATAGCTTAAAGAGATTGCACGCTCTGCTGCTGGGGGAACATCCTCTTCTCTTCCACCACCTCTCCTGCTGAAGAACTGCACAGAGGTTTTCCAGGACCCAGGTACTTACTTGGTCTGTCCTGAGTCCAGGGTGTGCCTGAGAGAGCTTTGGAAAAAGCACCTAAGCACCACTGCAGCTGCCTAAATAAAGCTCAGCGATGACATGTGCATTTTCCCCTGATTTCATATCCCTATAGTTTAATTCTTTTTCTTTGCAGCTCTAGCAGCTGAATGTAGTAACCTACGGGGCAGGAAGGCCAGGCAGATTTTGAGCACCCTCCGTCTGGCAAGGGATGCTTAAGTGACTTTTATCCCAGTCCGACTGTGTGACTTGGTGCTATGCCTCCTGAGCGATGGCACACCAGATAAATGCCGCCCATGAAGAGCTTCCACCTGTGATGCCTCTGTAACACGGCTCGCTTGAGGACGTGTGCTCTGGAAAACGAGCCACCAACACTACCTCCGTCACGCCTGCGGGGTGTCAGCACAGCCTGCGCCCAACTTCTGAACCAAGCTAAAGCTGAGTCTCTCTCACAAAAAGCTCAGAAGTTCCAAGTTCGTGTTTCAATTCAAAGGTTGTTTGTTTCTGCCCTTCATACGTTATCAAAGCTTCTCCTCCCTTCTCTGAGCTAGAAAGTGGATGTCAGATAACTCAGGAAACTTCCAAAAACTGAACTCTTTCCGAAAGCCAGGATCCAGCGCTGGTACGGAGCTTCAAGGGGTTGCAGGTCATCAGTGGCTTTAGGACTAGTGCAATGTCACCATACTAGGGACATGACGGCAACAACTGTGACGCCTCAAGCTGACAGAAAGCATTTCCCCTTGTCAGATGGGAATTCTGCATCCACAAATGACATCCCTTACCGGGTAGCCTGATGCACCCAGGCCCTTCCCAAGTGCTACCAGAGTGCAGGTGGTGATCTCCCAGCCCCAGGGAGCACGGGCAGCCTGGGAGCGCTCTGCTTTCACGTCCCTCTTCCTTCCCTCAAACTCCACCGCTACCCTCCACCCTCCTCTGCCTCCCTGACTCATCACAGCCTGGGTGGCTTTTCTTCTCGCCAGCAGGAAACGCCTCCTGGCTCGCTCAGCACAGCCCGATCCCCCCTGCCAGCTGCTCCTGCTGCTGCTGGAGGATCCCCGTGGCGTGGCTGTGGTGACGTGGGGCAGGCAGGGATGCTCAGGTCTCAGCGAGGCCGCCTGGAGCGGCACCGGTGAGGGCAGTGTTCATACCGCATCTCCCGAGCTAGAAAATAACCTGGTGCTGCTGAAGAAGCGCTGAAGGGGCTGAGCCGGAGCCATTTCTCAACATTTTCACCCACCTGCTTTTGCTTTTCTTATCTTGCTGATCAGACAGAGGGAGCCGCATGGGAAGGAGCAAGAAGAAAGCACAGACAGGGAGGGATGTCAGAAAGCAGGCGTGGAGGCAGGCTGGCAGAGCCCTGCTGCCAGAGAGATTAAAGGGAGGGAGGCTTTGTAGGTGGGAGGATTTTCTGTGTTTTGATTTTTACTGACTTTTTTTCAGTGAAAAGTTTATTTTTTTCCCCTATTTTTACACTTTTTTTTACCAGCTCTAACATAGCCCCATCCCCACACACGGCTCCCATGTCCTACGCGGTCTGTTTATCCAGCAGCGGGCCATGGAAGTGCAGTGAGCCGCGTTATTTCATGCCCCTGATATTAATACTACTTTGGAACGCGGAATATTAACACAGAATGCTCCGAGATGCTTTTGCAAGGCCTTGAAATGGCCCGAGAGGCTTCACGGAATGAAGCTGCTCTTGTGAATGGAAATGTCACTGGGAGTATCCCTTTCGGGAGGCTCCTTCCATGTCTGCCTGCAATCCTGGCAGCGATTCCCTCAGTAAATCTTTCTCACTGGTTCTGGTGATTCAGGCCTTTCCCCTGGGCTTGGGCTGCCCCTCGGAATTCCCTAGGACAAGCTAGTCCAGAGGAATCCAGCGAACATCTCCTCCCTCCTCCACAGGCTACAGAGGCCTGCCTTGAGTGCAAAGACTCCACAAAAGCTCCTAACTCATCGCAGGAGTCCCGAGGTCCTGAAATAGAAAGGAATTTTTCCAGTGCAAATAGCCAGGTGACCCTCAGGAAGGAAACGTGCCCCCAAAAGGAAGGCAAAACAACACCCAGGGACAGCTGCCAGGGTTTCTTTCTGCCCTGACGTGCTTCCATCCCAAGCACGTGAGTCAGAAATCCTCCCGTCTCTCCAGCTCACCAGCACGCAGCCCCCTGCTCCTTCCTCCACCTAACAGCAAGCAGTAATTCGCAGTAACAACCCCCATGCCATCCCATTTCACATCGGATTTCACCTCCCCATGGAAAGCCATTCCGACAGGGCTGACCTGATGTGCTGCAGACCCCGATATTTCCTTCCCAGGCTCATGCAGGGCAATGGGCTGCTGCAAAGCTCCCTCTCTTGGGCAGAGCCACGCTTTGGTGCAGCCCCACACTCTTGCCCTTGCACAACCTGCAGCCTTTCCTTCCTCAGCTCCTCGGAATTGGGTGCTGGCAGCTTTGAACTACTCACATGTTTGGTATCTGATATCTCTTAATCCGGATAGCAAGCACCAATCCACTCCAAGTCTCTGGTTTAACAGTTTCTGACAGTGGGGTGAAAACCCGCATGGGTTTCTGCACTGCTGTAATTACAAACACCCCTGCCTGGCCTCACAATGGAAGTCCAGTAGCCCAAAATTATAAGATATTGCTCTGGACCTGCTGGCAATCTGCTGCTTTACCTGTGGGGAGATCTCGTTATACGCAGGTACTTAATTACATTCATCAAACTCTGTGAGAAGAGGGAAAGCTGTTCTCTCACAGGTAATAGTCTGGCAGATTGCTAAAGCTTTTCAACCCGTTTTGTGTTTTGGGGAGGGTGATAAGGAAGAAGGAGGCAAGCACACAAACAGACAGGTTTGGAGCTGCGAGCACAGCATCTGTCTGTAGACAAGCAAGAAGCTTTTCCAGGACGGAAGAGCTTGGCAAGCCACAGTCAGAATTTATTGACTGCGGTGTGGTACGTAGTGAGGAGGAGGGCTCACGTGGGAGACCTCAGGCCCTCGAGCAAAATTCCAGTTCGTGCCACTCAGGCTCCTGAAAAAGGAAAGGGCTCACGCCGGCGAGCCGTGCGGGAATGATGCTGCAAGGCTCTGGCACCCCCGTCTGCCACCCACTGCTCCGACATCTCACCCAGGTAGCTGGGAACGTGTTCGCTGTCACAGATCACCTCCAGCCCACGTGGGGAAGCTCTCCTGGCGGGGTGATGTGCTCCTGCATCCTTCAGCAGCTCAGCTGGGCCCTCTGCTTGCTGGTGAATGCAGGGGAGATTCTGCACCGTGTCAGCTCCTCTTGTGTGGTTGAGCACGACCCGAACCCCAGCACCTCTCATCTCAGGATTAAACCCGTCCTCTTCACCCTCTGTCTGCCTGCTTTCCTTGCCTTCACCCCTTTCTGGTTTTGGGGGCAAAAAATCCACTACCTGCGGTGTTACTTCACCTTTGGCAATCCTGATATTTCCGTGGCACACGTTAGCAGAGCCTCTGCGTGTCCTCCCAGCAGCTCCTCAGGGGCAGGCGAGCACCTGAAATGCTTTTTGCACGTATGGAAACTGAACCCCAAAGGTACAACAGCCCAGCTGAGCTTCCTAATCCCCGTACGTGCCTCGACGTGGCTAAGAGCACAAAAAGGTACAGGACACCGACTCCAGCTGCTCTGAACTCAACTCGCTCTTTTGTCATTTGTCTCCAAAGGCTGCTTTGATGTTTTTCCTCTTCTTGCATTAAAAGAAAGGTGGAAATGCTCCGGAGCTCAGCACGTTCATCTGCTGCACTCAGGAGGGTTTTATGCTTGGATTTTGCTGAACTAGAAGCAGGATATCTCCTGGCCCAGTGCTCTAGCAATAAAATTATAGAACAAGCTTTGTTTTCAACCGATTTTTTGGGACATTTTCCCTTCTTTTTAACTTGTTCCAGTTGTACATACTGCCCTGGCCACGTGCCTAGATTAAGCACTGACAACTGCTTCAGAGCTGAGCTGCTCAGACACGGATGAGCCAAGATACACACACACACACACACACACACACACACACAAAGGAGACAGCAGAAGGCACTAAAAATAACTCTGCTAATTGAGCAGCCGTCGTCCGAGAGGGCGGAAGATGCTGCAGTCACTCCAAAGCCATTTCCTGGAGAGGGACTGACACTGCCTCGCAGCCAGGGGAGGAGGATGCTCTCCAAAGGCCGGGGGGAGGGAGGATTGAAGCACGTTTCCCCTTATCCCTGCAGCTGGTGGCAGGGAGATATCGCCTTTGACAGCCCCTGACTCACTTGCAGCGGGGAGCTCACCCCTGCGGACCAGGGTGGGGTGCACGGGAAGGTTTACACCGCGTCAGCTGGGGATTTGGCAGCCCTGGGAAGAGTCCTTCTGCTTCTTAGTTGGCTGAGGCAAGAGCAATCCCCGAAGTGCCACTTTTGGCAGCGAGCAGAGAGCCAGGGGAAGCCGTGCAGCTGGCGCAGCGGAGCCTGCAGGCAGCGGTCGGCATCCAGAGCCTGCTGGCTGGGGCTGCTGCCTCCAGGCTGGGCTGCGCACACCCCTCAGCCAGCCCACGGCCTTGAAGCTGCAAAGTGACCCTGGGAACGGAGGGTTAAATGCTGGGGGGCTCACGTCCTCCGTGGTGGAAAGGCCTTACCTCTTCAGAGAGAAATTTAGCAGCATCAGAGAAGCAGGGTTTGACTTTTTCTGCTTGGACATAACCACCCCTTTTTGCTGATGCTCGCCGGTTTATTCGATCTCTCCTCCCTGCCAGCAGTGCTGTACAGCTGTTTGTTCCCAACTCTGACAGTCCTAAGAGAGCTGTGTGTGCAGCACCTCTTTTTCCCTGCCATTTTTCACTAGGAGACAGTCTTCGCTCCTGCTTCATCAAATAATTACGTGGACTTGCTGCAGCTTCCCCTCCAGCTGCATGTGGGCAGCCTGCATCCCAAAGGCAAGCACCGTGCCTAATGCACTGCGACAGGGCTATCGTGGTGCGAAAGTGGGTCAGTCCGGTGCTGGCACCCTGAAGCTTCCTTCGCTTTAAAGCACTCGTGCTTTAAATTCTGACCGAGTTACAGCCTTAAAAACTGTGGTTCTGGCGTGGAGCCACCACGGATGAAGAACCTTCCTCTTCCACGAGGCTTACAGATGCCAGGGCTGGATGTCTTGGGGGGGCAGATTCTAACTCAGCCATTGTCTGGACGTTTCCTTCCTTTCATTTTGCTGTGGCATTGATGTGTCCCGTGCTGTCCTTAAGCACAGAGCTGCACACAGCTCCCCAAGTCCGCTCACAGCACCAGCTAACAAAGCAGCCCTTCAGCTCCAACCCATTCACAGCCTTGCCGGTGGCCAAGTGACACAGCTCTGAATGCCAGGCTCTGGAGCGTGTTCCACACCTGCAGCAAGAAGGCTGTACGTGCAAGCTGTTCCTAGCTGAAGTCCTGAGTTACCAGAGCTCCTCAGGACCTCATTACAAAACCTTGTGCTATCCACAAAGAACAAGTCATCTGCACTGCAGGACTTTGTGAGCTCTCACAAAGCTCTAAGATGAAGGGGTCTCCAGCCTCACCCCTCTAAGTACTGGTTGCACATCCCTGATCTGAAATGAACCAAAAGGCACCCGTGCAAAACTGCACGTGTCCTCTCATTAAGTGGCACCTGCACTGCAAGCCTGTGGAAATCCAGTTTCACAGAGCACAGGATGCACCAGCACTGATCACTCCAAGCACCCATGAGCTCTAACAGGCTCACAGCTCGTCCCTTTCAACACTAAGAGACATCTCCCGGCCCTTTGCAGCTCTCTTGGCTTCCCAACGTGCAGGGACAGGAACCTGGCAGACACTGCCTTCACGGATCCCACCTTTGTGCAGCGCCAAGAAAGCCAACCACAGGAGACAGCTGATCAGGGCCTGGAGATAGAGGCTGCCACCAGCACACAAAGAGATAAGAGGAAGCGGTGACTTACCATGTGGTAGTTGATCATTTCCTGCAGACTGTCTCCGAATTTGTCGAGGCACTCCTGCAAAAGAAAGGAAAAGAGAACTGGTAGTGAACAGAAGCAGCTGCCCTGCATCCCCAGGGGCTCGGTGGGCTGTGAGGGACTCGCATGATACCCCTGAAGAGCCGCACTGACACTTGGCAAGGTGTCTCAATAAACATCTGGCACGGAAGCCACAGGCCCCCTGTCCTTTCCAGGTTAGTGCTCGAACCACCATGCCAGTTGTTTCTTCCGCAGGCTGGCTACCTGTGCTTCCTAAATAACCGATGCTTACTGACCTAGATTGCAATTACTTTGCCAGCACTGTGGCTTCTTAAAAGTTCAGCTCTCCCTGCAAATGATGAATGTCACTCTGATCCTCAACACTGCATTATCAGAGGGTCTCTTCTTTCCTCCAGATATAAAATCTCACGCTAAATGGCTATTTAAGTGGTACAAAGGTCTTGGACATACAGCCCAGGCACAGCACCACGAAGCTCAATACTCCCCGGCCCTCCCTGCGTCCCACCCTCCGTCCCGCAGGACGACTTACCGAAATCATTTCATCCTTCTTGCACTGCTGCGACAAGTCCCGGACTCCGCTGACAAAGTGCTTGTTTGTGGTGATGTAGGCCTTGCCCGCTTCAATCATCCCACTGCATAGCTTCACCAGCTGCACGAGGAGAGAGCAGAGAGGCAGATGACACGTGGAACTGAACTGCAGCCAGGCTGGGCTTCGTCTGCTCCAGCACCGTGGCGCAAGGCCTTCAGGACAGGACGCTGCTCACATTACTGCTGTGGCTACACGACGGCACGGGGCAGAAATGGGGATGCACATCTCGTTTCTCAGGGTATGTCGTGCTGTCAGACAGCCCTGGAAGGGGCCGTGTTCTCAGGAATATGGTGTTAACAGCAAGCCACACGCTCCAGTTCCCACCACCACCCGTGTTACGACCCCAGTGAAGCTCCCTGGAACAAACTGGGGCGGCTTCCTCATTTTGGAAGAGGTTTGCCGCGGCAGGGGCAAACATCTCCAGGGAGCCCTGATTAACTTGTGAGAATTTAACAGCTGCTGGGAACATTCCCAGACATCCTGGCCACCAAACTGCCTCCGCAGGCCTGGAACTGGCTGGAAAGGCTGCGGCACCCTGGCCTTTGGCTTATCTCCCTTCGCCCAAAGCCCCTTGTAAAAGGTTAAGTGAAACAAGAGAAATCTATAAACCAAAGGCCCAGGAGACTTGCAACAGTAAAGGATGACCACAGAGCATTTTTTGTAAATCATCACGGTTCCAGGCTTTTTATCTAAGTGAAAAATTTCAGCTACTGACTGTGACCAACACTTGGAACTGAAGCTTTCCATTCTCAAAATCCAGGAGCTTTTAGGGATGTTAATCTTCCTAGGGATCAACGGCTTTAGAGATCTCCCCAGGCTGGCAGTGAGAAGGGCTCAAGTTTGCCTTGCTGGCAGCGGGTGAACTGATTTGGGCTCGGTGCTGCTTTTATGCAGCCCCCAGGCTCTGGGGTGTGTGCTGAGTCACGTTTTACACACGTGCGTTGCAGAACAAGCCTGTTTGCCTCTCCCTGCAGCTCTGTAAGGATTTAACTGGATATATAAACCCACACAAAGCCACACAGGGTACGGCTGTGTACACGCAGGGTGTGCAGGCCTCGCTCTTTCACACTCGCAGGCCCCCCTGTCCACGCAGTTGGACAGAAGAGCACCGGCAGCCAGCAGACTCGCACTATCCCATCCAAGCCCAGACGAGGAGAGCGAATAGAGGCAGCTCCTGTCACATCTGGAGCCCAGATGGACACTGGGGGTTTGGACAGATCCTCTGGAAAGGAAATCCAGCTTATTCTGCAACGTGGCGGTTTCTACAATACCTCTGTGCAACCACTTGTGGCCAAGGCTGTGTGACTGGTAGCTGAAGGCCACTCGGCACAAGCACACTTTGCAATCGCATTTCCTAGCTCTCGAAAAACCGCTGGAACAGCAGAGAGCTTGGACAGCACTGCTAGGAAACGTGTCGGGGACGTGGTAGGAAAACCTGAAGTCACTCTAGCTGAGGGGAGAAAGCAGCCGTGTCCGGAGGTGATTGGAAATCTTTCTGCCTGTGGCTGCAAAGTAATGAAATGGCAAAAAAAAAGCACAGGAAGTTCAGAAAATTCAGGAAGAAATCTTAACAGTTGGATTTCTAATTTCTCCTTGTGCTGAACAGCATTCTACTACTTTATCCTCCCAAGGATGTATCCTCCCTGTGCCCGCAGCCTGCTCTCCTCGCCCCGGGCTGGGCCCTGGCACCCCAAGTGCCCGACCTGGGGGGTGCTGCCAGCAGGCGTGCTTCAATCAGACACGTTGTGCTTCCCCATGCTTCGTCTTTACAGCCTCAGGCTTGTCACAGAGGAAAACAGCCAGCCTAAATCCCTTTGCAGCCTTCACCAGTGAGACTAGTTGGCTTGTGCCTATTTCTAGCAGCTGGAGTAGTAAATAGGTTTGATAGGATGCGGGTTTCCCTAGGGCTTGTGATTTCGACAAAGCCCACTTTTCTATCAGACATGGGATTTTTCTCCCTTGCTGGCTTTGGGAAATCTCACAGAGAAAAAGCCAACAGCTCCTCTGGCTCCTCCTCTTCTTTTCTCTGTTCTCATTGAGAAACAACTTGGCTGACGCCTCGGACGTCAGGACGAGCGGGGGCGGAGAAGCCACCAAAAAGCCTCCGACTCGGATCCACGCCACCTCGGCACTCCCTGCCCTGCTGTCCCCTCGTCCTCAGGGCCTTAGAAGCAAGGGACACCTTTGCCCAGCTCCCTGCAACATCTGCAGGATCCACCCTCGCTGTGTCCCTCGCCAAGAACGCCAGTCCCAGCAGCCAGAGGATGAGCACCGAGCACACCCCACCTTCAGCGAATCTGTAATTAGCATTTCAGCGCCATGCCCTTTTGTTATCTGCAAACCATAATTACAGATGTGCAGCTACACAGCAACAGCCCAGCACTGGGGCACAACGGGCTAGAAAAGGAGGCAGGGAAAGGAGGGAAATACGCTGTCAAGGAGGGCGACGAGGCCAGGAAACCCAGATGGGATTTCAGAGGCCAGGATTACAACGATATTGTAATAAAATGAAGGGTCGGGCTCTATGGCAAGAGCTCCCACTTCAAGACAAGGCCATTTTTTTCCCCTGTTAATAGCAGGGAAGGCCACCAAGCCCATCAGGAGCCCAAGTCTGGACCTCCTGTCCCGACAGCTTTGGTTATCACGAAGGAGCCCTGACAGGTGCCAGTCAGTAGAGGGAGACATGGTCCTGTGCACAAGCTCGGTGTGTTTTACATCAGCTTCCTGGCAGCCTGTGTTGGGTTCCCTCTTCACAGGAGGCTGCTGGGGCCATATTCCCAAGCAGGCACGCATCAGCCCCACTTCAACCAACGTGCTCCATCTTACCTTGTCAAGCTTTGCTTCTATCTCCACCACATCTGTTTCCACTTCATCGATGGTCGCCCTGCAACGAGAGCAGCAAAAAGAAATAATTAACTGGTTGCTTGTAACGACTGGGAGGGAAGCCAAGACGGCCCAGAAAAGGACAGATCCGAGGGCCTGAGATACGTGTGCTGGTGGGTGACGAGAGGAGGGGTTCACGCGTCCCACTTCGGTTTTTCCTGCTGCTCCATGAGCTCGGGAGTTACTTGTAGGAAGCAGGATCCCACCTGGTGGAGAATGAATTCCTCAGGGCTGACACCAGGGATGGAGATGATGTTATCTTCGGCAGTGTCACGGAGGCATTCAGGTGTGCTGCAATAGTCTTGTTCGGATTCTGTTATTTGGCAGGCCCAATCTGCTTGCCTCCCTACCACCGAAACGGATTTTCTGGGCTACGATTGTGCCTGAAGCTCAGCCACACGGTGAGTTTTGTCCTTTGGGCCTCAGGAGCCCCCACGGGAGCAGAAACCCATCTCGGTCCTGCTGTCATTGAACACCCCAAGTCCCTCACCCACACGGGGCTCTCTGGTCGCACCCGGACAAATTTGCCCCGCGATTATCCGCTCGGTTTTCCTTCCGCATCACTGGACAAATGTGACAGCAAGAGGCTGGAGGGATCCAGCTACAAAGGCCACCGGCCTCCCTTCCCGAGTGAAACGCGAACACGACATCAGGCATTTCCAAAAACCACTCCCAGCCCGAGCCGTGTGGTGTGAAACGAGTTGCTTTGAGGCCGGCATCCAGCGCTGCGAACCCCAGAGCTGCTGAGCTGTGCCCAGGCTCGGACAGCTCTTGCTTTAAGCACACACCTGGCAGCGCGGTGAGCCTCACGCCGCCCTCGTGCACCGAGGAGATGCGAGCCAAATTCCACCGCAAGCAGCTTCTTAAGCTTGTGGGCTCCTCATTTTAAATATTGCTTCCTGAAATGTTACGCTCGGGCTTTGAAAAAATCCGGCCCTGAGCATCTGCCAGGTGAAAGAAGAGTAGGGGAGGGAGGTGGTTTAGAGCCACGTGAATCGACACGGAAGGACAGGATGCTCGTGCAACAAAGGGAACAGCAAAAGTCCCGGGGAGCCGCTGGAGTATCCAGGAACCCCGGGCCTGGTGGTGCCTGCAGTCAGTGAGGGAGTGAGGAAGGCAGTGACTGTCCTCACTGATGGATGTGCTTCCAAGAGGAAGGAGAATAAATTTGAGAAGAAAGCCCCAAAGGTCACAAAGCTGAGGAAAAAAAAAAAAGCCTAAATGGAAACTCCAAGGTGAGGAAGGGCTCAGGCCAGCAGCATGGCACCTGCACGTCCCGTACCAAGCCTACACCTAACCAGACCCGCACAGCACACTCTAACATCCATCCCAAGCATTCCTCATCAGGAAACGTTTCTGATACCTTCCACAGGTGAGCGCAGTCCCCATCGGTCAGCTACGAGGCAGCCAACGTTTCCTACAGCCCCGCGTAATCCGGGTGGGAGCAAGGAGCGAGCCCGACCTCGCGCAGGAGTGGGGCAGAAGGCCGGGTGTTGTCAGCTCCTTCCCTAGCACCCACGAGATCTTCGGCATTTTCAGACAAACGACACGTGAGAGAGCAGCTCTGCTACCCATAAGCACCCTGCAGAGCTTCATGTGGCTGGTGAGCAGCTGATTGGGACATCTTGCACCACTAATTAGTGACAGCAAAGGCCGGCTGATGCCATACGGCCATGGCGTGGCACGCGCGTGATAACACACGAGAGCAGAGCCTCCCTTCTTCTCTCAAGGGAGGCTGAAGCGGAAAGCAGGGAGGCGTGCTGCTCCCTAATTACCTGTGATGAACTTCAGCGAGAACACCGACGCCCTGCCAAAGCTGCACGAGGAAAGGACGCGGCTCTGCTCCCTTGATTCATCTCGCCGAATGATGCTCGTTACGTCTCAGCCCAAGCCAAGCATCGAATCCAGCGGAAGCACACGAGGTTATTAATCACCGCCGTGTATTACGGAAGACAGCTTGGGATCTGCTTTCGTTCCAAAATACCGGATGCAAGAAATCCAGCTGCTGCCTACAATCGGCTCCTCTGCTTCCCGCTGCGCAGTGCGACGGACTTCCAAAGCCTGCTACCTGCTGAGCGCTTCACGGAGCGTTTCTTACACTTTCCCCAGCCCCAGCCACGGGTTTGGGAAGCTGCACTGCTACAGCGGGGCTGGCCCCTGGCCTTCTGCTGTACCTCTGAGGAAGGTGGCGAGAAAAAAGTCACGAATGCAGACCCACCTCCAGCCCGCAGCGCTGCCCCTGCATTCTGCACAAGCTCTGACCCGATCAGTCCCAAGAGGGACTTTGCAACCTACCAGAGGGTCAGACAAGGGATCGATGCCACCTGAGCACGTTTCAGCTCCACAGAAATGCCACCCGATGTGGCATCCCTCTCTTTTATTTCCCGGTTTTGTACACAGTTGTTCCCCAAGCCACTGGGCAGCAAGGGGCTGGCCCCAGAAAGTAATTAAGAAATGGATCTTACTGTAAAGCCCCTCTAATGGTTCAGAAAAGGGAATATCAGTATGTGTACGCAGCAGAGGTCTCCTCGTTAGCTTGCAAATTACAGTTGATTGATTAGCGGTGTTTAGGGAATTCTTTCGTTTTCAGTCCTGCTGCAGAGTTCCTCTGAGCTGCATCCAGGCTGCAGGGAGGGTCACGGGACGACCGCTCACTAATCCCAGAGGAAGATGTTTAACCGAGAATCTGCTCCCTCCTGAGAGAAAACTCGGATGTCAGCACGGCCGCCCCAGCACAAACAACGCCCGCGGGATCTCAGAGCTTTACCCCCAGCGTTCCTCGGAGGCTTCCAAGTGTCAGCTGGCGAGTGCTGGACCAAGACGGAAGGGCGTAAAGGGCACAGGAGGGAACGGGTGGCTTCGAGGAGGTTGGTGTCCTGCCGGTGCCACACAGACTCACCGGGCTGTGGGTCATCGTGGGGCAGGAGAGACAAATCGCTTTGCCTTTCTGTAGCAGTGGCAGAAAACTTCGAATCACCGAGAAAATGTCAGTCCTCCGTGCCACAGCGACAACAGCCCCGGAACGTTTTCCTGTAGACTGAAATGTAAGTGAAAAAAAAACCCTCTGCTTTTCCTTCTCCCAAGCTCTTCCCTGAGCAGCTCCCCGGGAGCAGCCTCCAGACCCCAGGCCGGGAGCTGAACGCCCCCCCTCGCATCAGCTGGACCGAAAACGAAAGCCTGGTGGCTCATTGCAGGAGCACAGCTTCCCTCCTGCCCTCCCCGTGCCCAGGGCTCTGGCCACAATCGATCTGCTACCAGCTCTTTGAAAGCCCAGCCAAAAAAGAAGCTCCTTTCTCCCTGACAATGCGCGGCTCGAGCTTTATTGCAACCCATATGGTTGCCCTATAGGACTGGCAGCTTGGCTGTGCCAGGGGCAAAGCTTTAGAGAGAAATGGAATAATTAAAGAGCTTCTTTCAGGCTTTTTTTTTTTTTCCCCTTTCAGCTATTTTTGTTCTCTGGGTTTGGAAGTCGTGTGCCTTCATGCATCACCCTCTTACTGCCAGATTCAATTTTTCCACTCGGTTTCTTCTTGCTTCTTCTAGCTGGACAGAACAACCAGCAAAAAAAAAAGAGAGGAAGAGAGAGAGAGAGACGGGTTTTCCTTTTCTTTCCAGGAAAGCAACAGCAGCCATTGTTCAATCTGCAGACATCAGCTAGAAGCTAACACAGCGAGGCAGCCTAGCAGCATGTTTCCTGCCAGAAGGTGGAGAGAGCATCTATAATTTACTCCCCATTTTTATCGTGCCCTAAGAAAAGGAGTTGATATATTTGGCCTCTGTGTGGAGGAGGAGGAAGGCATTTTGGGTCTGGAATCCACTGAGGTATGAACGCAGTTGGCCGTGGCTGGGAGAGCACGAAACTCGAGCTTTGTGTTTGCTTGATATAAAAGGTCCCGGGTTGATTTCAAGGACAGTGATCTCAGGGTCTGTTCAGCTCCAGGACTCTGACGGAGTTCCAGAGGCATCGCAGGAGGCAAGGGGGAGCAGTTGCCCATCCTTCCCGTTACGTGGTGGGAACGAAGACCTTGGAGAGATGAATTGTGAGGCAGAGCAGCGGGAACAGAGCTTTCCTGACAGGCCCGGCACAGTGCTGCACGGGCATGGAAGGAAAAAGCTTGGGCAAAGACGTAATATTGGATTCCTGACCACCTGATTTCCCATCCGTCGAGGTCACTACGTGCCTAAGTCCACCCCTGGGCTTCTGGGGTTCCAAGTGTCCTCACCCTGCTCACAGACGCGGTGCCACAGCCGTGTGTCACGCCTTCCTGGAGAAATAATAGGATTCCTGGAGAAATGATAGGATTCAGCACAGGGATGCTCAGATTTGGGCTCACTCGCTCGCCCAGCTGGAGGCATGCGGCTAGGAAACCGAGTGAGAGTAACAGAGGGAGCTGAATCCCTTCGCCCACCCCCCAGAAAAGCAACGTCCCCGCTACTGGGCAGCTCAAAGCTGTGCGGCCATCCCCTGGCCGCGTGCCCTTTGTGCTTCCTGGTGCTGTGCTCTTCCTGCTAATGCTTTTCCAGGCCCTGGGCTATTTCCGTCATGCGGGAAGAGAAAACAACCCGCCACCTCCTCTGCTAGCCGGCGAGCGCGAAGCGCGGCCCTTCCAGCCGCGGGGCCGGGGCTCGAGTTTCCTTGCTCGGAGGAAGCAGCGATTCCCCACCGTCCTGAGGGGTTTCCACCGGGAATTTCTCTTTGTGCTTCGGAGAAGCCGTTCGGAAGCGTGATTTGTATGCGGCAAAAATCTTCCCAGAAGCATGTGGACATCCCTTGGGGAAAGGGATGCAAAATAATAATAATAGTAATAATAAACCTATACGGCTAGGGAACAGGGTCCGTGGCAAGGAGGCATCTGCCTTGCCCTTCCTGCGGTCCTGCCACTGCTCAGCAGACGGCCCAAGGACCAGGAGAATTATCCCCCGCATCCAAGAAGAGAGCTGGGATTTTTAAGCTGTGCTCGGACGCAGGTAGAACAGGGCTGGCAGGGGATGAGGGACAAAAGCGAGGGGAGATGACACCTGGAGAGAGGGACACTGGCTCCAATACGTGAACCACTTGGAGTTAGGTTATCGTTACTCACCATTTGCTTCTCCCTCCGCTTCCAAATAGGCTCAGAGAGGGGATGGTTTGTGATGACGGGAGCAATCAGCGGGCCTGACGACCCTGTTATTATTATTAGCTGCCACCTAAGCCAGCCCTCGGCTTCCCCAGTGCCAAATGGATGCACGTTTGCCTCGCGGTGACACTGCGAGCACGCGCTGCTTCCCTCGTGTTTGGGAAGCTCGGGGGACCCTCACTGCTGACCGGTGGAGGCACGAAGTGATCTACTCGTGTTTCTCCGAGAAGCCTGGCTGCGTTTTGGACACTTCCTTCGTGGTGGAACGGCGGTCACAGTTTCCTCGGCCACGGTTCTCCTGGCTTTTGTCAGCTTTGACACAACCACGCGTGTGCTAACCGAAGGCAAGCACGCCGGCAATGCAGCACCAAAGCCGGCATCAAAAGCAATAAAACGACTTACAAGGGCTCCGTTACCTCCGGCAACTACGCGAAGAAGAGATCCAAAGGAACACAAAATGTAATTCCGAATTCTTAGCTGCTGTAACCGCAACTGCTTCGACGTGCAGCTGTCAGGGCTTCTCACGGGGTCGACTTAATTACAGGCCTTCTCTTCCCTTGCGAAGCGCGTTTGGTTTGCCTCGCTTTGCTGGCAGGGAAACTGAGGCAGGAGAAAATAAGGACACCATTTTTTTTCCAGCATTGAGGTTCAGAGAACAAACACGGCGCATGCAGCGCCCAGACTGCGGGTGGTTGAATTAAGTAAAGGGCTCCTCCGTCCCCGGGGCACGTTGTCTATAGGAAGCTGAATTTTTGTACCAACACTAATTCGGGCCGACCTGTGACCCGTAGACGTGATCCCTCTCCCTGCTACACGGTGTCCCCCATCCTTTACAAGCCCTCTGTGCTGCTGTGAGTAAAACCCTCGAGTGGGCCACGAGGGCTGGGTAATTCCTAGAAACCCACCTCGCCCCAGGAACAGCTGCCTGCGTGTGTGTGCATAACAAAAAGGACTCTTGAGATGAGGAAAATAGCTAACGTAGCTCTACATCAGGCTGCGGGCCCCACGCTGTGTGTCACCCGGTGATGCTCAGCGTGGGCTCTCCAGAGCTCGGGACGGGCAAGGGGAACTCCTCGATGCTCTTCCCGATGGCCCCAGCATCGATGCAGGCCCCGTGTCACTGACTCTGCGCCCCAATATCGCTATTCGGAGGCCGAGAAACGAATCCTTCCCTCCCTCACGGGAGCGTTCGGAGGATTAATTGCATCGCGGTGGCCAAATGCTCAGAGCCAGGAGCTGGAGGTGTGCAGAGCGGCTATGAGCATTTATGAAATCTGACCGGGTTCTGCTTTAAATGCAGAGAAAGCGGTGTTTGCCTTGATGGGATCAGCTCTGCCCCTACCTAGACGAGGACGGCTGGCACAGCCACAAGCCTTTCTCCTTCGACTCCTTCTTCCAGGACCATCAGCAGCCCGGCAGGGTCACCAACAGCCGCCAAGCTTCCCTCCAGAGGAGCAATGATTTTCTTCTAGACTTTAAAACAAGCTGAGCGTGTGCCTCCACGGAAAGGGGGCCCGCAGGAGAAGATGGGATTTTGAGTTCCACCTCCACATCGTTGTCTGCTTGCAAGCCTTACTTCTGGAGGGTTAAAGTGAGATGAGGTGAAGGCCAAGCACTTCTCACAGCGGGCACTCTTTGCATTTATTTGTGTTTTGCACGAAGGAAGTGCTGCATTCGATGCACGGTGAAATGCTGCTGTGGGCGACCCTGCAGCGAGTGCATCGGTCTGGCTTCCTTTTGCTGGCTGTTACCTTAAGATGCAAAAAAAAAAGAAAAAATAAGGAAGCTGACAAAGACAGACAGCAGAGCTGGCCAGGCTCTAACACCAGGTTATTATTAGCCTCTTGAAATGCCTCTCGGGAAGCTTCCGTGCTTCGGTGCCCTCTGGTACCCGCTGCTCTTCCGCCTTTCTTCAGAAAAAGAAGAATGCTTCGCATCTCTCATCAGGGGGAGCAGACAGCACCATGGCAACAGCTCCACGGTGACTGTATCCATAGGAACCCTGCAACTGCTCGGCTTCCAGCGCAAAATGCAAGCTCCATTTGCACGGCTTTGTGCATTTGCTCCTGGAAATAGCATGGGACCGGCTGCGAGAGACAAGGGGAGCCAAAGGTTTCTTGGGGAACTGAGCAGGAAATGTGGGAGAGGCAAGGACCACGGAGCAGTGAGGGTGGGCAGGGGCATTACATGGTAGCACGGCGTCCCACCTCTGCTGGAGCGAGGGCTGGAGAGGGAGGAGAGTCTAGGTGAGATGAGGCTTCTAGGTGAGATGATGCTTCTAGGTGAGATGCTTCATCTAGGTGAGGTGCTTTGTCTAGGTGAGGTGTTTCCTCTAGGTGAGGGATCGACGAGCACGATGCTGCCGGAGCACTTCCCAGAGGGATCCGTGCAGGGGCTGCAGAGTTACCCTGGGTGAGATCGATGCCAGCCCGTCCTGAACCAAGAGCTCTCTGGAAACATAAACGGAGCCTCACGTGCTTCACACATCCCTTATGGCTTAGCCGGGAACATGGAGGCCCAGAAAGGGGCTCATCTTGCTGAACCCCACAAGGCAAACGAGCACAGTGCCCGCTGAGTGCCGGTCCCAGGCTCAAACCGGCCTCCCGCGGGAAGTCAGCCGAGACCTGGGACGGGGATGGATGGGAGTGAAGCCCAAAGGGCCAGGAGGAGCACGGAGGAAACGGATTTGTCGACAGGACAGCGCGGTTACCACTACACCCAGAGGCAGCACACAAAGGACTCTGCCCTCCTCCAGTTACAGCGGGGTGCCCGGAGCCAAGGGGCGATAATTTGGGATTCAGTTGCCCCTGAGGCTTTAGAGGCTCAGCGGCGGATGGCCGGGCTAGCGAGCGCTGCTGCCATCTGCTCCTCCTTGCTTCTTCCCTGTTAGCTCTCCAAAGCAGCCCTCGGCCCCAGCCGGGCGCACGTGGGCCGGGCACAGCCCCGTTGTGCTCTGCATTTCAAAATCAGCAGCCGCGCAGCTTTCCAGCCCTGTCGCATACCGATTTCTAATCAAACCAGCCTCTTCCACCAACCCTGCGCGTGCCAGTCCTCGGCTCTTGCTCTTCCACACCTGCAGTCATCCCCTTCAAAACAGCTGCCTCTGGTGAGGGGGAGCCCAGGAGGAGCAGCCTGGATAACTGAAAGCTCTGCGTGCATCCCAGAGTCAGACCCAGTGTGTTACCTCTGCTTGCTGCCTGGCTTTCAGATGGCGGAAGGGAAATGTGCACGACGTCCTCAGCACACGGACAGCGCTGTCCCCAGCTGTCCCACCGGTCCCTTTTTCCTTCCAGAGAGGAACCAAGGCAGCTGATGTCCAGTCCCTCGGCCCTCGGAGTCTATTCTTCTTCTGCAAGATCAGGAGAAGCTCTTGACAAAACTCTGCTGGGTGGAAGGCAGATCGATGACTTCAGAAATGCTTCACTTCCATTTCAGAGCAGCGGCTCCTAAAGGAAAACGTTCATTTCTCTTCCTGTGGATCAATGGCAAAGCCGCGTTGAGCAGCAGGATGGAGGCAGTGCAGATCCTTCTGAAACCCCCCCATCCTCATCCTTGGGGGGTTTCTGCTTCTCCTGGCGGTGGTTTGGATCCGGAGAAAGAGACATGAAGGGAAATGCTCCTCCACCAGGCCCAGAGCCTGCTGCTACTGCTCTTCCCCATCCTCATCAAGCTCCTGAGCAGCCTCATTTCCCTCCTGGGGGGCTTCAGATGCTCGGGCAATGCAGCTCGTTCCCTGGTCCCCTTGTTTTTTATCCCCTCGTCCCTCCCTGCCTCTGTGCCCAGCTGGAGGGAGCTCCCGCCGGCCCTGCTGGCTGCAGCACTCGCCCCAAGGCCAAGCGGAAGTCGATCTGGTGCTGTGCCACGTGCGCCACCGCTGCCCTTAAAGACCACAGAGACGTCCTCCTGAACACAGAGGCCTCGAAGATCGTAACACGAGGGTGGGTGTGAGGAGGCTGGGCAGAGCTGGCTGGGGACCGGGAGCAGGAGCCGGCGCTCCTGGGTCGCATCCTTACCTCCGGCAGTGCCTCAGCCCTCTCATCACTAAGAACTCGCTCCCTCCCTTGCTTTCCACCTTTGGAAAATGGAGCTGTGCTTCCACAAAGCCGCGCGAGGAACTTCCCTTCATGACGGCCGCACTCAAAGCCCTTCAGATCAAAGATGCTGGGAACAAATCACTGATAACATTAGCCGGAGATTTATTAACACACGCCCGGCGATGACAAGTCGATAGCCTGGCCAAGCACAAATGCTTGCTGCAGTGCAAACGCTGACCTAGATTTTGAGTAATGATGCTGGAAGCAGGCACATGTGATGCTTCTGCTCGCTGCCTTTTAAGTCAGCAGCGTTCGCATGAGAATCGATGGCTACCTTTAGTCCCAGAGCTGTCCCCTTCCCACTGCCACGCTGTTTTGTAGTGTTAGCAAGGCTAAACCGAAGATTATTCTCTCTTATTCCACCCCAAACTGAGGTCTTGCTGCTCGAGTGAAAGCAGAGTGGTTGCTCCACGCAGAACGAGGTCTGAGACACCTGCGAGCACTTCAATTTCCACCTAGGAAGGGGCAGCGTTGCTTGCAAGGCATAGGGTGAATGTGGGGGTCGCTGCTCGGGGGGGCAAGGACCAGTCTTGTGCTGTCACCAGCGACCTGTCCGCAGGTAAAAGAGAAACTCCCGGAGCACATCGCTTCAATTCTCAGTGGAGAAGAGGAGAAGAAAGCTCCTTCCCACCCCTTATGGGGCTAAAGGAAATAATCCGGGTCCCCTGTGCTCCCTAGGCAGCTGGAGGCCTCGGGCAGAGTTACTGCGGGCCCTGAACCTTGCTGACTCACGAAGCCGGCCCGGCGATATTTTCAGGGAGGGGACGTGGGATGTGCGTGCGTGTCACCGCGCTCCCTGCAACCAGACGTTGCATGAGAGCTGGAAGCCGAAGGCTTCACCCAGGCTGAAGCCGAAACAAAAGCATCTCTTAAAGAAATGACCCCCCGGGGTCCTCGGAGGCGCACACGCAGATGTCCTGAGCCTCGGCATCCCGGCGGCCGCATCCACGCAGAGCTCCACGCAGCGCAGGGCCTAGAGCAGGAGCGGGAAGGTCACGGAGATGGGAGCTGCTCCCTCCAAACTAAGGAAAAAACAAGAAGCTTTGCAGGAATTACCTCCTCTTTTATTCTATTGTGGTTTTAGCTCTAAAAAACCTTTCTCCTCTGCTTTAAAAGGCAAGAGCCGCCCTCCAGAGCGGGAGCTGCGGTTCCTCACCCCGGAAGGAGCGGCGGTGCCACGCGCGAGCATCCCGCAGCCTTCGCTCTGCCCACTCTCCTCCGCCGCCCTCTTGCACTGAACTTCTGCAGTCCGGGGAATTTCTCAGAAGTCGCAGACAATAAACTTCCCAGCTACCCTGTATGGCAGCCTAAGTACAAAACCCTGCTCGAAAGCATACCAGGAACATCTCAATGGCTTGGGGGAGTCCCAGCGAGCATCGAGATGTGGGATTCAGCGCCTGGATTTGCTAAGGAGCTGGCCTGTGAGTCCCGCTGCCTCCCTTACGTGCTTGTCTTCTTCCACAGCTCCTAAAAAACCAGGGTTCACAGCTCTGCCCCAGCAGGGAGCCAAGCGGCAATAGCTGCCCCCCGAGCAAGCCGCCGAGGTGGGCTAACACCAGGGCCTCTGCTGACAGAGGCCTGGAGGCCAAATGTGACCCAGCTCCGATTTAAAGGCCACGCATACGCAAAGCCCTCAGGCGGAGGCTTGGTTTTAGGCCCCCACCAAACTCGATGGGAGTTCACGCGGATGCCGAGCACATGCTCTGCCCGGCTGGGAGCAGTTGGCAGGAGTGAAGAAATGCCTTTGCGGAGCCAGTTGTGCTGGTACGGCCGGTGGGTCGAGCCAGATGCGGAGATATGCCCAGCGAGGAGTTGAGCTGGGGAGGAAACGCCGCAGGCAGCTCTGCTTGAACCCGGCGGTGCCTCGCTGGCCCCATCGGGGAGATGAAAGGGCCGGGACGCCTCTAGGCTGGGGATGGGAGCGCTCCCGGCTTCTTGTAGGCTGGCTTTAAAGAGCAGTTTGGTGCCGAGCACAGGAGGCGTGCACAGCAGCAACCCACCACAAACGCCAGGCACTAAGCACGTGTCCTCGTCCTGGGCACCCCAGGATGGCCGAGACCAAGCGAGGAAAGGCTTGCTGCCACAGACATGGGGTGAAGCTGCAGGTTGCTAAACTCTAAGTAAAAATACGTCCGCTGCGCTTTGTAACACGGCCACGTGGTGTATCTTCAGCTAAGAAACACAAAATCCTTTTCCTCTGCCCATGGCTCCCGGGCTTTCGCTGGAGCCAGCCCTTGGTTTCCTTGAGCCTCGTGAAGTCACATGAAGCTACAAATTAATTAAATCTCAGACATGAGTTAGCAAGGCCCAGCTCTCAGCAACACAAAGGTTGGGCACCTTGTCACTGATCTGTGTGATGTTCCTAAGACCAGAGAGGAGAAACTGCTGATATCAGCAGGGGTTAAACAAGGTTTGGGTTCGAAAACAAACCCGCTATACACAGAATAATGCAGCCTTGCACCTTGCTGGTCACTGTCTGGGTGGCACGTAGACTCGGGGCTCACAATTTGCTAGAATTTCACAGAACAATTGTTTTGGGGAAAAAAAACCACCCCTAACAGATGTTGGGTGGATGCTGCCACGCCGCGCGAGCCTTCCGCCTCGACCCCGAAATAGCTGGGCTGCAGATGTGAGCAAGGTTTTGTTGGGTCTATCACGGTTACTGCTGCGGAGCAAGCTTGCTGTTACTCCTCGAGATCCGCGCTCCCACCCACGGGGACGGCCACACGCACACACGCAGCCTGGCAGGGGATGCCGAGCCTGCTCGCCCGAAACCTGGGGCTGCAAAGTCACATCAAGGGCTGGACAGCCAGGGGAAGGGCAAGGGAGATGGACAGAAGGGTTTCTGAGCTTCTCTCAGGGTCAGTTGACAAGGGACAGCTCAGGCCTTGCTCCCTGTTCCCCGTTCTGCTGGACCACGCTCGTGGCCCTGCGGCCTCCTTGTCCCTTGCCGGCTTAATAAGAGAGAGAAAAAGAGCGACTGTGGCCAGGGAGCCGCACGGAGCAGCTCAAACCCTGCAGTTCTCCAGCGGCGGGTGTCCCTTCGTGCAGCGGCAGTGACAAACGTCCCCCTGAACCCCAAGCACCAGCGCCACGCACACTTTGGCCCCTTGTTCCCACCAAGCAGAGGAGCACACAGGAGCTATTCTCCCCCAGCTCCCCGCGACGTCCCCAGCCCGCGCCGAGGCTGAGCCTCGCCGGCCTTCTCCTCACCCAGGCCTCGCACGGCGCCGGTTGGCGAGGCCACGTCCCGTCCTGAGCCCCAAATCACCCCGAAGCGCCCATATTTCACATCGGGGCTTGGAAACCACAAGGACACACGCCACAGCCCCGTGGCGGACAGAGCTCCAGCCAAAGCCACCCTCGGGCCAGGGTCGCCGTCCCCGGATCCCCCCCAGCCGCAGCAGGAGCAGCGTCCCCTGCTCGGCGAGCGTCGACCGCTTTCGGCGGATAATCCCCTCATTAGCGCGGCCTCCCAAATAATCCCATTGAGGGGTTTGCACACGCAGCACGGTTTAAAACAAGCCGTGCCACGGGGCCCAGGGTGAGGGAGGCCGCCGTGGCGAGGTGCCTTTGTGTTAGCTGATGAGCTCCCTTTCACGGGCGCTGAAGCAGGCTGCGCCCCTGCCCCTTCGCACGGCACCGATTTGCTCGGTGCACGACGGCGTGCCGGATGGGAAGGCCACCTTGGAAGGGCACACACGCCTTAAAAGCACTGCGGGATGACGGCTGCTTTTCCAGAAATGCCGGTACCGATGCGTGAAGACAGACACGAAAATAATTGCTCTGTTTATCCAGCGGTTCGGGGACTCGGGGATATCAGCCCCAAAGCGTTCGGAACCGAACCCTCACCGTGGTCTCCATCAGCGCAGAAACTGGGGCGACTGCAGGAACTAACTCAAGGAGGCCGGTTCTGCCATTCGTGCCCTGCAGAGCACGAAGGGCTCCACGAAATCAGTGTTATATGGCACAGCGCGAGCTTTTAGGGCCGAAAAGCGAAAGCTGCCCTTTGTGGTAGGGTGGCTGCTGTTCCTCCTTCTCGCCCGCTCTCCGTGCGTACGTATCTACGTGTGCCTGCCTTTTTAACTGCAACGACCGAGCGGTTCTCGGAGGACAATGTCTGGAAAGGTTTCCTCCCGTTGCCAGAAGAAACAAACGTCTTACACGAGAGATATTGGCCGGGGGGTGTGGGGTTGCTTTTGGACTGGGTTCTGAATATCTTTTCGCTCCCCTCCTCCCACTCCCTTTCTCTTCTCTGATTCACAAGGAAACCACAAAGCAAACTCAGGACTGAATGAGACTTGTTTTTGTGAATGTTCTGGCTTTCCTTTAGGACATTCACTTCCACCCCCACTTGCCCAAACCATTGATACCAGCCCAATAAATCCAGCAACCTTCCTGGCCTGGAGTTTAAGGACCACTGCAGGACCCCGGGAGTCACACCGACACCCGACGGCAAATCCCAAGCCTCTCCTTTGGTCCGATGCTGCTTAACTTGGTCTGACTTACCCTTCACAAATTCTTTCAACACCCCGACCTCGACGTGAGGACAGAGACACAACCACGAGCCTGCAGTCCGTCGGTGCTGTTCGCGCCCTAATTAATTCCCTAACCACAAAGAGCGGAGGAAGAACTCTGTCAGTCCCCATTTACAAGGTGTGATCATGCAATAATCAGCAGGAAAGGCTGCAGAAACGTCTGAAAAGCTCAGGATATAGCTGATGTGTTACCAAACGCTTCCTTTCCCTGCGGAGCAGGTTCTCCTGCTCAGGGCTGCGTAGGAGGGATCGCACATCAAAGCCTGCCGGCTGCGTTGCTTATGCAATCAGTAGGGCCAAGAGTTAACGCGCTGCACCGCCGCCTTCCTGAAGCCTTCCATTAAAAGCAGAGCTGCCTGGGAGTTTTCTGGAGAAAAATGTATTTTGTAAAAAAACACCTTAGCATTACAAAGTGCTGATGTATCAGTGAAACGTTTCATGGGCCGGTGCTGAGACCGGGAACAGTCCATCCTGGAAGGGAAGAGATGCATTGATCGTCTCTGCCTCCGCCCCTTTGCACTCCAGCTCTTTTGTCTCTGAAGTTCCACAAGAGGATCTGAACCCAGCTAGACGTGGAGTGATGGTTTTCAAAGGAAAAAAAAAAAAAAGACTTTGGAATTTCATAGCACAGGAATTTCTTCCATCGATTTCTCAGCCCATTCCACTTCTCAAATAAGAATCGGGAAAAAATGGCAGCAAGTCGTGCGGACCCGCGCTCCTCGCTCCTCGCGGGGCTCCAGAGAAAGCCCAGCCCTGCCCCGGGAGCTGGCTCTGGTTGCAGACCAACCTGTCGCGCAAACGGGGCCGGCGACTGATTCCTGCAACAGCAGCTGGCAAGCACAAGGAAGATTTCACACCCTTCCTCCCATGAATGGGGAAGAAGCATGCAATTAGGAACCCTGCCTACTCCTTAATCATTTCCTTTGTGTGCGTGGTTATTAATATCTTTACATGACGAGTCAAGCCACGGGCTATGCTTTTCTGTAGGCATCTGGGCTACTCGTTAATGCTTACAAAACACACACGGATGCCACACCTACAGCAAAGTAAGGGAAGAGAAGGACGCTGGTTGGCATTACCTGCAGCAGCAGCTGCCTTCTCCAGGCACAGTAGGTAAGGCAGGTAAAGAGCAAGAGAAGGAAACCGAGGCACGGGAGAAGTAATGTGACCCAAGGAAGTCAAACCGAAGCACAATACCCACACCAAGGCCAGAACGAATCCTCCTGATCCCTCAGCACTCTGCACTGCCTGCCAGATACTTCCAAACCTCTGTAAAAAAATAAAAGGTGATCAACAAAAGCAAGCTGGCAGCAGTATGTCTTGCCACGAGACCGCAATTTGGGCAGGAAGCCAGATGTTCTCAAGCCCGCAGCTGGTACATAATGGACCCAACAAAGAGTTTGCACACACAGGGTGGCAAAATGGTTCAGGCAATAGGGAGAAGAAACACATTCCCTGCCTACCTTGCACCTACCACATCTGGATTTGGGCCTGTAGTAAGGAAACAGGAGAACGGGTGGAGAAATGGTGGGAGGAACTGAAGGCCCTCCGCTGCGAGTGGCAGCGAGGGAAGGGTCTGCGGCCTCGGAGAGAGCCTACGAAGATCCCCACGTGGAAATGTGCCCTGCTCCAGCTCAAAAGGCAGGGAGCCCTACGGTCTGACATGTAGGGGTACATCACGGTGAGGATGAGGTGTCCTGGATGAGATGTCCTGGCCAGAAGCAGGCCAAGGAGACAGAGTTCACGTGGGGAGGAGTGCCTGGCTTTCATTTGAGCCTGAGTCAAGGCCAAGCCACAGCCCTGGATTCTCGATCCCTGAGATCACGCAGGGCTGACTTGGAAAACAACCGACAAAAACCTCGTCAAACCCGGTGACTGTGACACACCGACTGACCCAAAAGGCACTTTGTTCGGCCTTCCATCCAACCCCGAACCAAGGGGGCTCAAATCCGGCACTTCGTGTCCCGAACCATCTCACCTCACCACCTAATGCTCCACCGGGGCTTTTGCCTCCACCCCAGACACTGGGCTGAGCCGACGGCGCTACGAAAGCACCACACGTTCCTGGAGGATGTGCAGTGACAACACGCGGTATCCTGGTTTCTGTGTTCTTTATCTTCGCATTTCTGAGGCTCCCTTTGTGCGGTGGCTCGTTTCTTCGCAGATGTGCTGCAGAAGGGAAGGTTCGCGCTGCTTGCTTGCCAAGTCTTCGCTGTGGCCTTTGCTCTATTTCGCAGAGGGTTTCTGCCCATTCAGACTAACTGAAATACAAATCATCTGGGCTGAGAAAGGGATGGCTGCTCTTTGCGTTTGACGGCACGGAGCCGGGTCTGTGCTCCTGCTGAATGAGGACAACGGCTGCAATGAGTTCAGCCTGCTCTGGGGCTCGCCGCCCTCTCCGCTCGAGCAAGGCAGCCAGCCCCTGGCCCACCTCCTCTGCTCCTTCCCGAAGCTCTGCCGCCAGCCTGCAAACCTCCATGAAACCCAAGGCCCGTTGCTGCTAATCTCCGCTTCCCTTTCTGCTCACGAGTGACAAAGCAGAACGCTGCTCCTGCCTCGCATTCCTCCGAGCCCACAGGAAACCATAAATCAGAAGGAAAGCACAACATCCAGGGAGAACTCGCACAAGGCCAGACACCACGATGGGCCCAGGGGCTGGGGAAAGGGAGCGGGGAACCTGTCAAAGCGGCCCCAAAGCGAGCACTGACCCACGTCTCCACCGTGGCTGCTCCAAGGCGTGAGATCGAGGGGAAATTGAGGGTCAGGCACCTCGAGTTCTTCCCCTCCTTCAAGGAACACATACATACGTCCGTATCTATATTCTCTATTCCTTTCCAGCCCCTCCATTGCCTCCCCTGTAATTGCGTGATAATAAATAAAAACCTTTTACCAGGAGAGGGCTGAACCCTGCCAAGTGTCACCCTGAAGGGGAGCCGTGGGCTGGGAGGAAAGGCTGAGAAGGAGGCGTTTGGAGGGCAGTGAGCGGGTGGCGCTCGGTCTGGGAGGCACTGCTTGCTTTAGCTGTCGGTGCTTGCGGTCTGGGGAGCTCCAGAAAGCCCGTGCAAAGCCACTGAGACCTGCAGGGACGTGAGCACGATGGTTGTTGGCCTCCAAGAAGCCCAGCTCTGCTGGGAGCAGGACCACACCGCTGCTGCCTGCCCCTCAGGGCAAGCAGAGAGTCTCCTGGCAGCGAAACAAGAAAAAAAAAAGCCCTGCGAAGCACAGCGAAACAATGCAGCCTCCGTGTCCTTCGCTCGCTTGTTGTGGGACTTTGGATGACACAGGAAACTGTGGTTGGTTCGGTTTAGTTTTGCAAAGAGGCTGCCACAGCTCTGCGTCCTCACCGAGCGACCTGGTCGGCAGCCAGGTCACGGGAAGCAAATTGCCTGGGAAGTGTCCCCGGCTCCGCGAAGTGTCCCTCGGTTGTGGCCGAGGCTGACGCGCTGTGAAGGCTGAACGCAGCCAGGATCTGCTTCATTTAAAGCTGACTCGTGGCTCTGGCCAAAAAGGCTGAGACTGCCTGTGGCCCAGATAAATCTATTTATAGGAAGTGCGGTGCTAATTCCATGCTCCCGTCGGATCCACTTGCACTCCGGGGAGCAGCGCTGCTGTCTGCTACCTGTTCCTGTAACCATTTCCGTGCAGCCTGCAGCTGTTTTGCTCTCAGATCACCAGCTCCTGCCGCACGCTGGCTGTGTTCTTCCTCTTGCTTCCCTCCTTGGTGAGCCAGAGGGGTTTATTTCCTGCAGCCCTGCAGATCTTCCCGTGGAAATCGCTGCCGCAGGCTGAGCTTTAAGCTGTGCCTTGAGCAAGTGAGAGAAACCTAGGTAGAAACAGATTATGCAAGCCACTCACATTTAAGGCATTTTAAACGAACGGAATTGCTTTTATTACCTTATCTGAGGCTCGTGTTATGTTTTGTAAATGGCAATTCGTTTGCTGTCACTCTTGTGACCTGAGGAGCGTGGAGGGGATTTCGGGCGTCGTTCAAATGCATCTGTCTTCGGGATGAACTGCACCAATTGCTTAATGGAGAAAATGGCAAGAGGAGGGCTGCGTTTAGCGGGTCGAGTCTCCTATTTTTGTTCCAGGATAATGGAATAAGCTGTGTTTCTAATCTTGAGTAAAATCTCTCTGCAGATGGCTCTAAGCATGATGCAGATGTGGAAGGCCGTGGCAATGCTTTGTGATCCCGGGAGCAGGAGAGAGTTTTCTGCACTAAAAAACGGAGGGAGGGCAGCAGAAGCTGTGCTGATGTAAGTGAAACTGAAATGCTTACGAGATGCTGGGTCCTCGTCTCTCTCCTCCTTGCTTTACTCTCGCTCGGTTTACCCAAAGGCTGCGCTGAAAAAATTCTTTGCCTTTTTGGGCTCGACGTCTGCTCGAACACTTGAACTTGCCATCGAATCTACCAGCTCCGGCTCCTTTCTGCTGAAGAGCTACAAGAAGCCGACTCGGCTCCGAGCTCCTTGCTGCACGATGGGGTTTGTTGTCCCCTTTGCTACCAGCGAGCTCCTGCAGCCAGCCACCGGCCCGCCGGTCCATGGAGAAGAGCAGCCCGAGGTGGTCTCGGCCCAGCTTTCGAATGCTACAAGAACCTCCAAGAGATAATTAAAACACGGAAAGTGCATCAAGATGTGAAAAACAGCTTGCTCAGAGCTGGTTTCCACTGGGACGTGAGCACAAATCACCGGCTGGTACAAGGGGACGTCGGGGCAGGCAGTTCCCATCAGAGTCAGACGGGGGGACCGACAACAACAGCTCCCTGTAAGCATTTTTCAGCCCTACACTTGAAAACCACACAGTCACAGCATCCCAAATTCCTGATTGTGCTGGCTGGTGAACATAAATATCACTTGCAAATAAACACAGCACAGAGCCAGAGCTGAGCCCTCACTCGAAGCTTTTGCTGTTAGCCTAAACTGATCTGTGCAGTCTTTAAGCAGTTTTCTTGCCGCAAACCTCCTGCAAAGAAAAAAAAAATGTAGTGAAGATGGCGATGTACATTGAAACGTGCTCAGTCGTGACCCTTTTACGCACTGCTATGTTCAGGGCAACTCCAGCAGAGCACGGCTTCGTTCTCGTGCGGGGAACGGGATGGCTTTCACGTGAGAAAGCCGCCAGTCCTCAGCTAGTTCTGCCTCCCCGTGAGCAGCTGGCATCATCCACAGGTGGAGAAACGATCAAATATTCGTCGATCACGTTCGTTTTGATCTGGGGACGATTTAATTTCTGACTCATCCGGTATTCCCTGAAAATCTTGGCGTCGATATGAAGAGCGCTGTCTCATCTCAAGCGAGCGTGACACTTCTCTTCTGCTTTGGAGCTCGGCGCGGAATTTTTCAAGAACATTTCGGGCTCGATTCGCTCCCCGATCTTGGAGGCTTTGCTCTGCCTGGCGAGCGGGGCGGTGGGTGGCTCGCAGCCCATATTTTAGGTGCTGCTCCCAGCACCGATAGGCAGGATTGGGGACGGATAGAGCGGCTCTGCATGAACCCCGGCAGGTTGCAGAGGACCTCAGGATAACACGTTTGGGCCCACCAGTGTAAACAATTCGTCTCTCAGTACCACAAATTGTTCGTGCTGAGTAAGCGCTGTACAACCGTCTTTCGGTTTGCGTCTTCATTTCTAAACGAAAAGGGGAATTTGTACCTTAATTACTTCCCCGCTTGGGTGCTGGGTGGTGGCTGGGGATCTGTTTGATGCTCTCGGGGTGTTAAGGAAGGGCAATGGGTCCTTACCCAACACACAGCCCCGAGCCCACAGGCATTTGCTGTTGCTTGCCTTTGACATGCAAATACGCAAGAGAAATGATGAATGCGTCGCTTTCCTGCACTTCTGCTGCCAACCCTCTGTTGTCGAAGCCCTCCTTCGATTTACATTTATGTAAGACGTTTTCCCGGTATTAATTGTTTCATTTTGTTGTCTTTTCAAGGCGGCTAGATGTGGATATCCAGTCCCTTAAAGCAGTTTCCAGCATGGGCAAAGAGGTTCTGTGCCTACGCGTAGCTTAGCTCTAGCTTTGGTAATAGTGCTCCTAATGTTTTGCACTTGTTTTGCACGACTAGAGAAGCATCCCATCCTTCACCTGAAACATGCTAAATGTCAGTTTACGGCTCTTACCCTCCCGCGGAGCGGCTGGAGGTGTGTGTTTAGACAGAGCTTTGAAGCAAGATGAATAAGCCTTCGCATGTCGGTTGCACAGTGCTCCGCAAACTTGAAATCAGTGCATTAATATTTAGCAAAAACTGGCACTGTCTGTGAGAGCCAGACAATGACAGACGTGGCTTTTAGGCACTCTGCGACGTATACACAAGGACGGGCTTCTTCCAGCGTTGCTTCTCCTTTACGTTCACACTACCAAAAGGCCTCGTAGTATTTGGGGAGGTACCGGAGTTTATCGAGTACTTTTCCATTCAGTGGATCGCTGCTTTCTGGCAGCTGGTCTGAGCTCCTGGAGAACCAAAGCACTAAGCACCGCGGTCTGTCGGACCTGCTCTGAGAAGGGCATCAGATTGGATGACCTCCAGAGGTCTCTTCCAACCTAAATTACTCTAGGATTTAATGGCTTAAAGACGAAATCTTCCCTTAGCTCCTTTAATGCACTCCTTATGTAATGTATCTCATGATAATAGGTTTCCCCCTCGGCTTCCTTCTCTTTTGTAACCCACAGCCAAATGTTCGAGGAGACACCAGCACCTTGAGCATCTGGATCTCTCGCTCGAGCATCTGGATTTTCCCCGTCCAGCCGTGCCTGATCTGCGGGTGGGAACGCACGCAGGAAGCCGAGGAAACGCAGCGCAGGAGGCAGTGTATCGCTCACCGCTCGGCGTTGCACCCCGGGGGGGAAACACCGGCCGCCGTTGCAGCAGAGCGTTTCCTACTCCTGCCCGCAGTACTTGAGCGGCTGCTGAAATGTTGAAAGAAAAGGGAAGCGGCCCCGCGATGGCACGGCTTTCTTCCTTACAATACTGCTGTTGTGGTGCGGGGAAGGGAAAATCCCATCAGAAAACGGACGTGGTGAGGACGAGGTCAGGAAACAGTCCTGAGCCAGGCCGCCTCCCTGGGGCACTGCCTCTTGTCCGCGCTGCCCTCTCGGGGCTATCAGCCCGGCGGCACGCAGATGTCTGCGCAGCCTCTGGTAAAACCCACGAGGAACAGCTACTTCTGCGGGGTTCCACCGGCTGACAGTAAATCAACAAAAAAAACACCGTCCTACAGGCAAAGGGGGTTCTCTGTTCGCCAAGGCAGTCAGCACATCTCTCGTTCAGCGCTGTCCCTGTCCCCTCGGTCCATGAGAAGTCGTCGTGCGGCTGGTGCTGGGCTGAGCACCTCCAGGTGCTGGACTCGCCGCGCGGAACGACCAGCCCCGAGCACTGTGCTGATGAATTGGCAAAGCAGCTGACGGTGATGTGTTCAGTAGGAGAGAACATCTGGCTGCCAGGGCAGCTCGGTTAACTTGGTTTATCATCGTACACCTCCGTCCTGAGCCTCTGTGGGTTACAAAGGAAGCCGTGTGGCTGCATCGAGACAGGTAAGTGCCTTCCCCTCATCCCCTCTTACAAAAACAAAGCCAAAAATTACTTCCAGCTCAGACCTGGCACATTCTGTCGCACCACTTGCCAACTTCCACTCTGAAGAGAGGCAGCGAAACCACCTTAAGCTCAGACCACAAAATTCTGTTCCTTTTCTGAGAACCCGAGCACTCCCTGGCCAGTTCCCACCAAGCACGACGAACTCTCTCTGCAGCATCCTCCCTCCTTAATTAGTCACTGAAGAGCTCTCACCAGGCACGAACGGAAGGAGAAAAACCCCAATCATGGAAGAGTCCAAAGGTGGAAGCTGCTCTGTGGTAGTTACCTGAGGATCTTTGTTTTGGAGCTTTGTTATTCTTGCTGAGCAGAGCTCAGCACCATTTCTGCTGCCAGCTAGTATGGTGAATGTTCTTTTTCTTCAGCGTGCGGTAGATGGTAGCACCCTGTCTCTAATGCACTTGAAGAAAAGTACAGGAAGAGAGACAATCCTCTGCACTGCAATCCTGGACAACCATCCTCCTGCAGCCCGGCGCCCTCCAGGCCCCTGTGAGCATCACCCGGAGCACTTCATTTCCTGGGACGTCAGCCAGGAAAAGCATGCAAGCGAGGACTTTGCGTGCTGGAGAAGAAAAGGTCCAGAAGCTGCTCGGGGCAAGCAGGCTGAGGCAGCACGCACCACACCACGCCTGGCAGGCCAAGCGGGCTTCTCTTCAACACCCGTTTCTGGCTCTTGCTTTGTGCTGACCTGGCCAGCTGTGTTCGTCAAGAGCAGGAAGCGAGAGAGGTAACTTGCCTTATTGGAGCCTCTCGAGCTTGTTCTTCCTTCTTACATGAGCACGCCTCTCCCCGGGACAGCACCTTAGCTTTCCTTTAAAAGCAAAATGGGTTTATCAAAAAACTGCCTGCCCCAGCAGGCCTCTCCCTCAGCACTGACCGCTCCTTGTTCCTTTTCTCTCCCCTTCCCCAAGGCCTTGGCTCTCCACAGAGCTCCCCAACCTCTCCGCTCCCTTTGTCCCTGCCTGAAAGGCTTTTCCTGTGCTGCCGCCTGCCAAAGGCACCAGAGGTCTCGCCCTGGCCGGCAGCAGAAGTGCTGGGGACACCGAGGGAGGGTCCTTGCCCCTTGCTTCGTCCTGGAGAACCGGGTGCTGCTTGCTCCCTCCTGGCGGTGCCAAATCTTTCCTGATGGCAGGACTTTTACCAGCTGCAGATTGCTCATCAGCTCCCCATGGACGATCCCACGTCCATCGTGTTTCAGCTAACAAATCTTCCTTGCGGGAGGAATCTCGTCGTCCTGGTGCGTACCCGAAGCTGTCTTGGGCCATGCCCTGGAGATAAGATAGTTACGAGGAGGAAATTCCCCAGCCCACACAAAAACCCCAAGTGTTGGGGGTGGAGGGAACCACCGGGCAGGAAATGGGGACCAGTGCTGCTTGGAGCAAAAATTAATGGGTTCTCTGTGCTGGATCATGTGGTCCAGGCAAGGGAGAACAAAGTTGGCATTGTAGGGTCCAGGGCTCAGCAGCAGAAAAAGGATTGAGGCACAAAGTCAGGGGTCAGAACAACAGCGTGCAGCCCGGTAGGACTCACAGATACCCGTCCTCCATCCTTTCCCTCCGTAGGGACTGAAAATCTAGCCAGAAACCTCAACCCACTTCAGCACAACCCGCACGCCTGTGCCCCGTAGCACACGAAAGCCCATTTTTCCCATCGCCTTGGGGGAAACGGGCACGTCCGTGCTACCGACCCGTACAGAGAGCAGCGAAGTACCGGCGTTTGCTTTTCTGCAATCAATTCGGGTGACATTAGAGAACGCAGAACATCAGCCATTAACCTCCTTCTGCAGAGGGTAGGGGTTTGTTTTCCCCCAGCTCCACACCTCCCGGCTGCGCTGGCGCCTCGGAGCCAGGCTGCAATATTACAGCAGGAATAATTGCGGCGAACACAAGCGAAGATTAAAGATGAGCCCAGAGGCTACGGCAGCTCGAGTTCTGAGGAGCCCTTCCCAGCCATCGCCATACACCATTTATCAGCTTGGAGCTTGCCGGTGGCTCGGTGCTGTCGACTTTGCCGCTGTCCCGTGGCTCCTTCGTGCGTTATCTCTGCGTTCGGATGAGTCAGGGGGACATCAAGAGGCAGCATGAGTCCCAACTCCTCAGCTCCGCCTGGCCCAACTGGTTTCGTGAGGCCCTGTGAGAGCTTCAGGCAGGTGTCGCTCTCCAAATTCGGCTTGCTGCCCGCTCCCCTCCAGCGTCGGGCTCCGAAACGAGGGCAGCCTGCGGCCCGTGCAAGGAGGGGAGCCGGGAAGGGTGTGGGAAGGGGAAGGGGAAGGGGAAAGGGAAGGGGAAGGGGCCTCCTGCTGTGTCAGCGCTGTCCCTGCGGCCGTTTCCGACATCCTGGGGCGAGGCCGCGGGGTGGGGACAAACCCACATTTCCTGCCAAAATCTGGGTTTAGCGGGGAGGACAAAGGGGCGATGGTCTGAAAAGAAACGGCATTGTTGTGCGGATGCTGGAAGGGAGAGGGAACAGCAACCAGCCGGCTTCGACAGCAAGGAGTTACGGGGAACCCTACCTTACCCCGGCCCTGCACACACCGCAGGACCGCGGCGATGTTCCGCGGGTGCTCTCCTCACGCGCGTGGGCATAAAAGGGCCTCGAAGCCAGCCAGGAGGGTGTACACAAGCATAACGCTGTCCTAGGAGCACCGACACATCCCCCTCAGCTGCTCCCCGTGCCCGTGGAGCTTCACAGGAGCTATCTATATCCGTAAGATCTGCACACGTCGGGTGCCGTATTTTCGGCCCGCCGGTTCAGCAGACAGAACCATATGTCTGCCTCTGTGCCGTGTTAAATAAAGACTGGCGCAGCTGCGGGGATGCTGACAAAGGACTACAGGCTATATATTTGTCTCTCTTGGATCTGAATGCGTGTACGTGTCGGCCATTCAGCTGAATTTTACCCCCGTAAAACAGCCTCCTATCAACGCACCCGACCGCTGGAAACGCTGCACGGGCACACGCGTGTTCACACGTGTTCACACACGCTGCTTCTACTAATGGTGAGCGTGGAACTTGCGAAGCCTTGCTGCGGTGTGACGAAGCAGAGCGGGCGTGCAGAGGAGGGATTATCTCACTCCCCCATATTATACAATCTGTTTAGGCCGTGCCACTTTGTGCTTATTTAAGGAATGAACGAGCGCCGCGCGCCGGGCTGTGCCACCCATCCGCCCTGACATCGTGCCTTTAATCCCCTGGAACGAACACGCTGCTTTGCCTCTGCGCCGTGCCCCCCCTCACAGTCCAGTGAGGTCCTGCACCAGAACTCTTACTCTCAGGGACCTCGTGTGGGTTATTCCCCAGCAAATTAAGTGATGGCTAACTGCAGCGGAGCACCACAATGCCCTCGGCCTCCCTGCAGGGACCTGGCACGTAAGCAAAGCGAGCTTCCCCTGCAAACGTCTTTGCAGGTAAGGGAAAGCAAGACAAGAAGGGAAACTTAGGGCACGCTGCTGTGGATGTACATGCTGCGGTCGGCTAACCTCGTGTCCCGTTGGGCTGTGAGAACACATCCAGCCTTTCCACCGCTTTTTTTTCCTTTCTTCCTTAGACATCAAGGTCTCTGAGCTGAATTCTCTTTGTCGCAAACTGAGAGGCCAAAGGAGCCGGCACGCTGCACAAATACCAAGACCTGCAGACGGGCTGATGTAAAACCCTCCCCGGTAAGCCCCAGCGTGCACCCACCAAGCAGCAAGAGCGTTTTGCCACGAGGTCGGAGCAGGGGCAATTACCCTGCCTTATTTTCTTCGTTTGGGAGCCGTGGCTCGGAGGAGCGACCGGCTCCTGCAGCAACACGTGCGGCTTACTCACCGCTTCCTTGACCTGCCCTGCTGCTGGCTCACCGGGTTTGTCGGGGCAGATGCCGGCATGCCTGGGCTCTGCTCGTACGCACGGGACTAGCGGCAGAGCCAGTTTCCCCAGCACCCAGCTGCCGTTGCCAAACGGATCGGGGATTATCAGTTCCGAGTGGCCTTCGAGTGCACAGACGGACACAAAAAGAGCCTTCGCTGGGCCTTCCGAAGGAGCACGGGCTCCAGCAGACCCTTCCCTTTTTCCGATGCTGTAGCAGAAGCAGGAACGCTTCTCCCTCTCTGCCAGCAGCCCGCACATCGGGCAGAACATTACGCACGATGCTTTTCCCGTGGCAGGCCACGCCGGGAGCTGCGCCCGCAGTTTTGGGCAGCTCCTTCTGGGCCGAGGGCCAGCCTGGCCCGCAGCTAGGAACGGACGCAGCGGGGCTGCAGGAAATCAGCCTCCGCCCTCCCAGTCCACAGGAATCGTTATTCAGCATCCCAGCCCTGCTCCCAACCCTCCGGGGGCCTCCAGGGAGCGGGGCTGGCAGCTTCCACCCCAGCTGCTGCGTGCACGATTCACCTCCAGGCGGACGCACCTCTCCCAGGGCTGTGGTGGAGCCGTGGCCTCCATCCCCTGGGCCTGGGAGCGAGCCACAGTTCCCCAGTGCTCCGACACGCAGGGAGTGCTGCAGCTCAAACTCCTGGCCTTGCTTCCAAGATCTTAACACAGCAGGCTCTGCCTCAAAGAAGAGGAAGAAGCGATTAGAGGGCTACTGGCAGGTAAAAAACCCCTTCTGTGCTGGCCAGGACGCCTGCTTCCCCCTCTCCCTCCAAGCCTGCAGTTGGTGGTCAAAGAGCTCATGCTTCCTCTTCCTTCCCGCGCAGGAGAAGTTTGCACGGCGTGGAGTCAGCACCGAGCTGAATCTGCCTTCTTTTTTTTTTCCTGCTTTTTCTCCACCCCGATTTTGAACAAGCTGTACAGGAGACAGGAACCACGTTCGTTACGGGAGGAGCTAGCAACCCGTGCGTGCACCAAACGCTTGGGGAGCAGCAGGCAGGAATCTCTACAAACGTCTGAAGTCAGAACACGGCCCTGGGAGAGCTGCAAGCAAGGAGGAACTCTTGGCTCCAGGGATATACGACCTGTCCCCAAAATTCAAGCAAACGTGGCCTGCAGGGCTGTTCCTAGGGCTCTTTGCTTTGTCCCAGCTAAGCGGACTCCCCAGGCCAGCTGCAGTTTGCTTTTTTAAGCAAAGGCGGTGCTGGGAAGCCAGAAAACCTCCTGGTTGCGTTGGCTTTCCTGCTGCAAAAAATTAATGCCGTGGCTGAAATTTCAGTGTTACGAAACCAGGTTTTAAAGAGACCGTCGCCTGCTCAGAAAGCTTGGGAGTGCAAAGCTCTCGGCCTTGGTTTTCTTTCCTCCCTCCCTGTCCCTGCTCTGCCCCTGGAGATCGGGGCGGTTCGGGAGGCTTGGCGTCGAGGCGTTGTGTGGTTTGCCATTTCAGGCAGCTCGACGAGCAGCAATTAACACCATCTTATTCCACAAAGGCTACGGGAAGACGCAGGCTGGTGGGGAAACCGGCTGTGTCACCAGCCCCACGTATCTGCACGAGGGCAGGCAGGAGCTATGGGAAACAGTACGGGCTTACCCGAGTACGTGTGCCCTACAAATCCGAAAACCCCGTTTAAGTGGGGAAAGGGACTTGCACGATCCCCCAGCACGGGTTTAACTAACTCAGGAGACGTGGTGGAAGTGACAGTGCCCTGCTCTGTGCATCAGCAGGTAAGATGGCTTTAATCCTTACCCAGCGATTCCAGCTCGGAGCTGCTCTGCCCTGCTGCCTGCCGAAGTACAGCTAGAAAACCAGCGACTGGTGACGCTCTGACCTTGGCTTTCTCGGTGGCTTTTGGGCATCCCAGCAAAGCCAGAGTTAGCATGGGAGAGGCAGAGCGAAACTTCTTGGGATCGCTCCGAGTGAGGAGCTTTCTCCTCACACTTATCTCGCAGCAACCAGAAGGAGAGCCGGGGGGAGAGAACAACGGCAGAAGGGTGACCGAGGAGGTGATTTTCCTTTCCCTGCAAGCCACGCGCAGCCCAGCCGGCAGAAGGACACGCAGAGGAAGGGCTACCGAAAAGGAAAGCAACTTCCAGCTCCCACGCTGATCTGTCAGACAAGCAGGAACATTTCAGTTTGCAAACGGCCTTGCTAGGATGCAGTCACACGGCAAAGCACGCTACACGGGGGTTACGAAGCTGACAATCTGCCAAGTGATGGAACACCAAAAGTCCCCTCGTCTGTGTGCTACACCACGAAACTTGGGAGGCCTATCTTCACGAGCAGGCTCAGACACCGCATTTCAGAGTTTAATGCTATCCACCGCCACCTCCCAGCTTCTGTCTTCTGCCAATTTTATCCTGGCAACCAGACAAAAAAAAATTCCCTCGCCGATTCGGGGCGTTGGGCCGAAGCCGCGGGGTTCTAGCTTCAGACCCTCGGCCCTTTGGGATGCTCCGCTCGTGCGGTTCACGAGTCGAAGCAGCTCAGGAAAGCGCTTGCCAAAAATCCGGCATGAAATACCACGCAGGGCACCGACCCGGAGATCTCAGTTGAGTTCTCACCCAGGCGATTCTCTGCTGCTTGGGGATTCTCCCTGAGGATGACCGAATAAATGAACCAACACCTTCAGATCTGCCCGCACTACCGCAGGCCGGCCTGCAGCTTTTCCTTAGCGCTTGAGGATTCCCAAGGCAGCTGCGGCGTCAGGGAGCCTCACATTAAGGGAATTTTGCTTCCGTATGTAGGGAAAAAAGCCCTGCACCGTCTGAGGGCCCTGCTGTGATCTGCTGGGAGGCTGCCTCAGCTAAAACGCAGCGCAGCCTCAGCCAGCGAGCGGGCTTTTTGGGGTGATGCCACCACAACCACAGCCTTGGCCCGGCGCAACAAGTGCCCGCGGCGACAAAACCACACGCGGAGGGACGAGGCGCCCTGCCAGACCGGGGACGGACCCTGCCATAAAGCATGCCCCGCTTCGACTCCTGTAATTAACAGGTCCCGTTTGGTTCTGCGCGAGGGCCGGACTCGCTTCGGAACGACGCTGAGTAAGCGAGGCTGCAAGGCAGGAGAGGACACGAGGTCTGCTGCGAGGGGAAAGCAGCAGGTCGAGGCACAGGCACGCAGGTGCCGACTGGGAAGGACGGATGGCTCAAACAGGGAGAGCATCTCGCGGCTGCGAGGGGAAGCAACTCGACGGCGACGCCTCTGCTTTGACTCTTCCCCTCGCGCACTTCGGGCCCTGGGACTTCAGAAGTGGTGAAGAGTGAGAAATGGAGTAAACAGATGAAGGCAGGGATCGATGCGGATAATGGCTTGCTGCTTTTGGGAGAGTGTCTTCTCCCTCGTGCAAGCAAAGCAGGCGGCGATGGTAATTGCGCTCATTAGGCTCCGATTCAAGGAGCAGCTCTCCGTGGGCGTATCTTCTTGCAATTGCCATCGGTAGCAGGGATCTTGCTTACATAAGGAGCCTTGTGTAACGAAAAACAATCCCAAATCAATGCCTGTGCTCTTTTTGTTCACCCGGGTTAGTTAAGCGGAGGAAGTCTTTCTGTGGCCGCCCCGGGTGTAATTTCAATTTGCTCTTAGGTGACTTCAGCCAGGAAGTCTGGCTGCCATCAGACGGCAGGTAGCGGTGTGCAGAGGCGATTAACACCGGCCGAACATCCCACAAGCCACGAAGACGTTTCTGCAGAGGCCTTCGCTAACACATGCTCCCCCAGCACGGACACGTTCAAACTGGTTATGCCAGCTTCAAACTCCTCTACCTCAATCTGTCGGCAGACCTAGCAAGAACAGTTTGAATAAGTGCTTGTAAGAAGAATCCCATTCTGCTTGAAGCACCCCGGTGGGAGTCAGAAAGTCTTTTCTCAATGCACTTTTTTTCACTTTCTTTTCCTCTGGCAAGCGCCAATTTCTTTCCTTGCACCTTTCAAGGAGCCGGAATTCCTTGCCTGGATTTCCCTCTGCCTAATGAGAGCCACAGCATCGTGCAGGCAGTGCCCTCAGGCAGGGCATGGACCTGCTCTGGTGGAGCTTCTGCCTCGCTGGCAGGTTTTCTGTCCCTTCCAACAGGCGCACGGGTCCCTCGGTGGCCTGGCAGGATGCACACGGGGTGCTGCTGCTGCTGGTTGTCCCCTCGGGTCGTGGCAGCCACAGGAGGTCCTCACGAGAAGATGCCAGCAGCTGCAAGCACATGGAGCCTGCAGGACCCTGTGCAGCAGAGAACCCTGACCTCGCAGCAATTAATAGGGTTGGTTAATAGCAACGGCGACGGCACCAGCAGAACCAGGTAAGGACACAACCGCTTATTTCCCTCCCCGTGGGAATTACCGCAGAGACTTTTGGGGTTTCCTGCCCGCAGCCGGGCCCGACCCCTGCGATTTGGTCCTCCCCTCGTTCCTCACACCCGGGTCCGGCGTCGACATCCCCGTCCGGCCCTGAGCACCACGAGCACCTTCTCGGCTCGAGGAGGGGACAAAGCCGGGGGCAGACCTCAGGACCGTGCCCAAGGACATCCGTTGTCCGAAGCGGAGCCGAGCGTGCTCAGCGCCGTGCAGCAAATCGGGGCAACACAGGGCTGGGCAGCAACAGGGTCGTCGC
Source organism: Nettapus auritus (assembly GCA_011076525.1). Taxonomy (NCBI): domain Eukaryota; kingdom Metazoa; phylum Chordata; class Aves; order Anseriformes; family Anatidae; genus Nettapus; species Nettapus auritus. Next base: position 3,013,191 of record CM021785.1, on the reverse strand, counting down.
CGCATCGCCCCGACCGCCGGAGCCAGGCAGAAACGGGTTCCTAGATTTCCCAGGCTACTGCTACGAACCAGAGGGCTCCACGTGGCGGGGAGATGAAAGGCACGGCACGGACGGGTTGCGTTCAGATGTGCCAGAACTGGTCTTTCAAGGTACTTCCATTTGTTTACTGCAACAGAAGCTACGTGTCTCTACAGGATGCCCAGCAGAAGCCGGGTGCGCTGCCAGCCTGGGCGCATGCGAGGGATGGGAAACACCAGACGTCTTTGTAGCAACCGGGCCCTCCGAAGCAGGAGGCTGGGATGGATTGCTGCATGCCGGCTGCCGCTTCGAGCGTTTTGACATCTGACTGGATTCGATTGCTAAAGTAGACGAGTTTGGTAGCCTTATTATGGGATGCCTGACACAGCGTGTGTTTATGCCTGTGTAATTGTTTGGTGTTTCTTTCTTTCCCTTCTGTACAACAACCCGATCATCCCCAGGGCTCAGCACTTCCAAACCACGACTCAAACTCTCCCGGCTGAGGACCACGGCGAGAGACCTGTGTCGGTTCTTGCCTCTTCCCCAGAGCCTTCCCCTGGCCACGTTACCTACTGTTGTCTCAGTCTGTGAGGAGGTGGGCGATAAATTACCTCTTCTCGCCTCATTTCTACCTATACTTTTATATGTGGCTCATTTTGCGTGGTATTTAAGTTTTTGATAGTTGTGAGCTTTTAGGGATGCGTTACTAAGCATCTCTGCCCCACGCTAGCAAGAAAGCGTGTCCTGACACACAGCTAAGGGCTCTCTTGTATCACCAGCGACTAATTGCAACAGAAGAACTAATTAACGAGTTGGGAGGAAGAAAAGTCCAGCAGGAGACTAAACTCTGTACCCCTTGAGAAAGTGGAACTGCATTTTGGTTTTGGTTTTGCTACAGGCCTGCAAATGTCAGTACTGTCCCTGTGTGAAGCGGTAGGGGTTCCAAATTCCCCTGCTACACACGCTGCAGCCCTCCTGAACCCGCCAGGCTTCCTTCTCCAGCCTAATCTCTCCTTCTCCCCGTAGCAGGCAGACTGTGTCTAGCCATTGGGGAAACAGTTCATAATTCCGGGCTTAAATAACTGCCTTTTGATAAAGGTCCAACAGAGCGCTCTGAGGGCTGTTTTGTTTTTACGGAGGGAGCAGACAGAGCAGAAGGATGCTGCCTGCATACTAAGAAACTTGGCCCGGAGCCCGCCCGCACACCAAAGGCAAAATAAATAAATAAACATATCCATCAATCCTGACGTCAGCGGGAAAAGGGTCACTGCCATGTGGAACGAGACATCTGGACAGTGAAGTCACCGCGCTGGAAGGATGCCACCGAGCAGTTCACAGGCTCGGCAGCACAATGGGGTAAGATGACAGTTTAAAAAACAAAAAAGGAATAAATTCGGCTCGATGCGAAGCGAGCACAGGTTTAAAGACGGAGCTTCATACCTCCTGCAGGCCTGTCCGTGCATCTAACTTTTTCCCAAGAAAAAGCTCCCAGGACAGCCAAATAAAACCAGCCCGTCACCTCACACTGCGCTGTCCTTTACACCTTCACAAACAGCTCTGGAGCAAGCAAGGGCAGCATCCCACCACGGAAATAGAATTAAAATGTGGGGAGGACCCTTCCCACAGCCCTGCAGATCCCCAGAGCGGGGGTCAATTGGCCCCACAAGCGGCACTCGCCCAGGTATTTGTGTCACCTGCGGCCGCACGCAGCCACACGCACGCAGGGACCGGCGGCTGTTGGGAGCAGCCACGGCACCAGGCCACCGCAGCCTTTTGTACGGCGCTCGCATTCCAGGAAATTATTTTTAAACGCACTGGGAGGAACGTGCAAAACCTCCCGCTTCATAAACAAAACCCTTCGAGAAGGTGCAGCGAGACACGGCTGCGAGGAGGGGAGCTCCCTTGGGAACTCTTGCCCCTGCCCACACGTCCAAGCAACTTGCTTCTGCGGGCTATTGTCTCTTTCCTCCCGTCCCCATCCGAGCACGGTATGGAAAGCAGGAGGAGATCGCCGGCCGTGGAAGCCGCCAGCTCCCCTTTGTAGCACCAGCACACCCTGCCCCATCCCCACACCTCTCCGGGATGCTCCTGCCATCTGCACCCAGGCCTCGGAGGGTCCCCTCCAGCCGGGGACATCGGTGCCACCCCCCCATTTCACCGCAGCACTGCCAAGCTCGAGTCTTTGTGTTGGCAGAGCCCGGATTCCTCCTTCAAAACTGCTACAAAACCCCCCCATCATCCGAGAGGTGGGGATGGGAGCGCTCGGAAAATGTCCGCGGCTCTCAGCGCCTGCACCCCGGGTGCTCCATGGGTGCTCGCTGGGTCTCCCTGGGTGCTCCTTGGGTGCTCCCAGCGGGGAGAATCCTCCAGCCGGGCTCCCCAGCGCTGAACCCGCTCCTGGAAGCGGCCCCGGCGGCGGCTCCGCATCCCCGGGCAGCTCCCGGCGCGCCGAGCTCTGAGGGTCCCCCTCAATTCTCGGGGCGACGCCGCCTTTTCCCCATCCACCAACCCCTTTTCCTCGGTCTTACCGGAACCGGGGCGAGTCCTTGATGCACTCCTCAAACTCCACCGTCATCCTGGCTGCTCGGAGCTCAGCGGAGGAAGCGCATCGCCCGGCGGCGGCGCAGCAAGGCGCGGCTCAGCGCCCGCCCCCCCGCCGCCACCGGGAAGGGCCGGGCGGGGGGCTCGGGGCAGCTCCAAAGCCGGTTCCGGGCTTTAGCAAAAGCACCCGGGGCTTTGCTCGCCTCCGGGGGTTTGGTAAGCTTCGGGGGGTTTGGCAAGCTTCGGGGGGTTTGGCCAGCTCCCGGGGGTTTGCCCAGTTTTGGGGGGGTTGCGCGGTTTTGGGGGGTTGCGCAGCGCCCGGCTGCCAAACCCTTGGTTTCTCCCCGCTAAAGCCCCCTCAAAATCCCAACCTGAAAGCGTTGGAGCCCTTCACCAAGTCCAGCAGGCTCAGGGCTTGCCCATGTCCCTGGGCACCCCCTTGGGCCACCCTCTGGGTGAAGAATCTGTGCCCGACACCCAACCCGAGCCTCCCCTGCGGTGGCTGCACGCCCGCTCCCTCGGGTCCTACCGCTGGCCACTGACTTGTGCTAATTCCATGGTTAAACGTAATTTCTGTCCAGAATGATCTTGATTTTTTTAAAAAACATCCTGCTGAATTTCAAGAAAGCCCCTATTTAAAATATAAGCTACCAAAGGGACCGTTTTCTCAGCTGAAGACTATACAAGCTATAAATCTTCCTATTTTTTTTTTTCAAGGTTTCCTTATTTTTTCCCCAGCTTGGGACTACAAACGGATGCTGGGGATCCTCCAAAGGACCAAATAGGCAGAAAACTAGTAAAAAACTAAACAGCCAGCCAGAGGTGCAGCCCCCCGCCTGCATGTAGGGTTTGCCACCACGATGTGGGTGCTGAGGAAACGGATCGACCTGTACAGGAAGCACGCAGCAATCCCATACCAGGAGTGTCAAACGGATTGGCACCAATCCTGTTACAGCTTAATCTAGTTTTTAATTTTCTGCACACGGTGGATTTGCTGCTGCCATCAGCCATGCAGGAAATCTGCAGTAACTCCGCCGAAGCCAACGTAATCACGCAACATCTGGGCTTGTGGGTCCATGGGAACAGATCACATTTGCTGCAGGACATGGCAATGTAATGTGGCATGGATAAATGAGACTAATTACAATGGGCTTAGTTTGGATCCTCCACCCATCAAGCACCGCACAGAGAACAGCATAAACGGCACCAGTCACTGCAAGTCTTGCACGAATTTAAGGCTGGGAAGTCCCCAGAGTGCAAATCCCCATGTTTTATGAAAATACCTTCTGCGTAGCATGGACCTGAACTAAAACCAGAAGTGAAATGAACACTAGGGCCTGGCGCATCTGAATCTGTCACAAAATGTCACATTGAGGCCTTACCTCAGCCACGGGCAGAGCCATGATGAAACGAGATGAAGGAAGATGCTCAGTGCCATTTCCATACAGACTGCAGCTAAGATTCCCCTCTAGGCCAGGCTCTCGTTCCCGTCTGAGTTCCCGGACCTGCTTGATTTGCCAGCCCCAGTCCGGAGTATTGTTGTTCGAATAATCGCCTGACATTGTTTAACACAAGCTGGAGGGCTCTGAGGAGCACAGAAGGCATCTGCTCGGCCGATCAGCTCGGTCCAGAATGGGCAAGGTGACCTCTTGTGGCCTCTGCTTTACCTTGTTCCACAAACGTCCAGTCAATACATTTTTTATTTTCTCCGGCTCTTCCAGCGCAGACGAAGGCATGTGGATGCCCGTGTGTGCACACACCAGCTCGGGGACTGGAAATTGCCGTCCTCTTCAAAGCTGAGATTCATCAGTTTCGTTACAATGGAGTCTGGATGCCATTGTGAGAACTGAAAGCGCGTTGGATTTTTCCATTCAAAACAGATCGCAGATCTGCGCGAGGTGCCAGGGGTTTTTCTGTTACGTTGTTTTGCTCTTTGTTTATACTGCTAGGGTATTTACTGTACATGCAGATATCGCACTTCAGTGTTTTATAAAGACGAATAAAGATTTTTAAATACAGAACACAGTCCTGAAGAACATCTGCAGCCTCTGTTTATCACTGTCTTACCCTATTTTTGTCGCTGTAGCTGTTATTTACCCGCAGCAATGGTAGCCTGAACACATCTTTTCATAGGCAGGCTGAAAAAGACTAACACAGGCCTGCCTGAAATGTCTACATCTGTTTTTTATGGGGATTTTGACACGGATATTGGCAGATTCAGGAACAGTTTCACGCAGGGTGGGTTCAGAACATCAGAGCCTCGGAGTCAACAATCCCACACTCAAAAAATGATGCAGATTATTGAGGACCATTCACCACAGTAAGTGCTGCCTGTACCCCAGGCCTCACCTTGGACACTTCTTGCCCTATAAACCTTTCATTTTTCTGTGGGAGCTATTCCTGCTCTGGCACTTTGAATCTTATTTTTTTTGCTGACTCCCGGGGTGACCAAAACCCCCAGAATTATGCTCGAGAATAGCCCCAAGGGATCAGCTTCCATCATCAGCCGACAAAAAGGAGACAAATAAATAACATTCTCTCTGAAGGTTTCTAAAAAAGAAGCAAATAAATAAAAGAAGCCCTCTCAGAAGGCTTCTAACAGTGAATGTTATGGCAAATGCAGCCACTTATTAAAAGGCAGTCGCTCTGTAAAAGCTGAAGAGCAGCTGAGCAGCCAAGGCGGAGGATTTCAGAGGGTTTATTCCCTCCCCATCGCTGCCTGGGCCCGCTCAGGGACTGAATTTCTCTCCAGGCAAACGCTGCAGCGCGGACACGGGGCTGCAGCGCCCTGTGATGGCGGACGCCTTTCGGCAGCCTGGGCCTCGCTGAGGCGGCGCCGGGCCCCGGCGGCGGAGCGTTGCCGAGCCCCAGCCGCCTTCCCCCGGCCCCTCGGCCGCTTTCGAGCTGCTCCGGGACCTCAGCAAGGCCAGGGGCCGTTCCCCGAAGGCCCCGGTGGCGGAAGCGGGCGGTGCTGGGCGGGCCTGCCGGGGGGAAGCCGGCCGAGGAGGGGCGGCGAGGCCGGGCAGGGAGCGGGGGAGCCCCCAGGGTCCCCTCGGTGCTGCGGCGGCGCCCCCCGGAGCCGGGAGCGGAGGGAGAGCTTGTCCGGTAGCGCTGCGAGGATGGTTTCTCCCCAAACGCGATATTTAGTGTTCTTTCAATACTTTGGCACTAAATATAGGTAGGTGCGGGCGCTGCCCTGTGTGCTGCACGTGAGGCGGTGCCGGGGGAGTCCTGGGTAGGCATGGGGAGGCTGCGGGGAGGCGACTGAGGACAAAAAAAATGAGAAAAAAAAAGAAAAAAAAAAAAAAAGAAAAAGGGAATGCAGGGGTTTGTGGGAAGCACAGGGGATGTTTGGGGGAGTGCAGGGATTTGCGGGGTACAGTGGTTTGGGGGAGAGCTGTTACACATGCCAAGTCGGTGAGCATGGGCAGGGAATTGGGCTGTGCTTTTCTGCTGCTACAGATAAATGTGAGAGGATATTTTGGACAGGAAAAGCAGAAAATGGGCCAAGGGAAAACGTGAAAGGGCAGAGAGGAAGGTGAACATGGATATAATTTGGTGGGAGTGCAGGTAATTACATTTCCTGCAGTGCGGTTTGGGAGAGCCAGCGGTGTGGGTAGCTGCGGACGGTTTGGTTGCCTGCGCTGCCCTGGAGATGAAGGTGAAATGATCCCGTGGTGCAGAAGGGGAGCTGGGCCTGCCTTTCCCCAGGCCTTAAACATCCCACATACGTAGTTAGGCTTGTTTACATAAAAAAGAGTATGTGGGAGAATTATTGCAGCCCCAGCTTGCGGAGTCGTGCCTATCTACATGAGGGTTTTCCAGAATAACACCACCGAAAGCCAAAACCCACACTTCTTTTGCACAGCAGAGTTTGTCTCATTGTGGGTACTGGCCTCAATTACCCTGCGTGGTTGCAGGTAGGCTGAGTTCGGCCTCGGGACATCTCTCTGCACTTCAGTGCCTTCTGTGAGTGGCTGTGACTCCTGGAACAGAGAAGGAAGCTCGTCGCAAGTCGTGTCTGCACGGCCTTCACATCCACAGGGCCTGCAAGAAAAGGTCCTACAAGTGGCATCCAGCTCAGGCCCTGAAAAATCTTTACCTGCAAACCCTTTTCTAGTGGAATTTGGCTGCCTCATCTTCCCAACCCAGCAGTGCCCATCTGAAGGACCAGTTCAGGAGGTAGCACTGGATGATTTTTGTTTCCAGTTGCCTTTCCAGAATACCACCGCTGCTCCTGTTTTCCTGTCCATTTTTCAAAGTGTTTTGTCCCTGCAAGCTGTGTAAAAAGGTCGAGGTCGCTCAGCAGCAAGGAGTTTGATAATGAGTGCCCAACATTAACTTCTGGATGTGTTGGTGGACTCTGTGTTAGGACATTGTGTAGAAAATGCAGGGTCGTGGTATGTATCAATAACTATTGTATTTGTTTTGCTCTGCAGCGGGGTGATGGAAACGTCAGTTAACCAGTCAGGGATTGGAGTCCAGAACTGTTTGGAGGTACGACCTTGCTAATCATATTGTCATTAAAATGAAACTTCATGGTATTGCCCAGGTCAAGGTTGGGGCAACGTTTGGCCGACCAGGCCATGCCTGTGTATTAACAGCCAATATTTTCATGATTCCGTTCTCGTTACCAGTCAGACTCTGTAACCTGTGGTCACAAACTGGAGCAGTGCTCCATGCTGTGCCTCACTTTATTGAGTGATGTTTCTTGCATCGCCTTGCCAAGCAGCCCACAGAAGGAAAGTGTGATGAGTTAATAGGTTGAAGAGGAGTTCTCAGGATGTATTTGAATGGCTTCTTGCCTGAGACCATTGTGGAGAAAGTGTATAAATGTTGTGCAGATCTTGAAAGAAGAGCCCCAAAGGACTTTCTATCTCATTTATCTAATCCTCTGAACCATCCAGCGTCTCAGCCCCAGGCGCCGGACTTTGGGTGAGCCCAGCAGTTGTTTTGCATTATCCAAGTCACTTTGTTTTAACAAGCGAATGGGTAGGATGGGTGATTAAAGGGGAAAAAAAAAAGAAAGGAAGAAGAAAAAGAAAAAGATAAACTTATTTGGTGTTGTCTTTTCACAGTATCAGCATTTTGCTGGCCAGTTCTGGGATATGTGCTTTGCTTTCATGTGGTGGTATTGATGCTGGGCACTGCTGAGCAGGGCTGTGTCTATTAGAACCACATGAGATGTCTTAAAGCAAGTTTAATAGAAAACTTCTGGGGCCTGTAGGAATTTATCTTCCTTCCTCCATTTCTGTGCAGCCTTGAACTTCATAACACTCGTTTGCAAAGCCAGGAAGGCAACTGAAGGGAAGGGCAAGATTAAATCTCTAATGAGATCCTTATTCCATTCTACGTACGTTCAGACATTTGTTTTGTTTGCCATTACAGGCAAGCAAATAACCTGTGAAGTGTAGGCTGTGTGGATCAACAGCTGGTGTCACTAGAAGTGGAAAGGACTGGTTGGTGAGGGTGTACTGCAGTCCTCCAAGTGCCAAGGTAGAGCTGCTGAACTGTGGCTGATCCAGAGGCCTGTCTGTAACCCTCTGTCACCGTGTCTGTATCATGCAGGACATGCAGATGACCGAAGGAGCTTTTTAGTATCTCTTTGAGGCAGGCTTTGCAGACAAATGTATTTGGAGACAATATATTTGACTTGAAATACTTGGAAGCCCAGCTTGCTTGTGGTGGGTCCAAAGCAGAGTTCCAGACCTCGCTTTCCCAGATCAGGATGTTTGAGACCTGTGATTTGTCCCCGTGCAATGAGGAGGGACGGATACGTGCTGCAGGGCTCCGTGCTCGAGTCCCAGTTCTTACAGATGCCCGTCCTGGAAAGGAAAATCTCCCGTGCAGCACCTTTTGGTGAAGTGAGCAGCTGCTACTTGTGCTAACAGGCGCCGTATGTGAGGCCTGCTCGCATCTACAGAATGAAGAAGTTCCTTTTCGTGTTTGGTTTGAAGCATCTCCTGAGCGTGCTGTTTCCCATTGTGCTGGTGAATGCTGCCCAAAACTAATCCTCCCACATGAAGCACTGCTTTGGCCAGCAGCCTTGCGCTAAGTCCAGATATTATTCCTCATGAAAGGAAGAGGGGGAGAAAGAGAACAGAGATGAACTCTGTGCTATGCAAAGCAGCTTTGGTACAACTCGGTTAAGAAAAAAGGAGGAGGAAAGAAAGTAAAATTGACTCAGAAGTGTTACCTTCATCGCCTGTTTGTATAATAATTCCAGCAGCATGGGAGACTGCTTTGGAAACCTTTCCTTCCAGCAGGAGCCACTTTCTCAGCCTTTTCTTCTTGGCTTTCACTACATTTCTCTCTTCCTGTGAGAATGAATTAGATTCCTAATTAGTTTCAGTTGACATCGCACCCATTGAGTCAGCAGGGCTGCGATGACTTGCAACCAGAAGCTTGCACATTATTATTTATTAGAACCCAGCAACTTTAAAATTGTGCAGCATCCCTGGCAGTGCAATGCAATTCCTGTGTCTGAGCAACCTAAACCACCGTGGATGTCTGCCACCGATGAAACCAATAAGCAATCCAGCTGCTGGGAGAGAGCAATAGACGCTTATTTTTTCCAAAATATTCCTAATGCACATTTTTCTCTTGAGCACACCCATCCTCAGTTGATCTGTCAGGTTCCTTTTGTGGTTCCCAGATGCTCTGCAGGGGTCTTCAGTGGCTGAGCATCTTGAGCAGTTTTTATTTAGACTTCAGGGAGAGAAGTGGATGAACTTTTGCTTCCCAGCCATCGCCGGTGTGTGTTAACAGGCCTGTTCTTCATCTCCCCTCTCCAGCATTTGTACAGGGGGAGAAGAGAACAGAGCTGTGAATAATAATAGCAATCTGGAATGTGGATTCGTATCATTCTGGCACGCAACAATGGAAATTTCAGTGGGATTCAAAATATGGAAGTGCTTAGTGAATGAAACTGGTTAGCAAAACAGACCTCCTGAACGCAAGTAATGCTTTCCCCGGTGTCACTGCTGTGCAGGGTAGTACAAGTGCAGAGGGACACCCAGGGATGCTTGTTACTGCCCCAGGAATATGGTTGTCTGGAACAGCTACGGCTCAGGAAGTAAAGGCAGGATGGACGTGGGGGCGATCCAGCTCAGCAGGTGCCCAGCCAAGATTTCAGTGCCTGTAACCAAACGCCTGCTGAAGAGGAGGACGCTTGGGTGCTGCCCGTCCTAAAGAAGGGAGCAGAGACCTGCGAGTTTTGAGAACATGAGGAGAACCCAGCTCCTTGGTTCCTGCATCTCCTCTGCTGCTTTTTAGCTGGGCACCTGCGGGTAAATTGCTTAACTTCTGCCTCAGCTTCCCCCGCTGGAACCCAGAGGGCAGGGGCCTGAATTAACAGCAGCAATTTTCGAGTTCCTCAGATGACAGGCCCGCTTGTTTTAGGCATTTTATTTTATTTTTTTAAGGGTAGGAAAACCCGGTTGCCATTCAAGCAATTGCTAAGTGTAAATAACACATCTTTGTTTGCAGACCAGCGTGGTTTACGTTCACAGACCAGAGCACGTAGGAACCAGCAGAGGATGGCACCAGCTGCCTGTAGGCTCCCAGGCCATCTGGATGGCACAGCTAGCAGACATATGCATAGGTGAAGGGGTCAGTAGTGAATTGCCTGTGAAGAAGTTCAGCAGTTCAGAAATTCTCTCTGTAAGGAGATTATTTCTCTCTGTAAGGAGAAAAGCGTGCAGGACAAGGGCAGCTGTGAAAATCCCCCGCCTTGGAGCTGCCTCTGTGGGTTCCGTGGCCGGAGCGGGGAAGCAACCAGATTCACGTTGGAGCCTGCAATCTCCTCTTCCTCCCCAGTCTGCTCTCCAAAAAGCCCTAACCCTCGCAGGCAGAGAAGAGATCCAGACTTCTCGGTGTTCCTGTTACCCAGCTCCGTCCAGATGCAGTGCTTGAAATCGGATGCGGAGCGGGGATCCAAAGGAGTGCTGCATCCAAACTTCCCCGAGGCCAGAGCAAGAAAAAAGGAAGATGTTCTCTCCTCTTCTCTCTCCCTCTGCCTCCACTCAGCTCTCTTCCCACTGGCACTTTTGGCAGGAAAGGAGGGGGAGGCGAGGCCGGGGGAAGAGGAGCCTGCAAAACCCAAAGATATCTGTGCAGAAACTTTGCTCTTAAAAGCGGCTTCTGCTTTAAGACAAATTGCTGAGGCACAAGCCAAGGTCTGCTGCAGAAAACTATTTGATTTCTGTCTGCTTCTCTCTGCTTAAGGGTGATAAATAAAGATTTTCATTGTTAATTGTAACCACATGTGAACTCCAAATAGGAGGATTAGGAAGGGGAAGAGGCTGGGGTCATTTCTGTTCCGTTTCCCAGGCCTTCCTCTGCCGCCCAGTTACGTTTTTCCTTGCCTCCCTGTGCTTTTTAATGGTGTGTTTCTGAGAGCCCAGAATCCTGTCTGCTCAAGTCGTAGGAATCTGGAAGGCATTTGTGAGTCAGCACTTCAAGCTTTATTGACTCTTGGTACCGAATTGAAATCTAATAAAGACCACTGCTGGGTTCACTGCTCAGGAGGGGAGATGGGAGAGCAGGAAATTTCCAGCCATTCATCTGCTTTTCTGCTCTTCTTTGTTTTTTTTTTTCCCCGGACTTGCAGATACGCTTCATTCATAGACCCTAATAAATTACATCGGGTTTTCTGTCTCGGGGCCTGTCGTCACAAAGCCAAGAACTATTTTGCAGCTCTGGTAACCTACTTTCCAGCCTTGCTGAATGGAAGACCTGCTGTGGTTTTAACGTTGTTTTAGGAAGTTACTGCAGTCCCAAGGCTTCTGACCCACCAGAGTTTGCCTTTGCCCCTTACCAAAACCCACCCTGCCTTTGCTAAACGACCTGGGAAGACCCTGAAATAATTAGCATCTAATTAACTATGTTAGCATCTCCCACTCCATTTTGTGTGCTTTTTCTGATCACTTTGATTAGAAGACACTCTCTTAAGGACTGTGGAAGCGGGGAATATCAGGAAGCTCTGTCCTGTGACCGCCGGTGGCATGTGGTTGTCCTGTGGTTATTTGTACCTGCTGGGATGGCTCAGCATCTGCTCCTCCACTGCTGGCGTGTTTTATGAGATCCGTGCCTTGATTCTTAGATCCATTTATACATCTCAGTGGGACTAAAGAGGCGTTAGATCAGTGCTGTGCTGCTTCTCGCCTGGTCCCCGGCTCCTCCTCCACTCGTAACAATGAATGGAAGCGTGTTGCCTCCTGTAGCCCTGCTCCTGTCGGGGATGGAAAAGAAATCCTGCCTGCAGCAATAGCCACGCTATTTTACACCGTCCTGGCCTGCTCTGGAAGCAAAGGATGCTCTGATGGTGCTCTGACATCCCTGTGTGTTGGTTCTGTCCCTTTAGAGCTTTCTGCAGCTTTCCAGGAGTGTGCACTGTGCTGATTCTGCCCGCTGCTGCTGGAGTTTGATGCAGTTCTTAGCCGTGAATTGCAGGGGTTGTGTCTGGGTGTAAATGGGTAACTGTCCTCTTTTCTACTCACCTAATGAGATAAAGCAAAGGATATGGAGATAGCAAGGACTGTGGTGAGCAAGGAGGAGGGCACTGCTTCTCCTGTTCATGGTTCTGTCTCATGTTGACTTGCAGAAGGCAGCACAGAACCTGAAACCCGTTGTTCCCATCAAGTTCCACATCTCCAGCCGAACAGACACTGGCGTTCACGCTCTCTGCAACGCTGCTCACCTCGACATCCAGCGGGCACCTGGGAAGCCAGCTTTTCAAGAGAGAGAGCTCATCCGTGGTCTAAATCGCTACCTGAAGCCTGAACCAATCCGGTGAGTTGGTGGCAAGTCAACATCTTTTATTTTACCCTTGCTGGAGAAGAGGGGGATGCAGCAGGGATCTCCCATCTTCACTCACAAGATCTATTTTTTCCCGTTTTGTGTGTTGGCAAATCACTCCCATGCACGTCTCTCTGCTACTGCCAGACCCTTGTACATTCAAGACTGGCGCTGTTATACTGTTGCTCTTAGGAGATCATCTACGCTGGCGCCACTAAAACAAAAAATCCTGTGAGAGACAGGGGTCACCCTGCGAGTGCTGAACCCACCGGGATGACTCTCATTTTCCATGAGCCATACATTACCTTTCAGTGCTGCTTTATTCCCCAGTCTCCCTCATTTTCTTTGCTTATTGAACTAGCACCTCACAAAAGCTTGGCTGCAGCGTCGCATCTGACTCGTATCTGTGCAAAAAGATGAAAACCAGACAAAATTGCTTTTCGTGTTAGCAGCCCGCTCCTCCTTTCCATCACCATCAACTTTTTTTTCCTCCCAGCTAGACCACAGCTACCACATGACATGATTTAAAGACGTTGCATGACAAGCTCCAGTTTAATATTTTTGTAACAAAATTGGATTGGCTTTGCCCAGTGGGATGGATAAACGGTCCTCCTTCTCCTGTACCCAGCTGTAAATGACTAGGGAGAGCAGCGCGTGAATTTACTAAGGGGGTTGGTACAACGATGTACAGAGAGCAGAACCGCTGCCATTTCTTTTTCCTATTTTCTTCTTTCTTTCTTTACCTCTTCTTGCAAATCTCAGAATGGACTTATTCTGCATGAGACCCGGGTCTAATTGCTCACCCTCAAAGGCAAGAAATCAGCAGTTTTTGCCAGGAGCTTGCATCAATTAGAGAAGCGATTGCTCTGCCTTGTCCATTTTTCAAAAGGTGGATTGGATTTAATTTTCTTTGCTTTCCTTTCCAAGCTGTTGTGCAGTTTCTCTGTCAGCTGCCAAACAGTTGCGGTGTTCTTCCCCGAGCACGGGTACATTTTTATGGTTAAAGTGTAAATTGAACGGAATATTGGGGTTTTTAGGCTAAAAACCAAATCTGGGCTGGTGCTGTAGAATCACCATGCCACTTACCAGCAGCTGCTTTGCTGCTCTCTACTCTTCCTTGTGTTACTTTGTCTTATTTGCATGAAATGAAAACTGTTCAAGGCATGGACCGTCCCTTACGAGGAGCGTGGCAAAGCACTTCGGTGTGTTGTACGAGAAAAAGGGTTTTTTATAGGGAATAGTCGGGTGAGCAGCAGAACCTTGATGCGAGATGCCAGGTGGTAATCAGAGGACCTGGCTGCTCCGTTTCGTGTTCCCGCACTCTGGTGCCATCAACATAAAGGAAGATTATGGAGACAATTTCCCCGTGCCAGAACAAGAACCCAGGACAAAAAAGCAAATCCCTCCCCACCCCAGCAATGGGATTGTTGTAAGAGTAGCGGCGTGACTACGAAGCACCCTCCCCCTTCCCGCTTCACCCAGCCTGCTTTATTTTCTAATCTCCTCTTTGTGAAACGGGGCCTGACCCAAATGCCGACGCAGCAAGGCCTGGGATTGGAGGGCTGACATCATACCTGCATCTGTCCTTCGTTTTGCAAGGGAGGATTCCGGTTCTCCATGGCCTGTGGAGCAGGGAACCCAGCTCTAGGTGTGCAGGCACTCAGACATTTTGGGTTCTGAGGGAAGGAGAGATGAATGGTGATGTTTCTTTTCTCCCAGAAGGTCCTCCATGCGTGTCCCCCGTGGTACAGAGTGAGACGGTCTGCTTGGTTGAAGGTGTGTGCGCTCTGCAGAAGGTGTTGATCTGCAATTTAATCAGCTTTTGACTCTTTCAGAGCGTATTGCAAGCATTCAAACCTTCATCTAAGGTAGGAGCCTGAAGAAAGCTATCCCAAGCTGCAGTCTTCTCTAACCCTGACTGCTCAGGTGGGTGTTCAGGCACCTCTGCAAGGTGAATGCCTCTGCTTTTGGAAGCAGTGAATCAGTTTGCGTGCCTCTGGTTGGCAGCAGAGGCAGGCAGCTCACCCACGGATGTGACAGGAGCGAGACGTTGCAGCATCCCCCGAGGTACCACGACACTGCCGCGTCAGGCAGACTCCGGTTAGGTTGCAGCAATGCTGCATGTGCATTAGCAGTGTTAAGCAGTGCTTATCCCCCACCTCCAGACTTCCGTGTCACGTCTAGAGGGCACGTTAACTCCAGGGAACGAATTCCAGCATGTGCTGACGGTCACGAGGGCGTGAGATGGTGGTGACTTGTTACAAGTCACCACCTTGGTACCCTCTGCCTCTGCCAAAGCAGTGATTTGTGCCTGCAGCTCTCATGGCCTCAGGACTGAGCTTTGCTCCCTTTTCCTGCAGGGTTTCTGGAGGTGTATGGCAGTGATTTATTTAAAGTTATTTAAAAGTGGGACTTTTTCTCTGGGGGTTCTCAGCTCAGGGTGACAGGAGCAGAAGCTGCGGCAGCTGTCTCGGAGCCAGCTGCGTTCCTTCACCCCTGAACAAGCACCAGGGGAGCCATTGGAGGGTAAAGGGGACTTGTAAGTAAAATCCTTGGAATCTGAGCTCAGGAAGGAGGGGAGGAAGGCGCTGTAAAGGCCTTGTTACTGGAGGCACGTCATTCCTGTTGATGGCTGGGTGTTTCTTTGTTGTTGCTTTAACTGAACTTTTCCCCCAGATACTTCCAGCTCCTCTCAAACCCCTTCAGAAAGGGTTTTGGGAACAGCAAAAGGACCACACCACTTGACAGTGCTACACCTACAGATGTAGTTACTTCACTGGCCTCTTGAAGTAGCAGCTCGATTTCCTAGCTTTGTGAGGACAAAAAAAAGGAAAATTACAGGAGAAAAGCAGAAAACAAAGGAACACAAATGGTACACAAGAAAACCCAGGGCTGTGTTTGAACTACACTGCCCATTTGGAGGTGTCACTCTTGTTGGGATGAGTAAACACCTTTTTGCAACTTCGGTGGTTTGTCCAGCCATTCAGACAAACAGATTTGTTTTCTGGCCTCTCACTTGCCTGAAGTGCCAAGCGAGTCTCTCTCTCACACGCTAGCCAAGTTGCATGTTTAAGTAATGCCTAGGAGCTACCATCCCTTGACAGCTTTCACCTTTGACATATATACAAAGAGTTGAATGCAGCTGCTGTGTAGGAGAGCTGGGGATGAATTCTTTTCAGACTGCGGCGTCTATTAAAAAAAAAGAAAAAAGACTGAAACAGAATTTGACTTGTGTGAGGTTTTGGTTATTATTTTTTGCTCAGACTGAAAACTAGGTCAGCATTCGCACACCCTGGGAGTCGAACACTTCATGGATGTCCTAGCAATAAGAAGGAACCTGAAGTAGGTCGCAGTCTTGATTACCTTCCTTAAAGCACTCCAACAGTTGTTTGGGAGTCAAAGCCGGCTGATTTTCCAGCCAGAGCAATACCATTGCCATAGTCTGTTCCGTGTGTCAGCAGCTGCAGAATCTCAGCCTCTCTCCCCTGAGTTTAGGCTTGTAGCTTGTGGCTTGTCACATCCTCGAACCTTTTTGTCCTTCCAGACCACGGCAAGCATGTAGGGTTGCTGTTGAAGAGAATTTTTTATCTAGCGTCTTCAAAAGGAGGCAGCGGTGGGATCTCACAGACGGGAAGAGCTAACACCTGGCAGGTACGTGCCAAGAGCTGGTGTCTTCTGCTAAATCCAGGACCGTCCCTATCAGGTAGGCAGCCTGAGGTTATCGGGGTGCAGGCAGCTCTAACTTCTCCCTCCTCCCTTGGGCTGAACCCTTTAAAAACGGTTCAGCTGCTTTCCATTAAGGAGCTTGGTGACGGGCATGAGGCTAAGAGCATGCAGCAGCCAGCCCCTCCCTCTGTAAATATTACTCTGCCAAGAAGAATTCTCTCCTAATGCTGGGTAGAAAGCTCAGCACTTTTATGTGGTTGCAGGCAGGGGGTGATGGAGAGAGACAGCTTTGTGAGAACTCGTTATTGTCGATAGGGCTTGGAAGGGAAACCAGATTCCAAGCTGGCTGGCTGTATCGTCGGCAATAATGACCTTCTTTGTAGCCTTGCTGCACGACGGCTCTCTTCTATCAGCTGATCTGCCTTTAGATCTCTGCAGCATATTTGAAAGGCTCTTGTCTACAAAGATCAGAGCGTATTCCGCAGGTGGGGCGACCTGAGGAGGACTTTGCTATCACCTAGGCAGGATAGAGCAGCACAGCAGATTCACACCTTCTATTTCGGTTCCAGTTTTGTAAGTACACCATAAAAGCTGTCTGGGTGGCAGCAAGACGGAGCTGGGATTCCTCCCACCTCCTGCAAATTGACATCCTGTTGTCAGAGGAGAGAGAAGGATGTCCTGCTGGAGGACACCTTTGTATTTAACACGTTGGTGCTTCTCCTTAGATCTCTTTGTTGTTTTTTCCTTCAAACCCTTCTGGAATGTGGGCTCTGTCAAAAAGCTGAAGAATGCAAAGAGCCTTTATTTACCAACAGCCCTGCAAAAACTGGGATGTTAACAAGGCCTGAAACGTGGTATGTTTGAAGGACGGGTGGAATAAATACTGGAAAAACACTCCTAGCTTGAAAGAGCCTGTGGTAGCAACTGCATCCGCTAGGAGAGTCAGGAAGGATGCCTGCAGTGAAGAATCATGTGAGCATAAATGGGTTTTTCTGAAGGAAGCACTCTATCAGAGGGTATAAAAGGGCGCTTATTTAATAAAAATCACATAAGCGTTAACACGAGAAGCTCGAGGGAGATGAAGTGCTTGTGGAGACATGTAGGCAGAGGAAAATAAATGGAATACTTAATTATATTACTGTGTTTAGAAGAGGCTGGAGGTCCTAGGTTCAAACTCCATTACAGGCCTGGAGGATGTAGTTTGCATTTCTTCTGGGAGTTTATAGCAGTGGGCTTGTTATTGCAAATCTTTGTGCAGGCCTGCAGCTCAGCTTTAATTTCTTCTTCTGTGGTCTGAGCCTCTGCAGTCAAGGGGTGTGAGCCAGAGGCACTTAGGCTGGCAGAAATCCCTGAAGCAGCGGCCTTTTGAAAGTAAATAAATAGGTTTGTCTGCAGCTTGCTCCCAAATGGTATCCATTTTTTTGTCTGCCTTGGATCCCTTCTTCATAGAGCAAGCTCCAAAACGAGGAGGGCACGCGGCAGGAGAGCAGCTACCTTCTCAGGAGAAGCATCCTCGAAAGCAGCATCTGCAGAGAGATCATCCCGTTCAGGTGGTGGCTCCTCGCTGTGTGCTCCCAGCAGTACGGTGAGAGCCACGACTTTGGCTAAGGGAAAATAACTCCAGCAGAACTGCTGCTGACATCTTCAGATCAGTTGTAGCACTCTAGGGGAGGTGCAGGGAAGCTCTGCTTTCTCCCTTGCCAGACAGAAGGGTGTTTTCCCCTCTGACAACCTTTGTGCCCTCCTTCTGGCTACCAAGCTGTCCCCGTTCCATGCTAATCGTGGCGTTGGCTTAGGGAAACCAGGCGATTTCTCCCAGTTGCTTATAAAGGGGAGTTCAGCAGCCTTGCAGGCTCCTTGAATTACCTGCCCAGAGTCGCTGGAAGACGAGCAGACAGAACCATTCCCCAGAGCCACCTTCTGCACGTGGGAAAGGTGAGGGTCCCCAGGAGCTCTCCTGCCCGCAGCATTCTGCTCTTTGCAGACTCGGTGGTGCTGGGATGCTCCTTGCTTCCCGCTGCCGCGGCAAAGTCCTGTTTGTCTTGGAGGTTGTGGGGGGAGGCAGGAGGGAAGTGACCTAGTTTCAACTATTTCCATCTGCTACAGTGAGCTGTGAAGCTGCCTTAGGAGGGATCGCAGAGTGTGTGCAGGTGGCTGCTGTTGGGAAGTTCCTGCTTCTGTGTGGGGCCACGGCTCTGCAAAAGGCTTGGCCTTATCCTTGTAAGGGGGTAACTCGCTAAGGGCCGTGTCGTGGGTTTTAGTGCTTTCCAATCCTGTCAGTCCAGGTGTTGTGCACCACCGAGAGTGATGCCAGCCCTTCTCGTGGGTGCAGCAAGGCCAATGGGAAATGCAGAAGAAGCCCTAGGATATCTGATTGCGTTTTAGCGTTTGCAGACAGTCACTTGCTCCAAGAAAGGGATTCATGAGTGAGAAAAACAAGAGTACCTGGGCCCTAAGTTCTCTCTTAGGAGCTTATTCAGGCTGCTTGACTTCATACCTCCTCCTGTCCACGTATCTTACAGGACTGGATCAGTTGCCAGTTCCAGCCCGATGTCCCTGGATGTGCTTTTGTGATGGGTCTGACAAGCAAAACAGGAAGGTGGCTGTTTCCCGTCACCTCTCAGGGCACGAACATCCTTGTCACAAAGAAAAGCTTAAAACTATCTGACTTTCTTCTACCCATCTCTCCAGCAAAAGCAGGGTTGAAATGTGCTCTAAGTATGCGCTGCTTTTTTGCCCCCAGGAAGATGCTGAAGCATCTGGATGGAATACGGTTCAGGTGATCTCAGCCCTCCCCAGCTTTCCTTGAGTGAATAATGGTCTGGGAGCCAGAGGACTATCAACGAATGCTGAAATGCCGAGGGAGCGTGTGTTAAAATGCCTCTTCTATGGGTCAAGGCCGTTGGGAACTCCACGTGTGCTAGAGCAGAAAGAGGCAGGAAGGTCAGAGGGAGACAGCTGAAAGGAAGTGAATTTGGAGAGGGAAGAGACATTTCTTGGTGGTAGCTGTGGCTGGGACATCTGGTTTTATCATCTACAAAGCTTCTCTTCCAGCTAAGTCGATGCTGTCCTGGAGACTTGAGGGCTAGACTCAGAGGGCTTTGGAAATATTACTGTTATGGTAAGTAGTCTTTTGAAGGCAGGCACAAACACACTGCCTGTCCTTTGAGTCAGTGCTTCACAGCTGCACTAGGGCAGTTCTGAGCCAAGCGAATAGGTCTGGAAGAGCTCAGCAGCTTGGGAACGATGCTGCATTAATGAGTTTCTAGCTTGCCAGCCTAGAGCCGGGACAGAGTAAGCATTTCTTCGCCTGTCAGATTCGGTGTAGAAATTCCCTTTATGGCTGTGCATTGAGGCAGTCAAATCTTTGAGAAAATGTTAGGCTGTGAGCAGATCTGGGTGAGGGCCACGGGCACGGAGATGTTTGCTTACAGGGCTTTTAGACCACTCTCCTCCTGTTTTGGTTGGCCTAGTAGGGAAGGTAGTGGGTGAAAAGTCCAAAGGGAACTATTTCCACAGCTGCTTTGGTACAATGAGGATTAATTGCTATTTTCTTTGTTCTTCTAGCGTAGTGGGGACACCAAAAAACTGGTAGGGGTTTTTGTGAAATACACGCTTGACATTTGGAACAGCCGCTGAAAAGCTCATGACCTGCTGTGGTCGTGGTGTAGCGCAGCATAATACTCTCCATATGTGAGATACATTTCATCCCGAGCATCTCGGGAAACCTCAGGCATTGCCCTGCTTGTTTGTTTTTGGAGAACTTTCCCCCGAGTGATTCACATTTGTGCATGCATATGAATGCTCCGAAGAGCGTGCGCACACACGCGTGCCTTCAGCACCTAACTGCGTGGGAATATCGCAGCCCCCTTCGCGGTGCTTCGCCGTGCCATCCCCGAGAACGGGAACCCGAACGTGACATTCAGGGAAGGGAAAACTGTTGGCAGCTGAACTCGATTATTGGCTGGAAGTTCGGGCCAGCGTGCTCGGAGTTACACCAGCGAGATCGCTAGGGAGCGTGTGGGTTTCAAACAGCAGCAGTGTCTCCTGTGAAGAAGACTGTCACAGTGTGCCAGCGTTTATTTCAGTAGCTGTTAAAGTGTGTTAGAAGGGCACGGCGTTGGCAGACACCTGCGGCAGCCTACGCTTGCACTTCTTGGTTAGCAGTCAGCTATTGAGTGGCAGGAGAGCAGGGTATTTAGGTGTTCCTGCTCCGGCGGGGGGATTGGACTAGGTGATTTTTCAAGGTCCCTTCCAATCCCTAACAGTGTGACTGTGTGATATTTCATGTCTCCTAAGTGCGGTTTCTCAAAGCATCCATTGCATGTCTTCATTCCATACACGTGGAGATCATGCAGCGATGCACAGACTTTTGCTGATGCTTCTGTCTATCCCGTTCTCTTCTACCAGCATTTTGAGTGCCTACCGAGTGGCCAGCGACTTCCACGCACGCTTCTCGGCGCTGTCAAGAACCTACATCTACCGGCTGCTGGTGGGCTGCGCTCACTGGTCTGAAGTACCCGTGTTCGAAAGGGACCTGTGCTGGGCTCCTCCGGGGGGGTAAGTGCCTCCAGAAACCCTCCCCGGGCAGCTGCCTGAGCATTTTCGGGAGGAGGTGATGTCCACGTGTAAGACCAGACGCCCAGTTCACAATGGAAAGCATTCTCTGTTGAAATCAGGGGACCTGCACTGGGTTACGTGCGGTGAGAGCTGGGACTTTGAGCTCTTTTTGATTGTGCTGTCAGCTCTTCGTTGTGCTTCGTTACCGTGCTCAGCGCTGCTAAGTGCTCAGTGACTGGGGTCGAGTCCCAGCAGGCAGGCAGCAATGAAAGCTGAGAATTCTTGTTTTTTTTCCTAATCCTTGGCCTGTTTCTGGTGATGGCTGCCTGTAAGCCTGCCTTCTCCTTCCCAATCTGGGTGCCTGTACGTTTGAATAATAAGTGAGAGCCCATGACTCTGAGCAGCCCTGCGATAACAAACCGGTGTGTCTGGCTCAGCGTTCATCTGTGCTCGCGGAGTAGCCACTGAGTCATAACAAATTAGTGCTTGTATATGGAAGGGAAGAAAAACAAGTTCAGTGCCATTTAAAAACACTTAGGGCATGATAAACAGAGGGTAAGGAAATAACAAACAAACCCCAGAAGAAAATTTGTAATTGTCTTTTAGACTAGGTTGTACCGAGAAAAATGTATGATAAAGAAAACTGGACTTTTCCACAACATTCTGGTTTCATTCGTGTCCAGTTTGCACACCCATTCCATTCCTATTATTTCCTAATTTCATCTTTTGAAGTGTTTGGAAAACCAGCACAGTGTTTGACACTTTCTTACCTGGCAACATCTTTTTGAATTTATAAGATCCTGCAGAGGATTTTGGTTCTCTTGTCCTCTACCCTAACCAACAGTTTGGACAGAGCTATTTTTAATTCAGTTGTTATTGAATTAAATTAAGATCCTGCAGCACAGCAGGATAAAGGTTTGTGAAGAAGTCTGTGCCTGCCAGCCCCCGACCTAGCCTGGGGTTTTGAACACCATCGGACCTGCGGTCATTTGGCATCTTGCTTTGTGGTTCGGGCTGTTCTAGGAGAAACTCCTCTTGCAAAATGCATTTCCCCAGTTCTGCAATGTTAAATCTGCATGCCAGGTTTAAGCCTCTCATCAGTTAATGAGACTTTGATGCATGCAACATACTTGGTCCCACTTAATGCTCCTCTCTTTTTGCTCTGCATGTTTAATTTCAGCTACCTGGACGTGCCTGCCATGCGGGATGCAGCACGGCTCCTGCTGGGAACCCACGACTTCAGCACTTTTCGCTCGCTGAACTCTGAAACACCCTTCCAGTCTCCGATCAGAACCATCGTCCAGGCAGAAATCCAACCCTCTGCTGGTTTCCTGGCTCACCACTACGAATCCAGGTGAGAACAGGTCCCCTAGCTGCGGAGCTGCTCTGAGCAGCTAGCGCTTGCTTTGTCCAAAAAGCTGCTTTCCAGCTTTGCCTTGAGAACTGACCTCCTCCTGCATCGCCTTCCCAGCCCTGGGTGGTGTCAGCAGGGCTCTGCCTGGTGACGGTATGGAAAGGACATTTCTTTCCTCCTCCTGCCCAATGTCCTCATGGAGAAAGCTGAACAGGCCTGAGGGTGGGGGAGCTGGTCCAGCTGTTTGTGCAGTGAGGCAGGATGTTGTAAACTGATGTACGGAGCCTGGCACAGAGCAATCCTATGAGGTGCTTCCAGCATTTGCACTCGTTTTGGTTGCTAAAGGCCAGCCCTGCCAGGGGACAGGATTATTTTTTTCCTGTTTCTATCCTAGCTTTGCCTCCAGGCTTTAAATAGGAGGAAAAAGAAAACCACCACCTAACACCTAGGTCGCTGCTGTAGCTCTGCAGATCCGCTCAGTTCACACCAGCAACTCCTGCCTCCTTCCCAGGGGATGTTGACGAAGGAAAACCCGATATTCCTCAGTCAATACATAAACAACAGATTGTTGCGTGTCAGGTTCTTTCAGGACCAGGTCTTGCAAGTATTGAAATGAAGTGGCTGCACGTGTTCTCTCTCTAGCAGAAATTAAAGTTTTTTTCCCAGGAAGATCACGGGTATTTAGCATCTGAGCATGGCCCCTGCTTCCGTGCCTCTTTCTTTCAGGGAAGTGTGGCTGTTGTGCTTCAGCTTGAGAGCAAAAGTTGCCATTGTCTGTCTCCAAACCACGTTTTCCTTGTTTCTGAGTAGAAAACCCTTTTCTTCGTAGTTTTCCCCAACAGCCCTCCGTTAAGTTTGAATACCTCCTGAGCCGTCTGCAACAGTGAGTGCCATGCTTCAAGCTTCAGCTGGGCCTCGCTGCAGTTTGCAAAGAGCCCGCTCTTGTCTTCGACTGGCGTGTTTAGCCAGCAGTAGTGTGGGACAAAACCCAAAAGGGAGCTGCAGAAACAGAGAGATCTGTATGCTCTGAGCCTTTCAGTTCCTCTCAGTCTCCCTATTGAGGGCCAGGAAGAAAAAGGCATTTTGTCTGATTCCTGCTCGCTGTTGGTGCCTCAATACACAGCAGGGTTATGAGGAGGCTCCCAGTTGGGTACAGCTCCCCGATGGTGCTCCCTGCTGGACAGGCACACGGACATGGCAGCCAGCACCAGCTGCAGAGCTTCCTTCCTGCCTCCCTGCAGCACTGTCCCCAGGGGAAAAGGAGGGGAAAACAGAAAAAGGAGGGGAAAACAGGGGCTGTCACCTGGCTGCGCTCCTACTGCTCGTTATTGGGTTACCACTGTGGGATGGAGAACGTGGCCTTCCTCCCTCCGGGGTGGTCATACCTGGGGACACGAGTAACAGCCAAGGGCTTCACCCCCAGGCTCATCTTGTCCCTTGTGGTGAGAAGCAGTGTGAGTGGCAGACACCTGAGCTAACCTGAAAACAAGGTAAGTATTAAGTAAAATAAGTCGTTAAGTCTCATCGAGGCCACCTCTGAGTGCCCAAGGGCCAGGTTACCTCCCCAGTCCAGACCTGCTGATGTCAACTGGCCAGTCAATGAGACTTGGCCCAGATCAGCTTTTTTATGTCTTCGATTTTAATGTAAAAAAAAGGGAATTTGCCACTCCTTGCATAACTTGCTGCATAAATCCATCCCACACAAGGCCAAAAACAACTCACGAGAGAGAAAGCAACCCTAAAAATTGGTTGAAAAGCAGCAAAGCTGTTGCTGATCGGGTATTTTTGCTTGGTGACACACGCAGCCGAGCTTGTGTTTTGTAACCAGGCATTTTTATAAAAGTGTCGATATTGATTGATTTAATGCATGTTTAGGCTGACGGGGGTGGCTTCCAGAAGCCTCGTTTCAAAGCGTTTAAATAGCACTTAATTAACAAAGCATTACAAAGGAGTTATTAAATAATATAAAACAATTCTCTGACGTAGAGAAAAATGATCCGGGGTTAGTGGGTTTGCGGCAGGCTGGGTGGGTGGTTTTGCTTGGTTGGGTTTGGGTTTTTTTTACAGCGTCCTAGTTCCTGCTGGTCTCTGAAACGTTCCCTGTGGGGACAGTTGCAGCTGTGGAGCCTGGAGTTTGCCTCTGCCCACTCTGCAAGTAAGCCAGCAAATACGCCCGAGGTGCACGTGTATTTCTCCCTGCAGGAGCAGAATGAGCCGTCCCCGCAGTGAAAGGCTGTGATAGCATTAAAAGCTTATAAATAGATTTTTTTTCAAAGTCTAATCTGAGGAGCTTTATTTTCTCCTTCGGAGGGAAGAATCCGCAGAATGATGAACCACGGTCTCTTAGCGAAATAATGCAGCTTTTCATTCCCATTCTTCCCTTCCTTTCGGAACTTAAACCAATCTTCTGAATTGACCGCTTGTCCGCGTAAAAGGCTAACTGTTAAAATGATTCCTTCCGTCAAACTCAGTTGCTCAGCAACAGTGGAAGTGGAGTCGGTGTTCCTGCCATGCAAAATGCCTTTGAATGCTAAGGATGTGTTCGGAGACTTAGCCCCATTCCTGGGCAGTGATCGCTGTCACCTGTTTTCGAGCTGAGCATGTATTATTCATCGCAAGGTGCTGCCTTCTGCTGCCAAGTGGAAAAGGCAGCCAGAAGTTTGGCTGGTAAGCAGAATTATCGGCGAGATTGACAAGGGAAAGAAAGTTCCCCTCTTAAAGAAAAATCCCTTGTTCTCTTTCAAAGCCTACGTGGTGTTTTTCCTGAGGATCTCGAGCTGTCTTTCACAGCTTGGTGTCAAGGCCACTAAGCGAGGAGAATCCTGGCTAGAGGTCCTGCATGCAGTCTGGGGGGAGCCTTGCCCCTCTTTGGAAAAACTGCCTCTTGTGCCTTGCTGGAGCTGAGCAGCGCCGCGACCTCCACGCGCTGGGTCGTTGTGCACGTGCCTCGCGCCGCACGTGTCCGCGTGCCACATACATCGTGCTGGAGGGAGAGCAAACTGCATGTAGGTGACAGAGCATTGTCATTTCCCGACATGAAGAGGGATCTGGAGGCAGAAGCCGCCTTTGCATTTGCCAACGTACACAGCAGGGAGGGCGAAAAGCAGCGATTTATCTGCGAATCCTGAGAAAACGCCTTGTGGCCGCTCCCTACAGCGACAATTTCACGATTTCTCTTCCTGCCAGCCCCGCTCCGATGCCTGTGAATCCCATTGTCCCTGCTTCATCTTCCTCTGCCCTTCACAGAGCTCTCTTCCCTCCCAGGCCGTGGGCAGCCCTTGATGCCCAGGTGTCCCTAGTAAGCCCAGCCTGTCCTTGTGAACCCCCCAGGCAAATACCTGGTGGCTGTGCTCTTCCCACAGCTGTTCTTGATCTGCATAGCCCCGTGGTGCAGGTACTGGGCTCACTGCAAGGAGAGGAGATCTCGTGTGTAGGTAGCTGCTGTTCTGGGTTACCCAAGGTAAACTTGTCTCTTTTTGTTTTAGGAATGCTTTGGGATATAAGGAGTGCTTAAAAACTGTTAGTTAATTTAGTTTTTGTTGTTATTTTATTGTACTTTGATCCAGGTGACTTCTGGTATAGCATGGAAGATTGGGAACACAGCTTCTGAAGTGCAAACCTGCTCATTTTGGGGCTCTGGTGGTACCTCTGATGTGTGGAGATGTTCCTCCGTGGCTGCCTAATGCCTGAATCAGATTTTTTTATCTGAAGGAAGGAAACGTGCACACAGCTTCTTCCCTGCAGGACTGCTCCTGAGAACGGGGTTGCGCTGGGTTCAGTTTTAGGGCTGGGACTTCAACAAAACCACAACATTTTTAGAAAGCAACTCATAAAGATTTGGCAGGGGATGCAAACGTCAGCGAAGCGTTGGGCTAGTTGGCCTCGGGAGAGTCCTCGCGGGGAAGTGTTTTGCAGCAGCCCGAGGGCAGGTCTGGCAGGCCGGGCCTTCAGGTGCTGGAACAGAAGTCGTGCTTATCAGTTTCTCCTCCATCTGAAGGCTTCGGATTTGTAGCTGAATTGGTGCTCCTTAATCTCCTTTTCCATCCTGGAGGTGTTCTTATTGATAACTGCCTTTTGTTCCAAATCCTGTTAGTTTAAACTGATTATTTTTTATCGCGTGGAGCTTCGGTGCAGCTTAGTGGTGGCGCTAAGCCATCACTTAGTGCTGTCAAACTCCTCTTTTAAATGCTTGAAATCTGGGTGAAGGAAATGTTATTTGTGCCCAGAGCGAATGGCAAAGCATTCGGGGGCCTGAATATGTTGCTGTGCTTCTGTCAAAGCTTCTTTTCCCACACGGAGCAGCGTAGAGCAAAGATGGGCCTCTGCCACGGGCAGGGTTGTTGGGAGTAGAAGTTTTGGGGTGTTAGGGCCTTGGGGTATGCGGTGGTCTGTCCCTGGTGGGCAGCTTCACCTACAGCAGCTGACTCCTGGCCGTCCCTGCAGGGCAGGAGCGAGCCTGAGGAAACAAATGACTGCCTCTGGTGCTGTGCACTGCTTCACGTGGCCCTCTTCACTCCTGGGACAGCAAATCTGCTCTTCTCATCCGCTTGCATTGTTCCCTCTCTGACAAAGGTTTCTGTCCCCTTTATTTCTCATCTTTTCCCTTACAGAACAATGATTTTTTTTTTCGGTTCAGCCATAACCGACCTACGCAGTTGTCCCCAGCAAAGATGCACAGCAGCATTTGGGTTGGACGAGTTTTGCACCTTGTTGCTGGCTGTTTGCAGTTTCAGCTTGGTTCTGCTGTTGGCTCCTGCAAAGGAAGCTGCCCGCGGTTGGTTTCGCAGGTTCCTGACCGATCTGTGAAGCAGGCCTGGAAGATCTCAGCTTCGTACTCATTCTGCTCGCTTGCATTCAGCTGTGGTTTGTACTTGTGAGAAGGTCTCAGGTTTGAGATGTGATTTTAAACGCTTGTTTTTGTTTCTTCCTCTAGGGGACTGGAGTTTTGGGAGCTGAAGTTCAGGAGCAAATCGTTTCTTTACCGGCAGGTACTGTTCAGCTCTGTGTTTGGCTCACGCTTTGCCTCCAAGATCCACCGGATCACTCTCACTGTACCTCGGTCAGTTTTTTAGTGTCACATCCCTGTTTAGTGCCATCTCTTGCAGGGCTTCATGCCATACAGGGACCTGGCCTCAGAGAGGCGAGGCTCCGCGTTCGCTGTTTGACCCACCAGAACATCTCAGGCCTGTGTCTGAAACAACCAAAGTCACAGAACCGTGTGGGAGGATGGAAAGTTTTGTTTTCCACAACCTCCGTCCTTGCAGGCTGAGTGGTAAAACCAAGAGCCATATGTTCCTGCTCTGCTGCGTGGCACCGGGCCCAGCGAAGACCGCCTGGAATTTTACTTTCTGGCTTCGGAGCATGAAGTAGTTCTCGGCGTAGCACAAAGGAGAGCTGGAAGACCTGCTGCAGCTACGCAGGCTTGGCTGCAGGATCTTTCCCTCTGTCATCCTGACTCGCCTCCGCTGGGTTTCCTTTGAAACAACTCCCGTGGTGTTTTTGCTGCTGTCCTCGGGGGAGATGGCTCTCCCCGCAGCCTCGTGGATCGCCTCGTTAGGAAGGAGCTGGCTGTTCTGCCTGCCTGGCCTGGCCACGGTCACACTGGAGACAGAGTAGGCAAGAGAGGACTTGTTTTTGGAGGAGAGAGAGGGTGTTTTGTGGGAACAGCGAGCAGCTATTTTTTATTCTGTTTTGACAAACCAAACTCGTTTTTATCCTGTGCCAAGCAGTGCTCTGTAGGCTCTCTGACAGTGGGTGTCTGGATCTGAGCAGGGGAAGGACGACAACATGCCTGAGAAGGCTCGGTGTGCAGCAGGGATTTGCTTCATCAGATGCTCTTGCGACAAGGAGACAATGCTGGTAACCCACTCCATGCATTAGACTGGAAATGCTGCTTCGTGGTGTTGTGCAGAAGGAAGCAGCTACCAGCAACACGGAGCCTGATGCCCTCTGAGCACAGCAGCAGCCTTGGTGCCAGCTGGCAGCCTGTCGGGGGAGCAGGAACAGGCTGTGCTTGGTGAGCTCGCCCTCTTGTACCTGAGCATCTGCTTCTGCGCTCCGTCACAGAGGGGGCACGAGGCTGGTTAAGCTGCTGCCTTAAGTAGTGCCCTAAGTAGTGCCATCCGGGTGCTTTTGTTAGAGAAAAGAGTTAAAGAGCCTGAGAAGCTGGACGTATTGCTTTTCCCTGCACGCAGGGACACGCCAAGCCCGTGGTCATTTCAGCTGCCTGCCATTAGTCTGCCTCTACGCTAGCTGTGAGACATCAAAGCTAAAGGCACAGCGTGACCTCTAGTGAGGGGTAGGTAAAATAACACGTCAGGGATCTCTGCTGCTCTTCTCTGCCGCCAGAATGGCCCAAAGGCACAACACAGTGCAGTTTAAGACTGGAGCAGGTAGGGAGAGACTGTGCCTGCCTTTGGGTAATGCATCTTGGCTATTTGGACCTTTCTTTTTGCTCGGGATGAGCCCGATCAGGTTGCTTGGTGGGCCTCGGTTTATCCTTTTGTAAATGCTGATGGGTAGGACGCTTAGGCCGGCGCTTCATCACAGCGCCGCGCTTAAGCCTTTGGAGAAGGTCGTGTGCTTTCCCTTCCCTCCTTGAAAGGTCGTTAAGTAGAGTGAATGTTTACTCCGGCCGAATGACTGATCGTGCCTGCACAAGCGGGGACGTGAGACGTGATCTGCCAGCAGCACCAGGAGGTGAGCAGCAGCCAGGACTCTGCCTTCGGAGAGATCCCTTTGGTTCATGAAAGGGGTGAACAGCACAGGGCTGTGACAGAGCCAGTCACGGGGAGCGAGCATCTGCTGTGCAGGTGGCATTGGCAGGCACAAGTCCTGGCACAAAAACTCTTCGAGGGGTGGTTTTTAGCCAAGAGAACGCTGAAATGAGAGGGGCGTGCAGGCAGCAGGTGAGCGCTGGGTGTGAAGATTGTGCTAACCCAGCAGGCTTGGAACTGCTGAGTGTGCAGGGAGGGGAAGCTGTGCCATGCAGGGGTGTTCACAACCCCACCTCGACGACTCGGGGGTGTCTGCTGGGCTGTCTCACTCGGTGTGTTTTTTTTTTTTCCTTTTACATTTTTGGCTTTCTGAGAGAGAAATAGGCCCCTCCGTAGTCCCCCCCCCACCTGGAAAGAGTTACGTATGTGTTAAGAAGCTGTGAACCCCGCTGTGAACCCGGCAGGCATGTGTGAGCTTCCTGCCTCAGCCGGGGTGTGGGTGCTGCTGCTGGCTCTGCAACCAGCCCCTGCTCAGCTCTCTTCCCACGTGCTATGAGAGCGAGTCTCCCTCCCGGGCATGGCAGTGGAGCTGGAAGGTTGTGTTCCAGGTCCTCATCCCATTCTTCGTAGTGCAATGAGGGAAGAATTACACTAAGCAGAGTCATTTTGCCCGTTGGTTCCCTTCCCTGCCACCAGCTTTGTCTCCAGAAGATGCTGTGGCAGTGCCCGCTGCAGGCAGGCTTAGCAGCCCTGCATCGTGTCGCCCCAGTCGGCGCAGGACCCGAGCTGCCCGTGCGATCCCTGCTCAGAGTGGAAATAAATCCGCCCCCATGGGGTGACCGCAGCTGCTGGGGCGTGCTTGGGGCTAGGGAAGCGTGGTGCTTCTGAAGAAATACACACTGCAGGTGTTTTCTGGGGGTACGTGATGCCAAGCACGTACAACAGCAGCCTGGACTGGCTGAACTCTGATGGGCGAGCCTGTGCCGTGATTGGGATCCATCAGTGGCATCTAAAACGAGGGCCAAAGCATCCTTCGTGTGTCCTTAACATCCAGCAGGAGCAAAGTAGTGGCACGGGGGACCGTAGAGGAACCCCAGCAGAGGAACCTTCTCAGCCCCGTTCTCTGTCTTTCCAGGTCCGACGGATGGTTGGGGCTCTTGTTGCAGTCGGCCAGGGAAAGCTCACACCTCACCACATAAAGGAGTTACTGGAGATAAAAGATGCGCGGGCTTTTCCGCCGCACGCCATGGCTCCGCCGTCGGGACTCTTCCTAAAATCCGTGGAATATGACGAAGCAGGTGGGTGACGGCCGGGAACGGCAGGCACAGACTTTGTGGGAGTCAGGCCTCACACCGAAGGAAGCAGAAATGCCCCCGTCCCCCTAACACCGCATTTCTCTGCTGCAGTGCTGAAGGGGAGGCGCTGTCAGGCCTCAGTTGTGCACTTGCTGCTTGCTTCGTCTAGCAGTGATCCTTCCTGCAGTCCCCCTTCTCCCTGCGCATCCCCACAAACATCTCCCCAGCGGTGCTCTTCCTACCGGTGCTGGCGGCGGAGCTGCCTGTGCCAGTGGGGAGGGAGCCCAGGCAGGAAGAGACCACACATTTAAAGTGCTTTCTGTGCCATCTTTTCCCCTAAATCAATGGGTTTTGTTTATTTTTTCCCTCTCAGATTTGCACACGACAAAGGCCCCAGGAGAATAGGAGCTCTGTTGGATACACCGGTGTCTGGAGGGCTGTCGGTGTGGATGTGGCACTGAGGTCTGCAGGACACCCAACGCGTGCTCTTGTCTCAATAAACATCACTGGCTGTGGCTGTAGGCATCTGCCATCGTTTGTTCTCGCTCTCCGAGACTGCCAAAGGGAAAGCAAGGACGCCTCAGTTCTGCTTTCAGATAACTGCTTTTTTGTCTTTTTTCCCCTGTAATTCTGGTGCAGGCCCTTCCCAAACATGGAAAAAGGAGCAGGGCTCATTTTTTGTTTTCTTCTGTGGTGCGTGTGTGGGAAGGATACAGGCTTAGGATGGAGGCGGACGTAGCGTTTTCTTTCTGCCTCTCACCGCTGTAACCCTGCCTCTGAGCGGCACAGTGGAAGGGACAAGCGCTGCTACTTCGTGTAGTGACTTACAGAAACCGCCTCTGAAAGTACGAGCCATTTCCTCCCCTCTGCTGTCTCTCTTACCTTGAACCACAGCGGCTTTTACAGCGCCCTGGTACAGTCATAGTCATGTCTGTGCGGTTCGGATGTGACGGGCTTCAGAGGTCACCTAAAACCTATTCTGTCTTAAGCAGGAACAGAGCCGTCTAACCAAGGGTAATAGTCACAGCCGGGGCTGCAAGGCCAGGAGCAGTTGTAGGAGTGGGTCGGCCCCATCGTGGAACGAAGCACGTGGCAGCAGAGGCCCTGTAGCCAGGAGGTGGCTGCCGGAGCGCCGCTGGGCTCCGTCTGCTGGTTGCCACATTCGGGTCTTCCCCAGCTGCTGCCGCGGTGCCCTGAGGGGTGAGGAGCAGTGCAGGGCAGGGGCAGAGGGAGTGGGCTGTGAGTGGGCTGTGTCTTTTTCTGTTTGCTCTTTGCTTTTATTGTGTTTGGTTGTTTTGTTTTTTTTGTGCCCAAGCAACAAAATCCGCATTGGGTAATGTGTTTTTTTGCCTTGTTTTTTAATCATGAATGACAGCAGAATATGTCTGTTTGGGTTATAAAATGACTCAGAGTGGTGGGTTACAGGAAAGAGGATGAAAGTCTTGACTTGTGAAGTTTCCAGAAGAAACGATACCTGGCTTAAACACAGTCCTGCAGTGGAAGCAATGTGAGCTCAGATGCCTGGCACCACCATAATTAGTTTCTGCTTTGTCCACGAGAGGAGGAGAAGAACTAGGGAAAGCCGAGCGGTTTGTCAGAGCGGACAGCCCTGGTACTGGTAAGAGGACGTTTCTTTATGTGGCAATTCAAGGTGATGCAGGCTTCTGCACTCGGGTAAATGAAGGAGGGATGCTGATAAGCTCCTGAAAGATTGTGGAGCTTCCATGCAGCAGCGGTGTGGTACAGAGCAGGAGGCAGCGGTCCTTTTGATTTCTCTTAAGGCGGTGGGGATCAGGTCAGTGCTTGGTCCTGCTGCAGAATGGGAGGACAGGCCCTTTCGAGGTGTCACAGCTGAGAAGTGACAGGTTTCCTCCCTGCTCTTCCTGCTACCAGGTTTGCCAGACCTACCTCCGACAGTGTGGAAAAGAAAGGGAAGAGACTGGTCATTCCCTTCCTGTGGAGCACGCTGGCTCTTTGCTGATTTGCTCAGGGACTGATCCTCCAGAGTTCTGTCATCTTTGGGAAATCCTGGATCTCTGCTGCGGAGGAGAGCTGAGGCCACCGTGCTGCTGGTGTGCCCGTTCTGGTAAGGCCTCACCGGGTAAGTACCAAGGGGTCGGGGTGGTGTAACGTGCCGCAGGGCTTCTCACCGCAAGCAGTGGAGCTTGCCCAGCTGCTCCAAACCCTGACATGTGCCCACGTTTTCAGAACCCAATTTTTCTGAAAGGGAATGGCAACCAGCTCTTGTTCTTCTTCCCTGTGAGGGGAAGTGAGAGCGCAGCCACAGGCCTGTGTCAGGGCCTCGCTTGGGCTGCAGCACTGGTACCTGCTCCAGGGGAGGCTGCAGGGGGCAGGAGGTGACCAGGGGTGGCTTTGGGTGGCAGCTTTGGGCCCTAAATCCTCCTACAGTGGATACCTGGGGAGAACCCCAGCACGCACTAGTGCTGGCCCCGTGCTGTGCCCTCAGCCCAGCTGAGGAGGGAACGCTTGCTAGAGGGACAAGTCTGCCTGGGAAGTCGGTGACAGCTTTTCATCTGCGCTTCCTGTGGTTTCTCTCTGTAGAGCGATGCGGGAGAGCTCTGCCGTGTGCCTTGCAGGGCAGCTTGCTCCGGTGTTAAAATTACACCAGAGAGCTGCGCGGTGACCTTGTAGCTGCAACTCTGGAGAAGCCACTTCACTCGTCTGCAGCTTTTGCACAGGAACCGATGGCCTGAGCTGAGCTCTGGTAAGTTGCCTTTCCAATTCATTGTGAGACTTTACAGGGCAGAAGACTGAAGCAGACAGCACCCGCTGCCATTTCAGGTGTTAGTTGAGCTACCTCCTGCTGCAGGCTCAGGTATCGCAGCGTTTTTTTTAAGCTGCAGTACAGAAGTGCCTGCTGTTGAGTTTTCTGCAAATGTTTCCCATCTTTTGGTTACGATAAAAACCTGTTGTGCTTATGGGTTTACTTATCAAAGCCGGTTAACCAAGCAACCCAGGTTCAGCTCTGGAGGTGGTGGTGGTCACTGGCTGGCTCTGCAGTTAGCACAAAGAACAGCGGTGGTTTTTTGCTGCTTTTTTTTTCCCCTAAATCCCAGAGCAACTGTTAAAAACAATCCAGAAGACATTTAATTGAATTTAACATCATAAAATGCACAGTCAGTAGCTAACATCTGTACAAACTCGAATGCTGAATCAATTCTTTAGTGTCCATCACTAATACTTGAGTGTTATGATTGGGGTGTTTTGTGTTCCTTTCCTTTTGTGGTTGTATTACCGACTGTTTTCAGTTGATTGAGTCTGGCCACACACTACAGTTCTGTCTTTCTGTTTGGCAGTGACACTTTAAAGCCAAAATCAGAAAACCTGTACTTGACTCAGAGTTCAAAGGGAAGAAAAGCTTTGTTTTTATAAGAATAATAGGCAACGCAATGCACCTAAAATCCAGTGTAAATTTCCATGTATGCTGTTCTGTGTTTCTGTAAATCAAGTAACTTAGTACAGGAGCAGAGGTGCTTTTTGGTTGTCTAGAAGAAATACCAGAAGTAAAACAGAAAAAAAAAATCTCAGGTGAAGCGAAGTTGGCATTGGAATTTGGTCGGACGCCTTGCTTTTAAAATTGTAGGCAAGGAAGTGATTAAATTGGCTCTGTGCCTGCAAAATGCATGTGTACTCTGAGACAGTGGCACTTCTGTTCTGTCTCTCATTGAAAATATTTTCAACCAGCCGGATGTGCGGGGTGGTGCCATGCAGTGGTGTCACACTTGCTTAGAAATGAGGAGATGGCCAGCTTGTGAAATAGTTTGTCAGTGATTTTTTTTCTCCCCCTTTTTCTTTCCCTTTTCCTGACTCCTGGTGCAGTTGGGCTTAACGGGCTTCTTGTTATGTGACGGGCTGCATGTAGGCACGGTCGGTACTGGGGGTACAGGCGTTCTTGTACAAGCTTCCCTGTTACTTCCCTGCAGCTGAGGTATCAGAGTTGCCGACTAGCACGTAAGGCAGGATCCTACTTAGGGGATGCAGTGAGGGTACTGGTGCTGAAAGGAAACGATTAGTGTCGCAAACAAGTTCTTTGCAAGGCCGTGTAACTGCACTGCAGGGGATGCGAGTGGCTTTGGGTTTTGGCGGTCCTTTAGCAGTCTGATCTTGCCATCCTCCAGCACCTGGTCAGTACGAAGCATACAAAAACTCATTTGCCTGGCTTCTAGAGAATCCTGGGACGTATCTCCATAATGCAAGCATGTGCTAGTTGGAAAAAAGTCCTGTTTGTTTTGGAGTTGTTGGCTGATAATGCCTAGGGCTGTCCTTGTCTTGTGAGACGCAGTCAGTCCCCTCTGCCCATCCTGCCCCGTTAATGATTGCACAGGCCTGTGTCTTATCTTTCCCTAGTCAAAACACTTTGAACCTATAAAAGGTAGGTGTCTGGGGCTTTTGCTCTGGCAAAACTCTGAGAAAAACGCTGTTCCACGTTGTGTGCCTTAGCAGATGCCTGGCTTTATATTAATTTTCCTTTGTATGCAAATCCCTTTGTATTCAGTTAAAGACTGTAAGAAGATAAATAGGTTTGCCTACCTGAAGTGAAACTGGTTTTTGCCTTTCTAACCTTCCAGTTATAATATCGGGTGTTTTTGACTGCACTACATAAACACGTATTGGGAGGAAGTGCCATTTCAGCATTTCCTTTGGAAAGTACCTCACAACCTTTGCGTTTGTCTTCAGTGGCTCACCCTTAGACATTTCTTGTGTATCGTTGCTGGGATTAATTTTTTCCACTCCCTTTAAGGGCTTCTATTAAGGTGTCTACCTTTCGATTAGTTGCTCAGATGATTTTTTTAAAATATATGACAGAAAAAAGCTGGAGTAGAGGTCATGGGTTTGTGATGCGAGTGACCTGGGTGAGAGGCGTCCTGTTGGTAACACACACTGGTGTTAGGGGCTCCCTTCTGTTAATTCAGCATTGCCATCTTCTGTTGACTTTAAATGTCAGTAAATAATTGAGCTGCTTTGTAAATTTCAAATGCTAATGTTTTCAAAAAATATTCTTTCTTTCAGCAACACCGCTTTCCATCTGACTTCACCAACACAGATGCTTAAAACCAAGATTTCCCCCGACTTAACATCTCTGCTTTGATTAGTGTTATTTCTTAACCACATTGAGATGAAATAAAGCCTCCAACTCAAGAACCTCGTGAGGTAAGGGATGGCTTAAGCCTCTTATCAGGTGTTGGATATTCTTACGCCTTCTCCAACAGAAATCATGGCAGGTATTTCCTGGACTGAAAGAATCTCCAATGAGACAGCTGACAACAGCAGTTCCGAATTCAGCTTGGAAGCAGACTTCCAGTATCCCTTGTTTATTGTCATCTACAGCGTTGTGTTCGTGCTGGGACTGATAGAAAATGTCTTAGCTCTGTACCTCCTCTCTTGCAAAGTGAAGCACGCTTCTCCTTCCTACATATACATGATTAACCTGGCTCTGGTAGACACCTTGTTTGTTTGTGTGCTGCCTTTTAAAATTAATTACCACCTGCATCGGAACAATTGGATCTTTGGTGATGTGGCTTGTAGGGTAACTGGGACGTTGTACTACATCAACATCTGCCTAAGCATCGCCTTTTTCACCTGCATTTGCATCGATAGGTACGTTGCGGTGCTGCACCCCTTCACGTACATCCAGATCAAAGCCACCCACTACGTGGTGGTGGTCGCAGTCCTCTGGCTGGTGGCTGTGAGTATCATGGTGCCTCTCGTCCTTGGCGGGCCCCTCCACAACAGGGGTGTGGGGAACGTGACAGCGTGCTTTGAGAACTTTGCGACGAGCAGCTGGACTCACCGCATGGCGCCTTACAACATCCTGGCCTTAGTTTTTGGTTTCGTGATCCCCTTTTCCATCATTCTGATCTGCTACCCTCTCATCGCGAGGAGGATCTCCCGGATCAAGCACAGCATTCGCAAGAAGAAAGCGCTGAGAACGATCTACATCATCTTGTTCATTTGTACTTTGTGCTTCCTCCCGTATCACCTCACCCACTTGCTCCACTTCTTGATGAGAATCCAGGTCATCCAGAACGAGGCACTCACCAGCCTGATCTACAAGCTGCGGAGGGTCACCTTAGCCCTGGTGAGTTTCAACTGCTGCCTCAACCCCTTCCTGTACTACTTCACCTCCTCCAGCAAGCACTGGCGCTTCAACATCAAGCTCAGATTCAGGTCTAAAATGGTGTACACCATCTACGACCAGAACCTCGGGGAGTACTCCTACGTTTATAAACTGCACCAGACACAGGGAAATAAAAACCCCAGAAATGCAGTCAACTGACCGACTCAAGGTAAGTACAGCATTTGTCTTTCCAATTGTTTTGAAGTCAAACCTGTGAAACCTGCCGTTCTGTCAAGGCAGCACTGGAGGGAAGTGCCTAGCAGCTATGTTGCTATTAGCCAGCTAGGACGGTGCTCAGAGGAGCTGTATTTGCCTGAAGTCCTAGATTGCATGCGGTGGGACGTACTGTGTTCATGTACGTTGGAGTTGGGGCCTCCTTTTGTTTAACTTTGGGGTGGTGGAACACAGGGAAAGGATTACTTAAAAGAAACCAGCCTCCTGCTTGGTGCTAGCCCTGAAAGCTGAGTGGGTCCCTGCCGTCCTCCTTGGCTTTTCCCTTTTTTGGAGGGATCCTGTGATGTCTCCCTGGCTGCACGCTGCAGTCAGCCGTGTTCACAAATGCCTACATTCCACAGCCAAATAAGGGCCTCTTCTCCCCTTCTTGTGAATAAGTTGATTGGCTTCCTGAGTGTTTGAGGGTTTCTAGCATCACATGCCTGTGGAGTCAGGCAGGACCTCTCTTCACACAGTTTTAGAAGATGCTAGACAAGTATTTAGCAGTTAAGCCTGTGCAGGACCACTGGTAAACAGGCTCCTCTCTCTCCAAATGCCATGAGGAAAGTTAACACAGGAGCTGGCCAAACTCTTTACACAGTGCAATTCTGGTCAAATGGCAAAGGTTTTTTGTTTTTGTTTAAGTGATTGTGTGGTATCATGAAATGCTACATCTCACCAATTTCCCCCTTTCTCCTTTATTAACAGAGGCACGCAACTTCAGAGAACAGCAGTTTTCCACCCTGCGAAGTATGAGACCTTATCATGACTGGAAAGAATTCATCATCTGGGGGTTATCAGAGTCAGCAGAAAGCCACCGGCCTGGTCCAACGTGCTTAAGAGCCCATGGCTTACTTGACAGGATGTGATTTTTGGTAACAGATACACAGACTCACTGTGCTGCTCCTTCTCAGGCTATGCCCAGACATTACTACAGTATGTATCCCTTACTGGCCTACAGGCACACAAGACTGCTGAGCGAATGGCAATGGTTCTGGGCCTTGTTTAACAGCCAGCAGTGTGCTTAACCTCAGCAATGCTACAGCACTATTTCATTTCAGCTGTGCAGAAGGCACACGAAGGCGCACATTGCCCTGGCACACCGCACAGGTTGGGGTTGCCAAGTTACGCTGCGCTACTGGACGTGGAACAGGCAATGGCACGGCCCTCAAAGGAGGCAGGGAGTAGGGTTAGTGTGCTGGAATGGCATCAGGGATAGTGGTCTCGGTGTAATGTTAGAGCTCTGGAGGGTTAGAGCTTTGTCAAAGATGGCTTTTGTGTGTGCACTATTACCTGTGTTACACTAAGGCTGCTTGCTGTGCTTACCGCTACGTGCAGTTTGAGCGCTGGGTCACACGGCCGTTCGTTACTGATGGGTCAGCCACTGTCCAGCATGTGCTAAATGCAACAACTGAACCAGAGCAAGGCCTCTGCCTCTCTGGATTTTGCCTTTGTCTTAGAGAACTTTTTAGAATATGAAGAAAGCCTGCTCAAACTTTTAAAGTATTGCCCATGATGATTTTTGTATTCAGCTGCTTGGCAAGGCGTGGTAAGACTGCTCACAAATCCTTGCGCTTGGAAAATGAAGATGCTCGCCTCTGAAGGGAGCTTTATGACAAATTATCGTCTATCTTTCATGTGAGACTGCTATTTTTGTCCCATTCATAGGCTATGGAAGAACTTCCCAGCACTAAGAGACTATTCTCTAAGCCCAAATGTTGTGGAATTGGGAGAGGAAGAAAATTCAGAGACTGCATTTAGGAGGTGCAGCTTTCTTTAAGGCTTGTCAGCCGTTATTATTCATACTTCCCTCAATGAAAGTAAAGCTGCTGGGTAAAAAAGCACATTTAGGGCTTTATATTCTTGTCTACATTAAACTTACGCTTTGCATTTCAATTGTGACGCTCTGAAAGCTCCATTTGTTGCCTCTCAAGGCCTCCTCCAAGGTCTGAGTTTATATTCCCGTATCAGCAAGGTGTAGGGCTGTCTGATCATTACCCTCTATGGCCCATCAGGACTCCCTGATCACAGACCTGTAAGACAAGGGAGCAGTTCTGTCCCACGGACACAGTCCAGGCTTTCAGTTCAGGGCAGGAGCGGGGTCAGTAGGTGGCTGCTGTTTCTGCTTATTAGTGAGAGCAGCACTGCTGAGGTTTTAAATAAAATGAGCTGTGGGAGTAAAAGAATGCTAAATATATCTTACCTTACTGCGTAAGCAGCACCAAGTTTGTTCCTCAGGACTCAGAAAGAGGCTGCGGCAATGTCCAGAACAGGTTTCTTGGGGGGGAAGGACGGCAGCACTGCTGAACACTGTACACACTCACTGCAGCTAAGGGACAAACACTGTAATTCTTTTATTAAAACCAAACCAGAAAAACATTTGATAATGTAAACAAAATAAAATCTAAATTTCTCTGAAGCACCGCTGTGCCTGCTCTCTGTTGCTCAAGATGTGCTCTGTGGCAGTCCCTTTTTCAGAATGGATGTGAGGTAGCTGCCTAATTCTTCATCCTAAAGGAAAAAGAACAGGATTAAAGAAATCTTCCAGTTGACACTTTTCTATGTGGGGCAATAAATTACAATCTGCTACTTAGAAGTAGACTAAAATAACTCCTGGAC
Organism: Nettapus auritus; assembly: GCA_011076525.1. NCBI lineage: Eukaryota > Metazoa > Chordata > Aves > Anseriformes > Anatidae > Nettapus > Nettapus auritus. The sequence goes on along the minus strand of CM021785.1, from coordinate 2,974,272 downwards.
CCAGCAAAATCGGTGTTTGAAAATGGAAATGCATTTCTGGGTGTTCTTTCAAACGTATCACCGTAAAATCTTCTATCACTTGTCAAAGAGAACCTCCTTGAGCTCTCTTTTCAGAATAATTTTTTCTTGAAAGCAAAGAATAAAGAACCACTGAAAACACCCAGAACTCAGCCATAGAAATTATACTTTTGAAGAAAACACAACTGCTATGTCTAATCTTACCCCACATTTGTGCTAGCCAGCTTTCTGCCTGTTTGCAGTTTTGTACCTGCATTATGACACACACCCACACACTGCCTGGCACTGCCTTTACACTAGCAACCCACCTTGTTGGCCAGTTTTGGACTGCAAGACATTAAGAATAATCAGAGGTGCCTGAGAAGGGTGTTCGTGAGTATTCCTACCTGGTACGTCCAGGATACGAGCAGAACTTTGGTTCCTTGATCCTCAGAGTGTGCTGTAGCTTGGATAAGAATGGACTCGACTGTTATGGAACCGTCAGGGAGATGCTGCACTGAGTAATCCTTCAGGACCCTGTAAGACAGAAGGGACACAATTTATTTTGGAGGGGACGTGCACACAAGCTGAAGGATGGGTCACCCCTGCGTCTTGAATCCCCCAAAGCAGCATGTTGTTACTGCTTTTAGCTGTGCTTCTGAGCAGCACCCCCTGCCCAAACAAGACAGAAGGGGCTAATTCACAGCTTTCTTACTTTGGTGCTTATGTTAATCATTAGGAGGTCAGGCATTTCCTACAGAATTTACTTCTGGCTTCCATCATACATAGAACTCCAGTCTAAGACCCTGTTCATCTGAGCAAAGGAATACTCAAAGAATTGATGAGGTGCCTGCAGGAAAAGCAAAGCAGAACCAAACAAAACACCTGCTAACAAGGTTCATCTGGTTCTGGCTTCTGAATATCTTTAAGAGGTGTCGTGATGTTGTACTTGATGGTCTCACTCCGAACAGCAGTGCTAACTTCAGCTAGAGAAGCAGCAGTGACAGCAGCAAATCAACAGCAACAAACATTTCCAGGGGACTGCACTGGTTTGGCAAAGACCGTGAGTGCATATGCTGATTACAAACCTCTGCTACTGAAGGGTAACCTCTGTTCTGTTTAAGTTAAACAGACTGAAATCTACAGCAGTTAAGGTTTCTGGGCTGCAAAATACTTTCTCTTAACTCTATATAGCAAGGCTGACAGGGCAGAAAGGAGGACGCACTCCATTTTCCTATATTAAGAATAATAGAATCATTCATCCCGAGGGGAAAAAAAAAAGCCAAGCACAGCGAAGAAGGGACTTACCCTTTGAGGTGGTTATATACACGAAGCACTGTCTCATGTTCTTTCCGTGGATCCTGAATGTGAACGCGGCAGGTGAACCGCAGCTGATGTTCTGCAAGGCCCAGCTCCTTCAGAGCCTGCTCAGGAGAAACCAGACGGAAGCTCTGCAGAGGAAGAGCACAAATCCACCATAAGCTACTTCTCTGTGCATGCTGTGGTTTTATTCTTCCTCTGTGGTCCGTGTTACTTACGTTATCCTTCATAATTAATGTGCCATGCATTAGCTTTGGCTTCTTGACATCTGGTAAGAGCCCTAAACCAAGGCCAATGGAAGAGAAAGACAACAGGGTTAATCATTTGTGCTTAGCTTTTACACCTTTAAGACAACTGCTATAGGACTTAACGGATCGGATCTCCAAGCCCCTGCTGAGGTTCACAGACTAAGATTTTGCATCTTCAATCTCCTGTCCCGTAAAACAAAGCACATGGTGCTTCAATCACTGTCAGTGCTCCAGACAGGTAAGAAACAACGTCCAGTAATACAGATCAGCTGCCTTCCTCCGTATCACTTCCTGATACGAGAGGTTTTAGCAGTGTGCTCAGGTGGCCAAGAAGGCCAACAGCATCCTGGCCTGTATAAGAAGCAGTGTGACCAGCAGGGCTAGGGAGGTGATCGTCCCCCTGTACTCGGCTCTGGTGAGGCCGCACCTCGAATACTGTGTTCAGTTTTGGGCCCCTCGCTACAAGAAGGACATCGAGGTGCTTGAGCGAGTTCAGAGAAGAGCGACGAAGCTGGTGAGGGGCCTGGAGAACAAGTCCTACGAGGAGCGGCTGAGGGAGCTGGGATTGTTCAGCCTGGAGAAAAGGAGGCTCAGGGGTGACCTTATCGCTCTCTACAGGTACCTCAAAGGAGGCTGTAGCGAGGTGGCGGTTGGTCTGTTCTCCCACGTGCCTGGTGACAGGACGAGGGGGAATGGGCTTAAGTTGCGCCAGGGGAATTTTAGGTTGGATCTTAGGAAGAACTTCTTTACCGAAAGGGTTGTTAGACATTGGAACGTGCTGCCCAGGGAAGTGGTGGAGTCCCCATCCCTGGAGGTCTTTAAAAGACGTTTAGATGTAGAGCTTAGGGATATGGTTTAGTGGGGACTGTTAGTGTTAGGTCAGAGGTTGGACTCGATGATCTTGAGGTCTCTTCCAACCTAGAAATTCTGTGATTCTGTGATTCTGTGAATTTTCTTACACTGGATTTATGAAAGTAAATTCCAGTTTTCACAGAGCTAGCTAGTAACAGCATACCTGGACGTTGTTTTCATAGCAAACAGGCAACGAATAGCAAACCAGGCAGCTTCATTATTTTTTGCTGGTTTTTGGGGTGGGTTTTTTTTTTGTTTGTTTGTTTTTTGTTTTTTGTTTTTTTGGGTGTTTTCACATACATGCACAGCATAGCAGCCACTTCATTTCCCAAGAGAGCCCTTCTCAGCCACCAAGCACTGGTAAAATGCTCCTACACAGAAGTGCTGCTGCTAATCACCACCGCTCCAAATGGCCCCGCAACACCAGTTCTACCTAACACAAGTACTGTACAAATAAACTGCAATACAGTGGCAGGGCGCAAAAGCTGGAATTCTTGGTTGAAAACGCGTTACCTATCGCTGTTTCTCTCTTCAGGAGTCCCAGGGAGATGTCTACCGGAATGCTTGGATTGGTGAATATTGTCGTGGTCTCTCCGTTTGCAGGCATGTAACAGCTGACATCTGCAATATAAGCAATGTCAGGACTGCTGCAGCAGCTCTTCCCATCCCAGGCTGTCCTGTACATTGCACTATTCCTAACTATGCTAAGGTCCACTGGGTTAATTAAGTGAATTTAAAGCTTTCCTTCTTCTTTCTACTCTTTTCAGTACCCACGCTGTACGTACGAAATTCCTGTTCTATTTTCTGCTTCAGAAACTCCATTTTCTTTGCTTCACCGTGGACCAGCAGAACATTCCGTGGCTCAGCCTGGCGGATCAGCTGCATTATTCCCTTGGCATCCGCATGGGCACTGAAGGACATGTACTCCACCTGCATCTTTACCTCCAGCTGCAAGAGAAGGGGTGGAAAGCATGGGCTTTGTGAATTAGCAACCGCTTTGCCTTGTTACAGCTTCTATGCCACACATGAACAGACCCAGACCCCTCCACATTTATTTTAAAGAAGGAAGCAGATCACCTGCGCTGGGAAATGATGTTGGAGAGAAACCTGCTTAGCAGCAGCCTGAATACCGTACAGAAAAGTTCTCAGTAGCTTACAGAGCCAAACGGCAGAGTTCCAAAGCACAACACTTGTTGCACATTTGCCGAAAGAAATCAATACTTAAGTACACTTGGGATCAGTTTCAAAATCCCCTTCTGCATTAAAATGTATCGTTGCCATCTAGCTGACTAATCAAGCCTACTTATTAAGCAGTGCTATAACTACTCCCCAACAAAGTTTTGAGGCCAGTGAATTCTGAAGCAATAAAATGGTAGCAGGAGCAAAGAAAAGAAAGCGTAGTTCCACTCTGATCAAAATGTTCCTCAGGTATTTCCCCTGTGTCATGCAGCATGTTCCCATTACAAGTATCTGGTGGCTAATTACCACCTAAAGTTCCTAAAAGCTTCCCCCTGTGATCCTCTTTGAAGACAGAACTTACTATTTGTCTTCCCTCCATTTCCAGCTTGCGCTGTCCACTCAGAATCTTATGGCCCACGGTTCCCTGCACACAGTAGCCTGGCATGATGACCTGAGAAGGAAGCCACAAAAACATAATGCTGACATAAGGTTCTGTTCTTACCATCTTATATATGACATTAATGCAAAACATCACGCATTAAACTGAATGTCTTACCATATTCTTTTCGTTCCCTGCCCATTTCCTGAAGATCTGAAGGGATTGTCCTGCATGAAGCATACCAGGAGTTGCAAACACAACCTGGAATTCAAAGATGTGTCAAGAATCACCACAGAAAAGTTGCTTTAAAAAAATAAAAATTAAAAAAAACACCATTACTTATATAAATATCCTAGAACTGCAGAGAGAACTCGCTAATACCCATTACAGCAACTCAGCACAACAAGGCTCCAATAGGGCTTTTTGCTCTTTTATTGTATTAATGGGGTAGAAGATGCTTAGCTTTTGTAGATTGCTTGGTTTGCCTGAACCAGGAACAGAGCAGTATAAAAGCAGCTCCCTGACACCACAGATCTGCTCTACCACCTCGCTAATGCCCACCTACCATAGGTCCTGGGTTATCTGCAAAGGCCCGATCAAATGCTTTGATGTGCTTGAACTCAAACATATTCCTCTGCACAAACGTCTTCCGAATTTTCTGATTAGTCCACGTGATGAAGAGCTTGTAATAATGGTTAGCCTTCTCTGTCAGTCCCGTGGAAAAATAAATTGGAGCCTTCAAATTCATTCTTTCCCTGTAGAAAGAAGAGATCCAGATCCATGAGAACTGAATTAGAATCCTGGCTCCCCGTGCCTAAAGCCCATAAAACTATATAGCCTCCAAAGATTTGTGCACAGAACATATTCCCAACAAACTGTAAGTATCATGACAACGCTGTGTCATTGTGCATTAACTTACCGTGGAGTCACCTTTAGCCCATTTCCGCACAATGCTTATAAGAAAGTTTAATACTTTACTTGTTCATCCCTTCTCCCTCTGCCCTAAAAAGTTTTACAATGTGGTAAAGATGCCATCAAATTATTTGAAGGACAGTTCGTACCAACTGTTCGGGGACAGAGTAGAGAATGATCCTAGTTTAGTTTACTGCTTAGAGTCAGAAGCACAGGGAAGTAAGTGATACATGGAAAGAAACAATTCTGCAACCACCACCGTGAACCAACGCGAAGAGGAAAACTAGAGAGTATTTGTATCAAACAGATATGAAAGAATCATTGAAACCTGTCAGGACCACAACTTGAGGACACAAAAGAGGAAAAAAGAGGAACGTGCACTGAACAGACTGTACTCACCAGAAAGTTTCCAGCAAAATGCAAAGCTCCTGGGCACGTCCAAGGGCAAATACTGGGATAAGAACCTGCAATTGAGATATGATTTAGGCTGTGAAACCAGTGAATTAGCTACGCTTAAATCAGTAAAACTTTCCTGTGTTGCAAATTTCTATTCCTGTTTGCAGTTTCTGAGGGATTAAAATGACTTTTTTAATGTCCTTTACCAGGCATGCTCTAAATGTGGTGGCAATGAAAAAGAGAATTCCAGAAGTCTTTAAGTTAGCAAAGACAGCGGCTAAGCTCTGAGAAACAGAAAAGTCTGACTGAAATTCTAAAACAATAATGGGACCGATACGACTAACAGCCATGCTGCAATGCTTTCCTTATACATTCCATGTGCTTTGTGACTAGCTGAAGTTGTTCACATCAAATCACACGAGGCTGAAACAGGCTTACCCGGACAAAACAGCCAGGCAACTGAAAGCCAGACGCAAGGCACTGAAGCATCGTTTACTGTGTGGTAATTGCACTCGGAGGACTTTTATGGTAACAGGCAGTGTAATGCTGAACAGCACGAAGGAGAATACCGAACAGACAGACCTGACTGACTACATGGGAAAGCAGTTTTGATTAAGCTTGAAAGCAGTAATTTGAACAGTCATTCTCAATTACTTAGTTTCTATGACTAAGGGGATGCTTCAGATACAAGAGGCAAATAAAGTTAATTTTGCCTTCATCATCCATATCTGGAAACTGTAAGCTGAGCATTTCCCTTACTGCCTTATTCATGCAGCTTGGCTTTCTTCTTGACACGGTTTAAGTGTTTAATACCCCTTCTTTTAAATTACTGATGGAGAAATATAAAAACTCCTTCAGTTTTTCGCTGTGGTCATGCACAGAAGCCTGAGTTGGTTAACAGTTACATAGCGCTACAGAGATGACAAGCTTCACAGAGAAAACACACATCACTTGTATCAAAATGCTGTACCTTTCCTCCTCTTTCTACGGTCTCGTGAACTTTCTTCAAGAAGTCTCTTTCTCTGCAACGTTTGGAGTCCCTGATAGTTGTGGCATAGGTGGATTCAGTTATTAATAAATCCGGGCGACACTTATCAATCCAGGCGGCACTAAAACAAAAGGGTTTTTTAAAAGCCAATCCAATTAAGGGACGGTATCTCATTTCTCATCTGCAGGTCTCCAATGTGGGTGCAGAATATCCCTATCTCCACTTGGAGAAAAGAAAAGAGGAACACCAATGTGCATTGGCTTGCCCAGAGTCACTTCCGAGTCCCGAGGCAGCACCGGGACTCTTCTCTTTGCAGGCCGTGCTTTCTTTAAATTAATACAGCTCAGAATAGACACCGACTCCAGATTTTGAAAAGCAATTTTCCAGTCTGTTACTTGTTTTAAATGCATTAAAATGCAATAAAATATTATTTTAAATTATCACAAATATGAAAATCTCTCATGCACACCAGTAAAAATAAAATGAATGAAGTTTGTGACTGGCACTTTCTTACAAAGTAAACGCATTAGAGAATACCACAGCAATAAGGCATTTCGAACACCTAAATCCAATTATTACACAGCCTTAAAAATGAATTAATATGAGTACAATGAAGAAGATTACATTATGATCTATCCTGAGGAATCAATTTAAATCTGCTCATTCTCAGAATTCAAAATTGCATTTATCTTTCCAGCAAAGACACCACTAAGTGTTCCAGTCTCCCATCAAACACCAAAGAATAAATGCTGATAAGCCCCTACGTATTAAGAGAAGCTATGGTAAAACTGTCCTGTCTGAAAGAGATACAATTCATAGAAACCCAGCTTCCTACTTACCCTAAGTGTCTGTCTGGTGTCATGTTGTAATCACCCTAAGGGAAGAAGAGAAATCCATTTATATTCTCAAGGTAAGAGGGCAGGCTGTTCAACGGAGATGTAAATGTTGTTGTGCATACTCACAGTGTACACAACTGACTCGCATCCAACCTTAATCTGGAACATGGCTGCTCCTAGCACATGGCCTGCATAGTACGCCTTGATCTCCAACTCCTCGTCCACCTGCATGAGCAAGCAAACACTGCAGTAGTGCAAAACCTTTTAAAAAATAAAATTACTCTGCTTTCCACAACAATTCGGTTGGTCTCATCCAAGACTATGTCGAAACGGTCATTTACCTGAACTGTCTGGTGAAGATGCACAGCAACCACTTTTTTCATACAGTCTTTAATCATTTGGGAAGTGAAGAAGTTAGTTTCCCCCTTCTTATCTACAGTTATTTTCCTATAGTCCTCCAGGAGAATAGGACAGATGGCCTTAGTGGGATGTGTCATATAAATGGGCCCATCGTATCCGACCATTTCACTGAAATACGGCAAAGCTCCACAGTGGTCCAAATGGAAGTGGCTGCAAAAAAACAGAAAGGGTAAGAAATGTTACACGGGAATTTAGCTTGCCTGGTTCTCACATCTTGCTTCAGAATTTCAAAGCGCTGCACAACATAGACAAACTGACCAAAATATGAATGATGGAACTGCAACGTGTTTTTTTTATTTTCTCTCTTTTTACAAACTTTCCTATTTCAGTTGTGGTAAGGAAGCTTTCTCACCTGATGATCACACAATCTAGGAAGTCAGTCAGCCTTCCATTCTGAGTGATGTACGAAAAGTCAGGAAAACGCCTCTGCAAAGAGATGAAAGGCAGGTTATCCACTCCTAAATGAAGCCAGTTAATACTGAATTATTAATTCACCAAAACAATAGCATAAACCACCCGCAATGCTGAACACATGCTATAATCCATCTCAAGGCAAAACTGCAATAGGTCGGAGACTACACTAGTGTCGTCTGCAGGCAACACCATCAATATTCATGTGCAAAAAGAGTCAAAGGGAAAAAGGGTAGGAGGACAACTGAAGGATGGACAGGGAAATTGACCCTGCAAATAAGTAAATTACAGCCAATTTAATCTTCAAAGCAAAACAAGCAACCGATGTGTTTTAGCCGCACATAGGCATTAAGGCAGAAAGCCTTGAGACCTTTTCTGTAATGGCACATTTGCTCTGTGTCATGCTCTAATTCTTTCTGTCTTATAGATTATTCTTGCCATTATTCCTTTCTTATCAGTACCAGGTGACCAAACACCAGGAGCAACTCCTAGCTCCCTCTCCAAAGTGTTTGAGATGCATGGTGTGCATCCCACACGTAATTAACTGTCCAAAACCAAGCATCATATCAACAGTGGTCTAGATAAATTAATGCTTTAAAGCACAGAAGATACCCTGTCCCTGGAAGACCAAAAGCACCAGGAATGGCACATTCACAGCTTAATATTTTTTTTATTCTTTAGAGTCGACAACCCAGGGAAAGAAAAGGGTTGGCTGGATGGGGGAACTTCCTATACCAGGAATACTGGAGGGGATGTACCTCTTGCACAAGAAGGGGTGACACTTGTTCATTCTCAGCAACAGCTGATATACGTGCCCGGTACACCCTGCTAACACTACCTATATGTGAGTAAGGCCATGTTCAAATAATAATGAATAGAGCAGGACAACAAACCAGGAGCCCTGCTGGGCAAGGACAGGCACCCTGAAGGTATCCCTGTTCAATCTTCAGGCATCCCCATCGTACTCACATCATCGTTGTAGCCCATGTGCATCCCACAGTCAAGCATAACATTCTTCCCCGCAATAGACACGAGGATACAGCTGCGCCCCACATCCTGGCCAGCCCCTGGACCAAAAGAAAGACAAATCAGACACCTCTAAGAATGTTTAATCACTTCGAAGGACAAGCATTTAAAGGTCTGTACAAACTCTTCAAGAGCCCTTGCCCGCTTCTGATGTGGGAAAAGGACTACAGCCTTCCTTCCAAGCAAGCAGAGCTGGCAGCAGCTCTGACTTAGCCCTGAGCTTAGGAGAGGCACTGAAAGGGCCGTGTCTCTAGCGGCCTAGGACGTGTTACTTCTAATTATGAATGCTAACACCCGATTCCCTTCCTTAAGAAAAGCACAGCACCCAGCGTTTCTCAGTTCTTCTATTTCAGGCCTATTTTTGATTGGACTTACCCAAGGGCGTGACTTTTATTTCAGGCATTTTAACCAACTCTAGATCCCAACCACACAGGAATTATTCTGCGGACGCTCGGACAGGATCCCCGCAGCCCAGAGAAGCCGCAGCGAGCCTCACCGCCGCCATTTCAACCCCGTTTCACACAGGAGGCTGAAGCGGGGCCGGGCTTCATCCTGGAGGGATAAAGAGTCGGAAAGCACAAGCGAGCTGAAGGCGGATCGCCCTCCCTTGTCCCGCCCCGACCGGGGGCAGCTCCCCCGGCTCCTTCGGCAGGGGGCGGCCGGACAGGGCCGGGCCTCGGCGCCTCAGCGGCTCCGCGCACGCCCGGCGGAGCCCGGCCCATGCCGGCAGCGCCCGGCCGAGGAAATGGCGGCGGCCGCGGGCGCCTTCAGCCTGAGGGAGGTGCTGAGCGCCTTCCAGGCGGCCGTGACGGAGAGCCGGGAGGTGCTGCTCGGCCCCTACCTGCGAGGCTGGCGGGGGCTCGTCCGGTGAGTGCGACGCGGGGTTGGGCAGGGGGGAGCCGCTCGCTGATGGCCCCGTGTTTCTTTATCTCCGCCGGCAGGTTCCTCAACAGCCTGGGCGCCATCTTCTCCTTCATCTCCAAGGACGCCGTGGCTAAAATACAGATCATGGAGAGCTACTGCGGCGGAGAGAGGCGGGAGGAGTACCGCACGCTGCAGTCCATGGTGGCCTACGAGCTGGCCAGCGGGCTGGTGGACCTCCAGAGGCGGTCGGAGCATCCCGACTCGGGCTGCCGCACCGTGCTGCGCCTGCACAGGGCCCTGCGGTGGCTGCAGCTGTTTCTGGAGGGGCTGAGGACTGCCCAGGAGGACTCCAAGACGTCCACCATCTGCACGGACTCCTACAACGCCTCCCTGGCCACCTACCACCCCTGGGTCGTTCGCAAGGCTGCCACGGTGGCCTTCTGCGCGCTGCCCTCGCGGAACGCTTTCCTCGAGATCATGAACGTGGGCACCCCCGAGGAAGCTGTCGTGATGCTGGGCGATGCCTTGCCCCACATCTCCAGCGTCTACGGGATCACCGAGGAGCTCTATGCCCAGCACAAGCTGCTCAACCTCCCTTGACAGGAGGAGGTGAAGCAGCAATGCCACGTCCTGACAAATGAACCACATAAAAACTGTGTTTTCCTGTGCACAGAAGCATCAGAATCTCTGCCCCTCAGTCACTCTCCCTTTCCTCTTCCCATAGGGAGCTGACAAAGCTATTCAGGATGCTTCATGTTATAACAAGACAAAAATGCACTAAGAAATACATATATAAGTATATATATTATTGCCTCAGCTCTACAGGGAGGGGGGAAAAAGGTCTATGCACATGCTTGAGAGAGTTCCCTTTTCTCCCTGGATTCACCTTCAGCTCTCCAGCTAGGCTGGAATGCGGGGCTTTAATTTATTTTTAAGCTTAACCAACAGCCTCTGAGCAGTTACAGCCTTTGGTGCTCTCACAATTATTGGTGTAACTTCCTTATAGAATATCCAAAAACATTCACACTACATGTGACCTCACATCCTACATGGAGGTTTAGTTGCTATGCTGTGAAAATTCCCCTTCTGCTAAAACCACCTTAAAATGATTACATATTTACATAGGACAAATCCATGTATTAAAATGAAGCAGTTCCGTGTTGTAAGTTACAAAATACCTCTTGCTGGGCTTTCCTTGCTTTCTGATAAAGATGGAGCTGGTATTTCATCTGCGTAATGTATTAAATGCCTTAAATTATGTCAAATAATGTTATGTGTCAAATGAAAAGAAAATGTTAGGTCTCTTGTGGGTTTAATGCTGTATGTATGCAATGCAGGTAGTATGACCATGTGGAAAAATTACATTTTCTTCCCTGTCACTTTCATTCTCAACCATTCCTCTTGTGAGATAAAAGGTAACATTGAAAATGAACTTTACTTGAAATTAAAGAATCAAACTTTCTTAGCAGGGAAAAACTGTTGTACGTTTATTGCCAATCATTTTGTGCTAAGTGTGCTTCAAGTAAAATACAGATTTTACCAGTCTGCATGGTCACATTTAAACAAGGTGTTTCCTAATGAAAAATTTTTCCTGGTGTCTCTAAGAAACTCCCCTGTCTGTAAATGACGGGAGGCTTTTAAACAGCCCCAGGTAGTCAACACTCAGTAAAATAGGTCCTGTACTTTGCACAAGTTCCGAGTCTGTCTGCTTTAACTAATGCAGCCACATCCAGAAGTGAGAAAACAAAAACCAAACACACCACCACACCTTCACTTCCCTCACATTAACTGCTGCACTTGAAAGCTGCAACAATATGCAGATTCACCAGAGGGAGCTTGAATCCATAATCTCCAATCCCACAGTAAGCAGAGTTGATTCACCTGAAAATATGTGTGGAGTAAATAACTGCTTACATGCAACACCTACGCTCTTCAAGAAGCTTTTTTTTTTTTTTTTTTTTTCCCACTCCATGCAATTGAATTTCTATATGAAACTTTTTAAATGAAGTTCTATAATTAAAGCTAACACCTAAATACTCCATTAAGAAATTAGGGAAACCTATAAGGTATCCTTAAGAAAAGGAAAGGTCGATACAAACATAAGTACATAGTGTAGAAACATATCTACAACTGTCACTTGCTCAAAACCTGCATACATATACTTAGCTTTTGATAATGTGCCTGTTTCTCTAAGATACGTGAAAAACATCTTAGCCTTGTAGCAAAAGTAGTACCACTGGTGGTACACGCAGCTTCTGTGATACAATACAAATGTAAGTGAACTTTCAATTCAATTGAATTTTTCAATTCAAAACCATCCTGCTTTCTAAAATTCAGACTTGACAGAAAAAAATGCAAACGATGAACCAACTTAAATTACCATGCTAGGGAACTGGTACCTACATCAGCAAACTGAAGTTAGCATCACAGCTCAGTGTGAGAAAAAATGAGATTGGCCAACAACATTTTGCTATATATATCCTGCTATTTTCTGAAAATAGCAGGGTAACTATGAGTAATAGCTCACCAAAGTGGCAGCCAAGGAATGGTTCACACCTGTTAAGTTCTTGTGGTGTCCTGAGGAAGATTTGGGAATTTCCATGATGAGGTGACCTTGAATTTAAAAATATATATATATAAATTACTGTTGTGTAAGACAGTTACCACTGCCCTACAGTTCAGGCAACTCAACCTATCATTCTGAAGTTAATTTAAAAATAAACTATGTGACATTCTTTCAGTGCAGGTCACTTCAAAGTTGGGAAAAGAGCCTAAGTAAGAAAGAGCTTGCTTTCTCACCATGAGTTGAAAACCATTGAGAGTTAAAGCATGTGTCACTTGCTGGGGGGAATTACTGGATTAAAAGGCTCAAATAAGAATTAGGAAACTAGAGAATAAATTTTGTACCACAGGAGGAACTTGAAGCATTGTGGGGGGATAGCAGGTCCTAGCGAGTATGAACAGTCCTGAATAGGAAAGCACATTTGTAACTGGAGAGAAGCCCCTGGTAGATCCCTGGAGAAGCAGTCATATTTAATAGCAGCATTTAATGTCTTCCTTGTCTTTCTAGCAATACTTGTTTTACATTCTGCTGCTGCTATTTCACTTCTACTGATCTCAAAGTCCATCCATACTGTCAAAAGGGACAAGGTAGATGGGAGAATGCACAATAGTGTATGTAGATAGACCGTATTTTAAATAAGTAGGGATCCCTCATTGTAGGGATCAGTCTTCTGACAAAAATGAGGTGAGGGGGAGGAAGGGAAAATACTTCATGTTTTTCTAGCGTCACCCAGGACCCTCTATGAGGATCCTCACTGGGTAAAGAAAAGCAGGATTAGGCCAGCGGTTTGCAACCAAGGACACGCATTGGGTACTGCTGCCTATTTGACTACTGCCCACTGAGCATAGAGTTACACATCTAACACAGTTTGCTAAACAAATTTCCCCATGTGATTTTCATCTCTCGGGGTTCTATTTAAAATGATTTCCCAGGACCTACTGAGACTGGATCCCCTGCCCCTATTCCCTCTCCCACATTTTTATCACTTCCATGAAACATTTTCTCCAAAATAGACAAATAATGGCCCCTTACCTGCTCCTGGGCTTGAGCTTTGGTTACGCAGTAGCTCTCAAACCCACGTGCCTCTCAACTCAGTTCAGAAGGCCTGGCGATTATGTCATAGGAGGCTTGTTCCCTTTTGGAATGGACACTATAAACCTGACGGCACGATCAGAGCCCACGTTAGTTGTGTGTGAAAGGTAAGAGGAACGTTAGCTTCATTAGTACGTGTTAAATTTGGTCATGGGCTGGGGAGAGGAAGAAGTAGTCCTTCGGATAGCACTCAATGGTCTTGCAGGCTAACATAAGAGGCGAGATGGAAACAAAGATTAGCTCTAAAGTGTGCTGTTCATCACCGTGGTATTTCTGATTCTGAAATGGAAAATGTTCGTGTGTTTTCTTGATGCAGCCACACTTCAGATGGAGCTGATGGTACGGACAGGATGCTAAAATGTCAGAGAATGTGGAATAAGCTGACCACAACAACAACAGCACTGGTGGATCGTGTAATTCCTTATCTCCTCTTCTTGCAGGTTATTTGTAGAAGGGCTAATATGGGCCCTTGGGATGAAGTTTGCTATTGATCAGATCAACAACTCCACATCACTTCTGCCGGGAGTAAAGCTGGGCTATGACATTTATGACACCTGCTTTGAGCCCTTGGCAGCCTTACAGCCCAGCTTGCTATTTGTGACCCGAAACGGCACAACCGGCATCGGAGTATTATGCAACTACACCAACTACCAGCCTCGCGTGACTGCTGTCATTGGACCACATAAGTCAGACCTCTGCCTGGTGACGGCCAAACTATTCGGCTTTTTCTTGATCCCACAGGTAAAGAGACCCTCTGAAAAAGCAAGAATTCTTCTTTTTGGTGGGGAAGGGATTGAATACAATACAATAGTTCAGTCGGAAAATACCTTCAAAAATCTCATCCAACAACAGTGTCTGTCTTTGAAGCAGGGCCATTAACAGTGTAGATTCAAACTTTGGTCATTAATTTCCTGTGTGATCCTGGGTAGGTCAATAAACTCCCCTCCTGGAACACACTTCAGTGTCTCACTTCCCAGAAAAGAGAGGGGGTAACTCATACTGCTCTGTGATCCAGGTAAAATTATAATTAGAGCTTCTAGTGTAAACTGGGAGGATCTCCAGAAAATACACCTGTGACTATAAGTACTCAGCTACCACAACAAAGAGAGCTCTAGCAGCCAGGTAAAAATAGCCCTGAGCTAAGGTATTACTGAATCCTGGGGGGTCACTCTTCATTGGAAGTAGCTTATTACCTTTATCATTAAAGACAAGGGCTGGTGCTATGATACTGGACACAAAGGGCAGTGGAAGGGGACAGCCATGCACAACAGCACTATCAGAGACAGGTGACAGGGCCAGTTTAGAGTTCTCTTGGTAAATGCAGCCATCACGGACCCATCTCTTCAGGTGAGTTCTTCCTTCCCACAATCCTGACCCACCTTTTTCGAAAATCTCGTGTACTGAGTCTGAACAAGCAAGGTGGAAAGTGATCTGGACTGTGAACGCTTTCCTCAGCTTTACTCTTAGCTTCACTTTGTCTGATCCTCTAACTTGCAGGTCAGCTACGGAGCCAGCAGCGAGAAGCTCAGCAACAAGGAGCAGTACCCATCGTTTTACCGAACTGTTCCCAGTGACAAGAAGTTGGTGGAAGCTGTGGTCTTGCTGCTGAACAAATTTGGATGGAACTGGATTGCCACCATTGGAAGCAATGATGAATATGGCCGCAGAGCCCAGGAGCTCTTCTTGCGCATCATTGGAAATCACAACATCTGCGTTGCTTATGAGGGGCTAATTCCTACAGATCTCACAGACCCCAAGGCTAAAATCCAACTGAAGGAGACAATTGAGCTCATTAACAAAACCAAAGTCAACATCATTGTCCTTTTTGCCTTCACGCAGCCAGCACAGGCCTTGCTGGAAGAGAGCATCAGGATGGGACTAAGCAAAAAGGTCTGGATTGGCACAGAAGCCTGGTTGTTGTCTGACATAGCTTCCACCACCTCAAACATCCAGAGCATCGGAACTGTTTTAGGCTTTATTATGAAAGCAAGCACAGTCCCTGGCTTCCAGGAATACGTCGCTGACCTCTTTGCCTCAGTCCAGCAGGATGAATTTTGCCAGGAGTCCAGAGAAATCTACCACCGCATGGCCTCTGGCATGCTGGGCATGTACTGCAAACAGTGTGACCACATCTCTCTGCATGACATCTCGCCCATACTAAGCCGCTCCCAAATCCAACCGGTGCACGTTGCAGTCCACAGCGTGGCCCACGCGCTGCACAGAGCACTGGGATGCACCCAACAAGGGTGTCCCAAAGCAGCCATCAGATCCTGGCAGGTGAGTGAAGGTCAGGGGGATGAGGAGCAATTTTTCATTCAATTTTTCATCCAGTTTATGCCATCAGAGCTGCACGCAGCCAGACAGAGGGTGGGGAACATTCACCAGAAGGCTGATAGCTGCAATCTCAGCCCCCGTAAGGGACAATGATATCAGCCAGCAATTAGGTTCCTGCATTATCACACTCCAAGCAAAAATATCAGCTGTACTGGTATCTATTATCAATTTTCATTTTCTCCTCAGCTGCTGCACTTCATGAATACCTTCACATTCACGGTGAATGGCCAGAGTTTCAATTTTGATGAATCCCATGGCACAAACACTGGCTACAAGCTTATATTATGGGACTGGAAAAATGACACCCTTACACATCTGCATGTGGGAGACTATGAAGAGTCCTTGTATGTCAACAAGTCCCAGATCCATTTTCACACTGCAGATCAAAAGGTAAAGAGGGTGGGCAAAAGCACAAACAATAACAAGATGGAATAAACTTTTTTTCACTTTATCAGAACTGTTAATAAGGAGCTCCTAGCCTGCTTGCTACTCTTGCTCCTCTGCAAATGTGTATTATGCCAAACAAATGTGTATTATTCCATTATGCCAAACTAGAAAAAGGTTTTCCCAGCACTATCCGGGACTCAGACACAGATGTGATGCCAGCAAAGCAGAGCCAAAGTCTTTTAATTTGTTCGGTGATATGGTACTTCTCAACGTGCCTGGCTGACACTTACTTACCCTTTTGTCTAGGAGCCTATGTCGGAATGCTTTAGAGAGTGTAAACCAGGACAAATCAGACAAATAAAAGGGTTCCACCTCTGCTGCTACGACTGTATAGACTGTGCAGAAAACACCTTCTGCAGCTCTCAAGGTGAGGTCTGCGAATGGCACCGGCTTTACCTGTATTATGTCTACCTACCACTTGAGGTCACACAGGTTCACAGAGCTGAACAGGGCCGGTTGTGTGCTCCTCCTCCAGGAAGCACTGCCAGGGCAGAATTTGTGTCTCCCTTCTGTTCTGCTGTGCATTGCCTGGTCTTGTTCTACAGGTCTTCTGTGGGGGACCTTCCTCTGTTGATCCCAAAGAGAATAAGTAAGGGCAATGTGTATGTTTTATCTCAGAGGTATAGGAGAGAGGGGTATGATGAAATTCTGGGGTCTTAGCTAGTAGAGAAGCACATGATGAAATTCTGGGGTCTTTTGGAAGCTGGTGATCCTTCTTGGGGAAAGGAAACAAAGACAAGAAATATGTGGATCATTTTGTGGAGAGGGTGGAGAAGTAGAGAGAAAAGGAGATTGAAAAACCACAAGCTTTGGAGATCCAAGCCTCTTGGGAAGGGGGGGAAGTAGGCAAAGGGGCACTCAAAACAACTGCAAAGCTGAGCCTTCCTCCCAGGCTGCCTGCAGCAGCACTCCAACACGACCATCACTTTCTCACTGCCACTTTGCAGACAGCTCCACCTGCACCCCCTGCCTAGAGCATCAGTGGTCGCCCGTGCGGAGCACACAATGTTACGACCGCAGCGAGAGGTACCTCTTCTGGAACGAGCCGCTCACCGTTGCCTTGCTGACGCTGATGTCCCTCACCCTATGCCTGACGTGTCTGACAGCAGTGCTGTTTTTTAAGAACCTCGAGACACCCGTCGTGCAGGCTTCTGGAGGCGATCGGAACCTCTTTGCCTTGTCTGCACTCGTGCTGCTGTGTCTCAGCTCCTGCCTCTACATCGGGAAGCCCAGTAACAGCCTCTGTACGACGCAGCAGGTTGTCTACGCCCTGTGCCTCAATGCTTGCTTCTCCACCTTCTTCATCAAGTCCCTCGAGATCTCCCTTCTGACCGAATTCCCTCGCTGGGCCCCCATCTTCTTGCCCTGGGTGACGCAGAGGAGGGCCTGGCTCATTGTTGCCTTGTGCCTCCTCACCGAGTGCTTGCTCTGTTTCTGCTACCTCCACCTGGGCCCTGACCACCTGGTGTCCGACTACAAGTCGCTGCGCACTGAGGTTCTGCTGGTGTGCGACACCAGGTCCTGGCCTGCCTTTGCCTTGATGCACGGCTACAACGGCTGCTTGGCCATCGTCTGCTTCCTGTGCACCTTCATGGTGGACACTCCCAGTAAGAAGTACAACATGGCCAGGGGGATCACGTTTGCCTTCCTAATCTACTTCATCATCTGGATCTTCTTCATCGCTATTTTTGCCACCCTGAAGACAGTTCTCAGGTCTGTTACTCAGATCAGCACCATTCTGTTGATCAGCCTGGGTATCCTGGGGACCTACTACATCCCGAAATGCTACATCATCTTGTTCAAGCCTGACTTGAACACGATTAATTATTTCCAGAATTCCATCGAAGAGGAGACAGAGGGAGACTCTCAGTGAACAGACAATAAACCAGACCCACTGTAGCCTCAAAAGGAACTGTCTGTATTTTAACAAGATGGCTTTGTTTAAATTTCATATTGTAAGAGTCGTCATAATGTCGTTGTGAAACAAAAAGCTAAACCTTCTAAAATCAATATTTAAATTTTGTTAAGTAATGTTTACTATGAAAAAAAATATTTTGGAATTTTCTTGACTTTGTCACAAAATCTGTAGAAACCATTCTGAGATGTAAGAGCAGCTGTACGTGTGATATGGAAAGTATATTACCTATTCAAATACCAATTCACTCATTTGTATGTCATTAATGTGTTTGCAAAGAACATGGAAATCAGGACAAGACACACTGAAGTGCAAATCACAGTATCCGAAATCATAGCAAAAAGTTCCTCCCATCTCAAAAAACATACATCACCAGGGAGAAACATTTCTTACCCAGGGGGATGTCTGCAAAGGGGACAAAATAAGTCAAACACTTCAAGTAATAAGAAATATCTCATACACCGCATGTCCCCAGTTCCCTAAACAGCAGGAGAATTCTCATATCCAGGAATGCTAGCAGCTTGCCCCATGCAGTATCAAATTTACAAGAACAGGCAACAGTGATACCTTCAGAAGGCATGACGAGAAATACTCATAAAGGAAAAACTGCTCTGTGCTGGTCCTAGCATGGGACCAAGCTTCCAGACCTGATGAAGCAAGCTGCTGTAAGGGTGCAGAGAATGCAGAAGCAGGGCACGACAGGTGTTGCAGAAGCGTGTGTGTGCCACAAAACAAAACCTGTGAGAGCAGAGGCTCGAGGCAGCAGGACTCGCCCCTCACTTCCCCTCTCTTGCTCCACGGAAATACACGAGTGCCAAAACTACAGACAACATAAGTGCCTGGGCACAAGACAAGAAATAGATGAAGGATCTGCCAGTATCACATTATTCGGAGCTTTTTAGACCTCCTGCTCCATGCACAGGGTATAAAGAACTTTATAATACAGGGGAATTGCATAAAGCCTCACCTTCCTCCTGCTAGGAGAATACGTTCGTACTGAAACCTTCTTTTACAGGCCAGTAGGACTGGTTCACATACAGGTGTTATTCCTGTCTGTTCTTGTAGGTGTGCAAACTCCCCTGGCCTACAGGTCCACCCTGCCAGCTCCAAGGCATTGCAAAATCAACACTGCGGCACCTACAGCGTGACGGAGCTGACTCGGCAGCTTCAGGGATCACCACAAACGTCAAAGTCTCCAGACAAGAGGCTTAGAACTGCAGACCCTGACCCAGCCTGCTCTCTCCTCAGCGTGCTGGCTGTATTTTATTTCTCCTGTTGTTGTTGTTTGAGACTCCTGGGTCCACATAATCAAAAGGACTAAAACCCAGGAGAAAGGAGGCTAAGCTGCTGCTATCAGTGGGAGAATTCTTGCTGTTGCTTTGCTTTACTGAGGGCTGGACGTCCTAGGTCTTTAGAAGTATTTGCTACGGACATACTAGAGGTAACTTGATGCAGCTGCATGCACAGGTGACACAATCTGATGAACTGGGTCTGCTCTGCTGGTGTTCAGGACTGCTTGATCATTAACCCTGCCTAACACATTCACAACAGTACGATTACTCTTAAATATTTTCAGAGCTGACGAGCACGTCTGGCACTTTCAGTCCTTATTCTAATACTGTGTTCTACATTACGCTCTCTGTAATAAATGTGAATCCACCTCCACCCTTCCAAGAGGCTATTGAGAAACCAGCCAGCCCGCTGCAGGCTCCTATGGCAAAGACTAAGCAAGGGAAGGCAAAAAGTATCTTGGTCACACATGGTCACAGAAATAATCAACAGTTATTATGTCCATTCTTATATTATGAAGGTTGCCATGTGCACTGGTGTAATGTGTGGTGGCTTGTTATGTATACTGCACTATCAACTGTCAGCCAATAATTATTAAATATGACCCAGTCTCTTTCTCAGAAAAGTCAAGGAAAGTGGCAGCTATCACTCTGGTGCTCTTTGCCCTGAAGTTTAAATGCAGTGCAGTAGAGACATTTATATTCTAACGTGCCATATCTAGGAGGAATGATAACAGCATCTGTACTTCAGTTCAAAAGCAAAGGATACAACTCAATCTAACACCTTTAACCAATGCTACCATACTTACCCTTTGACAAACCTGGCAAAAGTGCAATTGGTCTCTAATACAGCTGTTAAAAACTGATTTTATGTTACTGAAATTAAGTAACTAGTTGAGAACATGTGCTTCCTCAAAGTAAAACCCAGTATTTTAGTGAAATCTGTAAGTGGTGGGGTTTTGTATCATTTAAACAATCTTTATTCTACACTCCTTTTGCAACAAACTGTATCAGTGTAAAGGTGGTGAACCACAATAAGTGCAAATGGAACAAGTTTATCATTAACTGACGTTATTAACGAACAGTAGAGTAAAATTTCTCTAAGATTTTTCCCCATCCCCTTTGACATGCAACTATACTGTTCTTTTGCTCCCCATTTTAGACACAAAGCTTTTCCAGCTATCTATTAAGTGTTATTAGAAGTTAACTCATCAATTCAGCCCAATTAAAGAATTTGCAAATGAATCTTAACCAGAGAATATTTTCAGTCTTAAAAATAATAAATTGGTGCATTGTAAATCTAGCTGTCTTGCATTTCTGTGGCTACCTGCACATAAAATTTTCCTGGTGTACCTGAAAAACGTGAACCATTGCACAAAACCATTCCTCAGCATAATTAAACACAGCAAAAATCTGACCTGGAGACTGGAAGTCCTTGAGTCTGGAGACTGCAGCAAGTCTTCATAAGCATCTTGTTGTATCTGAAGATCACAGCAGTATCCCTCACTTCAGTGCTGCAATTTCATAGCAGAGCAGCAGTAACTTTTGATCAGCATTCCAGAGATAAAGAAGGAAAAACCAGATTTACCTTTACTGCTTCTCTTTGTGGCAGCAGAGCTAGAGCCACGATGGCCTGATTGTTCTTTTCCTTTTTTTGGGGTAGTGGGAAAGAGAGGGAAAAGTACCTGATTAAGGTGTTCAGCCAGTGCCAGTCACCTGCAGACAATTCAGACCAGGTCAGCTGGAGTCCATCAGGCCCCTGCAGCAACAGGCTGCAAGCGCATGTGCAAACATCTGATCATTTAATTTTCACCTGACTGGAAAAAATGCTGGCTAGATCATTTTATGTCCTATGCAAACAAACATGGCTTGGAAAGGAGAATATGGGAAATTCTGCAAGATCATCTCATAGGCTCTTACATATCTCTGTTACAGAATTGTCCCATTTATAATAGGTGTCCCCATGTCTGCTACTTTGTCTTTTCTCCATCAGCTAGATCTCTACCAGCTAAAAAGAGGGAATCTGCGTCACATCAAGCTGTGGTGGCTCTTTGTACGTGCATCCCCCTGACCTTACAGGGAGGCAGTGTCTTTTTGCTGTAAATACACCATGGTTTCAGCGTTACCGGTTAGTCTGCAAGAGGTGTCCTAATGATCCTAGCTTGTCTCTGCTGCAGTTTGCGTGCAGAGTCCAGAAGAAAGGGAATATTCACATGGACCAGCTGAATACACTGATGGGTTCTACCAGCAGATTCATCTCCTGGGTTTGCAGGCAGAAAAACTTGTTCCAGCTCATCTCTTTGTAACAGGACACTTTTACTTCCACAAACTTTCTGCAGCCTTTCCTGTATATCTACTCCTGCCAAACTGAGAGAGGGAAAAGCCTGGTAATTAAGAGGAAGGGGAATTAATGAGGAATTATTTTTGCACCGATGTATTAGTCATTACCTCAAAGCTACAGCACCTCTGATGAATGGCAGGGTCTTGTATTTCCAGTCAGATGTCATTAAAAGTAAGACCTCTGCATTTCAATCGTCTGTGACCCAGTTTAGCTGTGAACATTTCCAGGGCTCCTGTCGTACTCTGAACTGTCAGCACTTCTGAAGCACCATCAAAACACAGAATCCTGCTCCCTATCATTAGCTCCTGAGCAACCTTCTTCTGCAGAGAGGACGGAACTTCAGTGAGGGCAGGGAAAAAAAAAAACAAAAGAGTAAGACTGATCCAGGAATTCATTCTTGAATTAAAGATGTGCAGTAGTGCAAAGAACTGAAGACATACACTGCAGTTATCACATAAAATTAAAAGCTTTTTAGTGTTTAAAATAGCATTTACACATAAGCAGCTATATATTAACTATACAGACACTTGGGTTTTAATACAATATCTACAAAAAAGAATTCAATTATGCAATAGACATTTAACAGGAACAGTGCAGTCCATGCTAGTAAGAGGTCACTCTTTGAGTAGAACCAATTCTAGAACAGGTGATAGTCTGGGTTTTCATTATTTAAAATCATGTAACTTTGTTCCTCTACTGTACATAAAATTCTTTACATGTATTTCTAATCACTGATTAGAATTAATAATTTTAAGTCAATCTTATTACAATCCAGTTAAATGCAAAACAAAAACAATTACATCAACTCATGAGCTGTCAAGTCTCAAGATGGGACTGCCCATTTGAACAGAACAAAAATAATATCAAAAGTCAATGTCTGTGCATCATTGCTTGCCATCCAATATACCTTTGGATAAAGTGTCAAGGGGACTGTAACCTTTGAAAAGGAAATTTATTAACGGGAGGTAAAAGACAATAGCAGTGCTTTTAAGACTATTTGCCAAAAAACCCTTACTCCTCAGAGTTAATATATCGGGTGGGTACGTTACCCCCACAGATACTACCTCCTTTGGACAGGAGACGTCATCCCAAACTATTTTCTCAAAGTTTTCTACGATCTTCCAAACATACCTGTTAGTCCTTGCTAAAAGCCGCTGGCAGGTATGCGTGAACATTAAGCCCAGCTGCCGGGCACGGGCAGACGCTGAAGGTCTCACTTCCAGAATTAGAAAAACGTCAGCTATTTAAGGCTCCTGTTGTGAGGTTGTTTCAGTGCCCCATATAACAGAACCCACCGCTTCTCAGTGTAGGTGGAAGGGTAGGCCATACATTCTAGAGCCCAGTCAGTGCCAGTTACTTGACAATTAAAATCAGAGAGAAATTTCAGGCCCTGATAAGAGAAAAAGACAGTTCCACGGGACTGCAGCCTTCACAATTTCCTCCACCTGGCACAGTACTTCCTATTGCAGGTAGCTTCATCGGCACCAGCGGCACGTCTTTCTGCACGTTGTACTGTACCCGGCAGGAGAAACTTGCACGGTTCGGCCCCAGCCCCCCGCTATTGCAAAGACAAATGCACATGCATCAAAAGCCAAGGGTGGGATTCGGGAAATCTTCTGTCTTCATTCATTTCTGAAAACTAAGTGCTAGCAATGGTTCAGGCCCAACTTTCCACGAAGTCAAGCCAGCCCCTCCACTGTACACTACAGGGGGGCACACTTAAGCCACACGCAGTGGCCGCTATGTATTGCACTGTTCACAACATGGTCATTTACTTTCTCCTACCGCCCCGTCCATAGCAGGCTCTACGTGCTCTACAGCATTAACCAACTCACAGGTCTGTCAGGACATTCAGAGCAATCTGCCTGAAATGGATGCCTGGTCTTGGTGAAGCTAACTCAGGCGGATTTAGCAGCCTCGTTTCCTCAGCAGACGAATACTTTCCCACACCTATGTTCCGGACTGTCAGCCTTGTTCCAGAGGTACCCACAAACACAGAAATATGTAACACAGGCAGTTCAACATCGCAGCGAAGACCAGCAAGACACAGAACAGTTTCTGCCAACAGCACAACAACAAGACAAAAAAAAACATCAAGTGTGTAAACTGCAACTCTTGAAAAAACATGAAGTGAAACACGTTTCTTCCATGGGCAAAAGCTCAGCCCCCAGTTTTTATCCCTTTTGGAAGTATCTAATTAAAATGACAGTCTTTTCCTCTAGCCCTGCATGTTCTGCCTGAAGACAAAGCGGGCCAGAAAAATCATAATATATAAGAGACCAGAAAAGTTAAAATTGATTGAAAAGTAGAACCACTAGTGATTGTCAGGAAAGTCACAGACTCCTCCACAGTGTCTCCTGGAGACATAGCAGAAGTACAGAATTTTTTTTTACCCTGATTTATTTCATTGCTTTCAATATCGATCTTTCAAAATGGTTGACTCCGTTTAGTTAGTGTCTTTGCTGTGTTGCTGGAAGGAGGAAAGGAAAGAAAAGGATTCTCTTGCACAGTCAAGCTTCAGGTAGTGCCATTCTTTTGAAGAAGTCATCACCAAGTCTGCAATCTACACTAGCCTGTCAGATAGATTATGAAGAAAGCACCACTGTCGGAAATGTTATCCAGGTTTTGGGGAGATTTTTGGAAAGAAAGCAGTCCAAAAGCACTCAGCTAGTTTAGAAGCCCAGTAATTTGGGTACCTACTCTGAGTGACAGTTTCCTAAAAGCCTAGCTCCCTTTTGAAAGTGAGACCTTAAGTCTCTGCTTAACACAGACATTTGCAAATGTTTCTTGACTTCTATATAAGGGATGTGTTTGCACACAGATCTGTCATAAGAAAAGAAGTAGTGACATCTATCAGAATGAACAATATAAAAAACGGCGTTCGTTTGACGAGTAATTTTTCAAGGTGACAAAGGAACATGAACTACATGTATTTAGTGAGAAAGCCACGTTCTCTTTCAACATTCATCTTGGGTAGTCAGACTACCATAAAGCATGGAACGTCACAAAAAGAAGCTTCTTATCAGTGAAGAAAATGCTTATATACAGTAAAGACTGATCTTAAAGCACCTGTCCTAAAGCCTGCCAGAAACAGGTAGCTAACAAAGGATTGAACTGAGGCATGGCCCCACGGTCAAATGCCACTGAGTGACTGCAGATTAACACCCACTTCCCATTCCGTGAGCCCCCATAAGTGAGTGTGGGTGTGCTCTTACCATCTCCTCATTCAGATACTTTAAAAAAGCTTCTTAAACACCAGAGAAGGTTCCTGAACACACTTATGAAGTGTCCATAGCCTAAGAGCGAAGAATACACAGTCATAAAATCCTGGGGATACACAACAGCAGTTAAGTCAAAGCTCCCCAGCAGCGTTATAGCTCAGGTCCCACTCTGTGTCAGGCATGTGATGCACTCATTGTACCATTTATGATCTGCTCTCCAAACACCCTCTCACCTCTCTGCCGACAACTAGCCCCCAGCTTTGTTTAGAACATTTTCCTTTGTGCCACACAGGAACTGGGATTAGGTATACCCGCGTTGCTTTTTCAAAGCAGAGATTAAGCTGGCGAAAAAAGAGGAATACTGCTCAGAAATGAGGAATGGAAAAGAGGTGATCGAGATGAATAGCCACGTCCCAGTGGGAGCCAGGATTTACCTATGTCTCTGGTAGAACGGGATAAATATCCCTTCAGTAGGGAAAAGCTGCAGCTACGCTAACAATCGCATAGCAGCAATCATCCTATTTCTGTGGAAACAACTTGTAAAACCAGTCAGCAAGTGCGCATTATAACCAGAAAAAAACAGACACACCTGTCAGCAGGGATGTGACGGAAATGCCCGGGAACAGACTGCAGCTACAAAGTCACTACCGTGATACCAAATGAAATAACATCACACGTTTTGCACGAGGAACACATACAGCAGCAAGACTCCACCACTTCCTGGATAGGATAACATCTAAAGAAAAAACGAAGATCGATTTGTACTCCCTAGTCAGTAGAAGAAGGTAGTCACCACTTTGCTTTCTGCTGGGAACTGGTTTGAGCCTGCTCCTTTCCAAGCACGTGTTGTCTGTACGCTCGCAGGTGCCACGGCTGCTTAGCTCGCTGACTGATGCATCCAAGAAACAGCGTTATGAGGCAGTATCACAGATACCAGCCAACAATCTCTTTTTTTTTCTTTTCCTTGTAGGGCAAAAAGCAGAGGAAAATTAAAAGTGCTACTATGCATTACTGGAAATCCAGGAGTTATGTGAAATAATAGTCCTTGAATCAGCCAAAAAGATACACTAATTGCACTGAAAGTAGGTGCCACAGTTACCAAAGCTCATTAAGATGTGAATATACACCAGCCAACCACAATCAAAAACAAGAGGGGAAGAAAGAAAAATAAAAGGATTTAAAAAAAAAAAAAAAAAAAAAAAAAAAAGATGCCATCAGTTTGCTGATATTTAACAATTCCAGGAGGTTTTTTTTTGTTCATGGTTTTTGTCTCTTTTTTGTTGTTGTTTTTTTGTTTTGTCGGTTTTTCTGCAACACACAATTGCAAACCAGGAAGGCGTGACATGCAAGACAGCCAAGTTTCTTCTGGTGAGTGTTCAACAATGACCAGATTTCCCACCCGCCCCCAGAACAACCCACCCCAGCCCTCCCCCGAGCAGAGTCTGAAGGCACTTCCTCTCTCACATGATGTCGACGAAGAATTCACAAGGGTTGCCCATAGCCTTCTGGAAGGACTGCCGGCTCCCCGTCAGCTCCGGAGGCACGGAGCTCAGTTCTCTCACAGGGGGCCCTCCGGGGGGGCCGCTCGTCCCGTAGACTTTGGAGCCCAGCTTGGGGAGGTTGTAGAGGGGTGGCACTCCCGGAGGCCCGTAAGAATGATGGCTGTGGTGGCTTCTCTCGCTGTGGGTGGCAGAGACGTGGCTCCGGTGGCTGAGCTGGCTGACGGGCCTCTCGCGACGCACGACGCTGGCGCCACCCCCGCTGCGGGCAGTGTGGTCAGACTCGCTGCCGCTGCCCGCTGACTTGCGGTCCTTCTCTCTGCCAAGAGCTCTCCTGCTGTTCTCGCTGTTGCTTCGGTTCGAGCCGCTGCTTTTGCTTCCTAAAGCCCACGAGGGGAGGGAAAGGACACACAGAAAAGCAGAGTTAGCTCAGTTCCACTGCCCTCTCCAGCACCAGCTCCTACCAGAACCCACTGATCCAGATACGACCGCTGGAATGGCGACAATGCTAACAAAACCAGGCTGGAACGTGCTGTCGGTGGCTTATGGCATTTAGCGGTGACAAATGGTAGAATGAAGCTGACGAGGTTGTGCCATGCACAGGTACACGTAGACACCTCCAGAGCTCGCACAGTGAAAGCAGCAGCTAGCTTACAACTAGGGGCTGAAGGCACCTGCTCCGCCGCCGCCTCGCTGCCTGCACAGAGGGCAGCAGCAAAAATGGAAGGAAGGAGCGGGCATTCGGGTTCTGACTCGCAAGCAAACGAGGTTCAAACTAATTAGAACTGTCTGCGTCTTTGCTATCTTCTGTTGGCAGACATTTTTCAAAAGGAAACCCCTTTTGACTTCTCCTCTATCACCGTCGGACACACTGGGCAGATGCTCACTGAAGGCTACATCACCTGAGGCTACCAGATGTCCTTTTGTTGGTCTCAGTAGATAGATCCTTCTAAAATTCATCACTACAGCGTTTTGTTGTTGGAGAGCTCCTCAAAACCAGTTATTTATTGAACTGCTCTAGGACGAATCAGTACCATGCGGGATATTCCCAGCAGAGGCCACTAAACCAACCCAAAAAACCAGAGGACTGCTGCTGGTACCTACGCCAAGGTGTTGCTACAGACAAGTTTCACTAAACTATGGAACTGATTTTACATGAAAGTTAAAGGTCAAGCTCTGTTACCATCAGAGATAGGATAGATGTCAGGAGATGTTCCCAAGTTAATTATTCTTTTAAAAACAGAACAAAGAACCCTACATAATGTCTCATTAAGTTTCTGCCCTTTGGAACTGAGTAGTGACTTAAGCCAAAGCCCCACGTGCCAGCCTGTGGAATACGGGACCAGCTTTTGACTCTGGATGAGCCACCGAGTCTCTAGGGCCACTGAAACAGGAAAACCCGAATGATTCAGAGCTGCTCCAGTCTTGAAGTACAGATGTTCACGACCTTCTGTGTGCCACAGCTGATGCTTAGAGCAGGCAAACAGGAAGGAGAGAAACCATCTATAATACAACAGTCTGAGAACCACCAGCATAGCTGTTATCCTCCGGTTATGCTAAGGTTCACTCTCTCCCTGACATGCCTGTCACAGAAGAATCAAAAAGTCCTTCTAGTCCTTGATTTTAAAGTCAATCTAACAACAACGTCACCTTCTTGGCAGCTGGGGACTGGCCTGTCTTGGAGGGCAAATTTAAAAATCTGCATTTGAGGTGCTGAGAAAAGTTGTGCTCAGCACTGCCACAACACACTGCCATCAGCCTTCCCTCTGCTACTGCCAGATAAAAACTCCATGCATCGCTGGACGATCTCTCACTGTCCTTTCATAAAGTGAGCGCCTACCCAAATAGGAATGTGACCTTGTCCTAAACACTGTGGTGACAGCAACAACCTTTTGCAGAGGAGCCGGTCCTCACATGAGTGCTGTTCCAACAGCAAGCCTGCTAGTGATTTTGAAAACACCCTAAGCCCTAGGCACCATGAGCAGAGTCAGATGGTGTGGCCCAGACAAAATAAGCAGCAACCTTGAACACAGAACTGCAGCTTCACAGAAAACTTTGCTAGATCTTCCTCCCCGTCTGCAGCTTCCTAGAATACATCTCGTTCTATCCCTTGACCCAAATCTTTGTCTTTTGTCTGTAATCATCAGTGAACGCATCGCATTCATCTCAGAAACATGTGGCATTTACTGGGCTCTGGAGCAGCACCCTCATTCACCAGGTGAATTCAGCACCTAACAGAGAGAGCACATGAAACCCGGTTCTAACTCTATATTGAGAGTGCCCAGTGCAATCTTGTGTCCCAAAGCTCTTAGTACCTGCCTGAAACATCTGGACAGTGCTCAGATGTCTGAGTAAACCAGCACCGGAAGGACACTGGCAGATATGTCCAATCCAGATGGATGACAGACTGACAAATTAGGAGTCAGGATTGATTTATTTATTTTAATGAAGGGCAGTGAAGAGACGGGTGATGGGATCTTCCCATTTCAGCTGACAGTGAGCTATCTGATGCCATTCTCGCTGTGGCTGCTGCAGCACAGTCACGCAGGGGGCAGACAGCTTGATATGCTAATGTCACACTGCTGGACTACTGTGCGTTGAGACAGGCTGAGCGTCCAAGACAATTCAAAAGAAAAGAAAAGAAAAAAATACAGCTAAACATTTGGGTCACAAGAGTCTAAATGATCATGCTGTGAAGTCATTATTATCATGGAGGCGTTTGAAGCTTACCAATCCCCTAGAGTCAGCCATTCCTCTATGAATCCTTCAGTCTAATGCTTGCTCAGAACAAAACAAGGGAATAACAGTTACAAAACAAGAAACAACACAGCAGTGTAGTTTCCAAACGAAGAACAAGGAAAGAGCTGAAACTCTTCAGAACGAAACACTCTTGGTGCCTTTTGTAAGTAAGGTCTCTGCAAGTAACACGTGCCGCATGGATAAAATACCGTACCTTTCCTATTCCAGTGGCAGAGATCTAATGGCCTGCTGCCCACAGAACCAGCTGCCAAAATAAAACAAATGCCCACATTCTTTCCAGCACAATCAGCCTGCAGTTCTAAAATCTCTGGATACCACTGCGAGCGCCCTCACAGACACTTATTTTAGATAAGGTGAGAAGCAGCAGTGCTAAAATCTGGTGAGCAAGTTCCTGTTCTGAAATTCTTCTGTGCGATTTTGCAAAATCTAACTGGCCATGATAAACAGGAAGAAGCTGCATCCAAGTTTACTGGATGTTTATCATAAAAACGCAGGGAATCCTCACATTTTGTTTACTGGCAGAATTTCCAAAAGCAAAATGCACTTTGGAAGCGATTTAAAAAACATACAAGCAGAAAGCAGCAGGGCCTTGTCTGTACAGCCATAACATACATAACTTTTACTTACTAAGGCTTAAAAATGAATGACAAAATGATCCTACAGCAGGAAAGGAGGAGGTCAGGTTTTTAATCCATGCAGTATTATCTTTTTTTCCCCTATCATGTATTCTAAAACAGACTCTCCTCCCCGTGAGCAGAGTTTCAGCCCTGTAAAGCTGCTTGCTGGCCACCTCGCAGTTGCCTCACACAAACACAAGGAATGATTATACTGAGTTTTAACAAAAAGCCAGGAGCACCACGGTTCTAATCCCTGTTCCATCAGCAACCCAGCGGCCTAATTTCTAGCAATACCAAGCGACTGCAGCCCCCACTGCTGGTAGTGGCTCCGACCTCTAAATAGGGTCAAAACTTTTTTTGTTTTAATTTGATTTAACAGAGCGGACAAACGAGTCATCAGTGTCGGTTGCTCCCCGTTGGCACTTGGCATGGGGTCCAGAACTACAGCACAACTACAAACAGGACGCAGCACTGACTGACTTAAAACACGGCTGGCAGTTTGAATACAGAGCTGAAAGGCTAACCCACCCCACCACACACACAAACGCTTTTGATTAAGTGCAGTCACACCAAACCCATGCACGTAGCGTACAGAACCACGAGACTGGAACACGAACGATACCAAGGAAGTCAAGCAAATGGTCAGGGATAATGGCAGCCGCAGAAATACACACTGGATGAACCAGCTTACCTTCACTTTGCTGGCTCCCCGCACTGCCACTACCATAGCTAAAGCCTGGGTCTTGGTATGCTGGTGGGAAACACGGAGGGGGCAGAGGATACTGATACGGGTATCCTTGGCCTAACGGCCAGGGAGCAGCAGGATGTGGAAGTGGAGCGAGGGTATCCTGATCCGAGGCTCCGCTGGAACCATTGTTGAGGTTCAGTGCAGCCAGATCTGGAAAAAAAAAAAACAAAAAAAAAACAGAAGGTGAAAACTGTGCTCCTCCCTAGCAGCTGAATCCTGAATATTACTAATGGCTTACACAGCACTTAGGGTGCCTACGAGGGACTCGGTCTCCAGAGTTCACTCACAATATCACACGCAGTAGAACAGACATTAATATTTACTGCTGAGCGCCAAGGCATCTGTGCAGCATTTCTGTAAGTCAGGGAGGAATGATCCCCATTTTACAGATCAGAAACTGAGCGTGGCTGACAAGCTGGAGTCTGGCATCACCAGAAATAAATCCAGCTTCCTCGAGCCCCAGTGCAACGTGCTATTCAATGAGTCCGTCTTTTTTCAACTGGTCTAATTGCTGGCCTAGCAAGAAATGTCAACCTCTTGTCATGCAGCTTCAGAACAACGGCTTGTTCTGAAACGTTCACTTGTGAAATCCTGTAGGACTCCTCTGTGCATCCTGAGAGCACAGAAGAGACAACACACACGCAGCTTTGCCCTCCACAGACGGTGAACTTACTGCCACAGAGGTCTCCAAAGACGTAATAGCACTGCTCCGAGAAGGTGATTTTGTTCACAGTGTGCCTGAGGTAGCCGTGTTTTAACATGCTGCTGGCGTATTTTCGAGCCTCCCGTCGGTCTTTGAAGCCTTCCACATGTGTGTAAAGCCAGTCAACCACATCTGCTCCTAAAACGAGAAAAAGGAAGAGGAGACCCAGGAACATCCAAACCAAGTTAATCTTTATTGAATTTTAACCTTCACGTTATCTAATTCACTCATAAACAGAATTCAAAAAACAGGTCATAGGCTGACTTCTAAAAATCCGTATTATTTTTTATCCCCAGCGTTCCCTTGATCTGCTTACCTATCACTGCGTTGGAGATGGTAATTTTTAACCACATCCTGTCCCGGATTTCAAGGCCTGAGTCTGGTAGCTGCATAACCTTGACAATAGTAGCCATGTCACTCTTCACAGTTAAGGGAGATTCTTCTAATTCTAAAAGCAAAAAGGTTACATGCTTCTTTGAAATGAACGGTTTGAAAAGAACTTCTCAGTCCCCAGTCTGGATGAAACATTTCAAGATTTCACCAACAGATGCAAAAACACAAAGGTTCCCAAATGCACCCCTATAGATGGCACAAATTACAGCTTTCACCAGTGCTTCAGAGATGGTGAATTGTCAGGAATGACACCCTTCTGCATGGAGAAAGATGATGCCATGTCTTCAGCATGGATATCAGCCTCCGCTCGTCTTTTTAAGATTTGGAGATCAGCGCAATTGGGGAGAATTGACATTAGAAATGAAAGCTTCCATCATCAAGATAAGGCTAGAGGGTTCCTTAATAAATAAATAAATAAAACTTCCCAGGATTCTGATGACGGCAGCCTTTGTAGTGATCTACAAAGTTATTTAACCCAGCAGAAGCATTACTTTGCCCTGCATTTTTTTGGCACAACACTTTATAATAAATACGTAAAATGCTGCTCCCCAGTGCCTCAGCAGCTGTCACAGCTCCATTCATATTTCACACATTCTTACGGGCAGAGCTGACTTACCAGAGGCTTCTTAATTTCCGGATCAATTTTTATAGTAAAACGAGACTTAGGAGTCTAGTTCCTTTAGAAATTCCTTTCTACTACACATGGAGACTAACTGGCTTCTAATAATGAAAGCTCAGGGGATTGAATCTGGCTCTACCAGCCTTGTGCTAACCACGTGGAATTCAACCACCCTTCCTATACATATTAAGATATCCTATTATCACTGGATACAGCACTCAGCCCTCCTTCCTGTTCCCATCTCCTCAGTCCTAGCAAATTCATTTGTGCTCCGTGTTTGCAGTTCAAACTCTCCAACAGGAATCCAGAGCCCTTCTTCCCTCCCTTCTCCCAGCTCCCCGTATCACCCACCTTTCAAAAGCACAAGGGAACCAAGTTTGCTCTTTTCCAGCAAGTCAAAACATTGATAACAGGTACAAGCATGAAACAATGAAAACTGAAAATGCTTCCTTCAGTACGTGCACTGCTAATATGCATGAAAATACCCCATGCCATCCGTGCATGCAGTTTCAATACTTATCAAGTGAACAAACACTAACATTTTGCTTTTGCTTTAAGTTAGTTTGGTTAGTGGCAAAAAGCAACATGTTCATTTGGAAAAAAAAAAAAATCAATATTCAATCAATATTCAGGTATGTGGGGAGCAATAAATCATTTTTTTCTTGGAGACCTGTGATCTGCAAACAAATAACACTAGCAAAATAATCATCAATATTTTCTAGCCTGCTAGCTGCTGTCCAAATGTGAAAATTTCTGTGATGCATCTAAAAATGCACCCACTTTGGTCTGAACTCTGTCAGTCAACTGTGGGCCTGGCTACCCGGCTGCCTGTACATGTATGTGAAAATCTGAGGAACAGCACAGACTCCTTCCAGGGGGACCAGATCTACTGCAAAACTCTCTCTCAGGGCTTTGGTTATTGATTTTAAGTGTCATCTTTTCCCACTGGCAGATCCTGTTAAGAAAAGAGATGTATGCTCCAGGAGAATGAAGTCCTACCACGTGTAACACCACCCCTGGTTTGTATCCGTATTCGAGTGAGGAAGTTCACATCTGCCCAAAGCAGAAGGCCCTGGGAAATTCACAGTGCCTCAGGCTGAACGCTATTAAACAGAAATAGTTTAAAGGATTTTGGACTGAGACTTCAAAGTCCATGCAAGAGAAACAGAGCTCTTTCCAGCAATGTCAGTGGGCTTCATTCAGAACAGCAGGACTTTCAAGGAACACTGCAGCTCTTGAAGTTAATCTCCTGGAAAGGACCAGCACTTCTTTGCAGGAAGGGATCCTGCAGTAGCACAACTGGGGCTGGAAAGTTCTATCTTTAGCAGAGCAAACAAGGACCAGGGTTTGCCCTGACTGACGTACCGAGTCCAACACTCACAAACCACTGTGAGACAACATTCTCCTGCATCAGCCAGAACCCTGCTGGAGAACAAGATGCTTCTTAAAGCAGTAATTACTGTGAAAAAAACCTCAGTCTGCCTTGGCTCGGATATCCCTGTTTTTGAAGGAATATGCCTGAGAAAAGAGTTAACAGAATAATTCCTGCTGTGTGGTGGTGATTTGTACGGCCCAAAATCTTGGATACTTTAATGACTAGCACTGACGTGATGGTGGCTGTGCAAATGCTTCAGATATCGGAATTTCACTTTTGATCCAGAGGCCAGAGAACAAAGGAATGCTAATCAGAAGAAAAGCAGTTATTCAATCCATTTAGAATTATTCAATCCTGGCTTTGCTAAATAAACAGAGTAAAACAGCAGGCATTCACAGTTCTTAAAACAAGGAACCACGAAACAGCTTTGTCTAAGATGATTCCATTAATTCACTGCTGCCACTTCTACAGCCAGATTCTGTAGGACAGACACTAGATTCGCTTCTAATACCAGTGACTGTAGCCTCAGAGGAACTCAAATAGAGAATTTTTGACTGGAACTTGAAAAGTGAGAAAGCCCCATCATGCACAAGGCTCTCTGAGATTTAAATGCACAGCCTCTTTCTCTCTCTCTTTCTTCCTCCCTTCAACAGCTTTGTTTTTCCTGGCAGGAAGGTTCAGGGGACAGGCACTCCCTGTACTTAGGGCCCTGAGGTGTTGCCTGCGGGCTCTGCGGGGTTCACAGGACTGAACCGAGACAAGCAGTGTTAAACAGGTCACAAGAAAGCTCAGGGATACTCCCCGGTTTCTTGCATTCGGGAAAGTCACTGACATAGAAATGAGAAGCTGTCTCCAGAAACATGGTTCTGCTCCCAAATAACCTTTATTTTAGAAGTATGATTGAGAGGGTGTCTACATTCCACACTTCCAAATCCCATTGCTATATACCAAGGCACACAATACAGGAGTAATTCAAGAGGAATGTAAATAGAGTAACAGACTCTTGTTTGACAGCAGTCAGCAGATACATTTGATTCCAGCAATCTTTAGTACCTGTAAGGCTGAAAACACATCTCAAGATAAAGCAGTCATCATCTACGTGGTTCACTTCCTTTCTACTGCAGATGTATTTTCCCTCCAGAGGTGCTGCCTAACTAAAGAGGAACTGCTAGAGGAACTGCTACTACACCTACAGAAAGGATAACCCCCTTGTCAATTCATGGTGAGGCATAATCCCAGGAACAATCCACTTGTAAAATAACAGAGAGAGTAAGAGAAAAAGAAGCAGGCAGGCACCTATGTACCCTGACATGACTTAACCGGGCCCTACAAATGCAACTTTCATGCTTCAGCCATGCCTTTGTCCGGGACAGATTCTGTCCCTAATCATCAATTCCACACTGGTCTTTAAAGTATTCAAAGGGTTGTTGGTTTTTGGTTTGGGTTTTGTTCTTTTTAATGATACCCTCCCTTTCTCTCTGGAAAAAATCCGACCAAATGTAAAATATTACTCAGTTCTTCTAGTTCAGACTCCAGATCTGGCAAACACTTAAATATCCCTTCTTTGATAAACATATAAGGATTTAGATGGTTTTCAGTGAATGCGTATTGAATGAGCTTTGTTCCACAAATGAGATGATCTCCTCAGAAGTTTAAGGCCACTTCAAGTTTTGCATGTATATACAAACAAATACAACAAATTTCCTTGCTAGAGATGAAAAATCTGATAGAAAGGTTGCATCTCTAGATAAACTCTTCCATATTAATATCACAGGAAGCAAACATATATTATTGAGGTATAAAGTGCCTTAGTGCTTTCCTGTCAAGTAACGAAGACTAAGAGCTGTTTTAAGTATGAACACTTAGCACCTACACTGAAGTATGGACTAGGATTTCATTCTCAGGGATGCGTGATCCTCATTTATTTGCCTTGCCCTAGTGTCATGCCTTTTAAACCAAATGCTACCTTTTATCCCACATTCGTATCAGAAAGCAAAGGAAAAGTAAAAGAAAGGAAGAATTTATGTGCTTTAAACACAAGTTTCCAAGATAAGGCATCATGACAACTTGTTGGTTACATGGATGTGACTGTTTTGGAGACTGTCACAGACAGACAAACCAGGAGAGAAGGCTGAACTCTAACCCTAATTTCACATGGAACATTTGCTTTTTCTCTGTTCATTAAATCCTAAAAGTATAAAAAAGTAGAAAAGAAGGCTATGCAAATATCACTGGAGGTTTCCTAAATGATACACTAACATTGTTATCCTGTGACATTCATCTGAAGCAAATGATTTAAATTTCTAAAAAAAAGCAGCCAAATGCAAGGAGGAAGCCCTCTTCTGAGGGGTTAAAGTTGGAGGCCTGACTTGTAACTTTAAAAGGGACCAGAAGCCACCTCTCCCTGCACGTAAACCCTGGCAAAACACCACTGCATTAACTTCTGACCTTTCAAAAAAGGCTTTATGCTCCCCTTAAGAATTACAAATGTAAAAAAAAAAAAAGCATTCAAGAGTTCTGTGACGGCTGTCGTTTTCATCGTGCTCGTGGCTGGGGTCGTTTTTGCACACAGCTCTGCACTGCTGGCCCCGAGCAGAAGACGCCTGCCCTGTGCTGGCCGCAGTGTGACTTACTTTCCGAATCGGGAATTGAGCTTGTTAGTGAGGAGCTGGTAGATGTGGTGATGCTCATGGAGGGGCTCATACCGTAACGGGGGTACGCTCCCGTCATGGCTGTGGTATGAGAGATCCATGCTGCAGGGTCAATTGGCCTCACTGGTTCAGCTGCAAAACAGGGAGAAAAAGGTGAATGGAATCAGATTTGCATTAAACATCACAATCCAAGTAAGAGCAAATGTTTTTTGAGAGCCCAAGTCCTTGCCATTCTGTTCTCACAACAAAGAAGGGAACAGAAAACACCTTGACAGCAGTATAAGTTTCATCTAGGAACTGCTTCACCAGCCTCACATGACATAACCATGCCATGTTCCTGCAATTGTCATATTTTTATACGCAGGAAATATTTTTACTTGTAGGAAAGAAGCTACCAGTCCACTCATAGTATTTCACTGTTATTCTGCACAGTGAGAGCTTCTCATTTTGCTATGATGTGAAATACTACCAAGTGTTCTGCCCCAGCACACAGGAAGGTCTCTGCCTACTTCTAAGAGCTTTGGACCCAAAACAACCACTCAGAGGGTCAATCTTCTGCTGTAGGTGAAATAGAATGGTAACTTTAGAGCTCTGTATGTGCAGAAATAAGGCATCATGGAATTTCCCTCTCAGTGTTTTCAGGAGCCATAATGAAATTTTCCAGGACTGGAATAATCTTGCAAAATAAATAGAGAAGAGCATTCAGAAAGACTGGAATCAGAGAGGAATTAAAATTACACCCAGACCTTAAGAACATCCACAAAGCAAGACATTTTTAAAGCTGGGAACAAAACTGAATTTTCCCCTTATCCTGGATTACTTTTCTTCTGAATTACAGTAGCTGTAGTTCCATTGCCTTGTAAGATAATCCTTAAAACCAGAAATGATAAACAAGAGCTCTGCTTACGGTATTTCCTCAACACATCCCACATGTTAACACAACCAGTTTAGCTTATTTGCCTTGGGTCACAATGGGTACAGCCTCAATAAACAAAGGGCAAACTGAAACACAAGCTCTCCCTGTAGCAAATCTGAAATACGTGATTTGTGGGTTTCTCTTTTGATGATGCTGGTTTTTCCTGAAGACTTCACCAAGTGAGTTCCTGTAAGTCTGCAGGAGCCTATTGTACTCTTTCAATAGATGACCCTATCCACAGCCTCTTAGGACTGGTAACAAGCTGGCTTCCGTATCTTGAGCACAGCGCTCACCAGCAGGAGGCAGCTGTGTTTGTCACGAGCACAGACCTTTTATAGCTACTGAACTATTTATTAAGTCAGAATTTTCAAGGTAGATAATTTTCAAGCATTTTTATGTATATTAAACAATTTTGTTTGCCTTAGATTTTAAAAATACTCGGTTTAAATTCTTTCTTACAAGTGCATACGTGACAAAATGAGGCTTTTTAACACCTAAGTATAGTTTTCCTCCAAAACTTCTATGAATTAAAAGGTTAAGTTCAGAAGGACACAGACACCAAAAGTTTAAGAGCTTGACCCAAAGGCACACGAATCAAAGGAAAAACTCCCATGTATTCTGTGGGCACTGCAGCCTCAGAACGAGTATCTTAAGCCCCTGCCTCCTAACACAAAAAGCAACCAAACAACACGTCCAAACTTCAAATTAGAAGCATGGAACTTGTATGGAAAGGAAATCAGATGCCAAAATTGCTAAAAAATGTTCTAGACCTTGCTGGCTCCACCAGAACTCAGCAAGGAGCATAAATATGTACTCACCCCTGGGGATGGTGAAATAACTCCTGGGAGTAGGGTCCCAACATTTGGCTACCGTTAGGCTGATAGGTCTAGGAATAAAGAAAACAGGTAAGGGTGACTCTCAACTTTCCCAAAGAAGTTGTAACTACCACGGTGAATTCTCTCAAGGAAGCTTAGTCCTATCAAACAGTTGTCAGGTACATTTTGAGAAGGCTTTCGAGATGCTTGTCAAAGTATTTTCAGCACAGACCAGTATCAGATCAGTTTCTGTTTTTCCATGTATCATGAGCACTACTGGTGAAATCTGTCAAATGATCAGCTCCTCAGATATTAAAAATCTCATCATATAAACAAACGGTGCTACTGAAACCAGACAACTCCCAGTTTGTGTTGGTTTTGGCTGGCACATTGAAACCAGTCTCATCTACCCATCACTTACACTGAGAAGTTCAGAGTTGAAATCAGCAGTCACATTGGCTGCTTATTCAGATCAAAACGTTGATTTGTGAGGTTTGCCCAACACCAATAACTGTATACGGAGTATAAGTAGCGAGAGATTTTGTAATACGCTCACCCTGGCTTGGAGACTATTTCCCGTAAAACCCGTACGGCATCGTCATTGCTCATGTTCTCAAAATTGACGTCATTCACCTGAAATGTTACAAAAAGCAGAGGTCAGGCGTAGCAACAGGAACCCCAAAGACATTCTAGTTATTTGTTTCCAAATTTATTTGCCTTATAACTGTTTCCATTCCCTTGAGCAGGTGCAGAAATGTTGCTTCTCAGAGAACATCAACTATCCAACAGGGTTTGCTAAGATTTATACATTTAAGTGGGAACAGTCTTTGTGAGACATTTCTCTGAGCAGGGATGAATTCTGTTTTAAATCCATGGATGTGGTGGGATGACAGAGCCGAAGCCACCAACGGACAAGAGAGCAGCACATATTTCTGGACACAGACCAACCTGCAGAAGCATGTCTCCTGGTTCGATTCGGCCGTCTGCTGCCACAGCCCCTCCTTTCATAATAGAGCCAATGTATATGCCACCATCACCCCGGTCATTGCTTTGTCCTACAATGCTGATTCCCAGGAAGTTATACTTTTCTATACAGGCAAAAAGGGGAGGATGGGGGGAAAAAAAAAAGCAAACAAGGTGACTGAAATCATAGTGAAGAGCTAACACCAGGTTACTTCAGTCCTGAAAAATCAGTTCATTGCTTTCTCTCAACACATCAGCTGGGCTGCATTTGATTTACAATACCTCAGTTTGCCCTACTGGGATAATTCTGGCATGTTCAGGGAAAGCTTGCTAAACCCATCGTTTTCTCTTGCATGTTCAGGGAAAAAAGTTGCTAAACCCATCATTTTTTCTTACAAGACAAAAAGTGAAAAGTTACATAAAAAAAATTAGCAAGGGAAACGACATTGAAAAGACGTGTCTACACCTAGGAATTAGGCAGCTGATCAACATCAGGCAATGTTTTTCCACACCTCAGAGAGGAAGGAAAAATTTGGTGCTACTGAAAGGTGCTGAACTGACAGTCCTGCACATTTCTAACTGGCTAAACAACGAAACTCGTGAGCTGCAGAAATGCAAACCTTCAGTGTTAGGAGCAAGAACAGAAGGGCAATATCTGACCCATTACAACTCCTAGAAATAAAAGCAGAACTCCATTACCCTGGGTCCACATTTCCAGCTCCTTCCTTGGGTTTCTTGGGAAGAAAACTGATTTGCTTGTGCAAATAGCTCCCAATTATCCTGTACTGGACTAGGAACTCAGGCACATTCAACAGTTAGCAACTCTCAGCTGCCATTCCCTTTATTTCAACTGGAGTTCCTTCAAATCAAGGGGCTTTCTATGTGCTCCAAAGGCTACTACACCACGACAAAATATATCTGTGTCACTTGAAATTCATCATAAAAAAACACCGCTCATCCTCTTACCCATGTTGAGTGTGACAGTGATGATATTTAGGGACATGGTAGAATCAGTGATGCTGCTGAACGAGGATGACTGCAAAATATAACAGAAAATTCTCAAGGTTTTAAATGGCTCAAAATAAGGCAATAAAAATAACTACTGAGGACTAATTCATTGGGAACTGATTAATAGGTTTCCATCTGGAAGGCATCCAGAAACCTCTATGGACTCCTCAAAATTATTCTTCATTTAGAATCTGTAAGGAAAAAAAATCCGAACACAACCCCCACTTTCTGCAAAGGGTTCTTTACAAAACACACAAAGCAAGTTCTTACACTGAGGTTTCTCAGCTGAAATTCACACTGAATCATTTCTGCATCCTGACTACGTGACTGACAGGCAGACATTCAAGCATTAAGTGCCCAGTGTAGTGTGAATTATTACGTCCATGGACTCCTCCCTAAAGAGTGAACAACACACGATCCTTCAGAAAGTGAGCAGACAAATACCTCCTCCCCTTGAGAAAATAAAAATGTGCTCATCTTGCCTTCTACGATACTTTTTCCTCACTACTCCTCCAGTTCTAGTGACAAAATGCATACATACTCGTTCTCTAATCTGTGAAGACTGATATATACAGGAGAATGAAACAACTACTTTAAGAACTACGTCGTTTGGATCACCCTTGTCCTGTTATCATGGGACTAGCATGGGAAAGGGCAAGAGAAAAGATTTGCCATTTCCTATAACTTGGGTTTCTCCTTTCAGCAGGGTGCCAGTCCCAGCACTTTGTGCATCAGCTGTCTAGGACAGGACCGCAGACAACTTCACATCAACCCCTTGCCCACACCAGCCAGAAGCATAAGGAAGGTGTCCTGCAGAGGATGGGCTTGGAAGAGACAACAAGCAACGTGAGCACACCACAGTAAAAGGAGGAAAGGGGGAGGAGAAAAAGAATTTGAACCTAGTGCTGCAGAATTTCAAACCTTAGAGATTCATTCCAGGGTAGACTGGAGCCAAAGTGATTCTTTCCAGTGACTTCAACCGGGCACAGATCTGTTCTGAATCCCTTCCTAATTCACACGCTACACTCAAAATCATGGTTCACCTTCTTGGAAAATGATGATGCCAGCCTTACCCTGTCAATCTGCCGCATCCTTTGTTTCCTCCTCCTGCGTTTATGCTTCCGTATGAGCCGCGACGAAGTGCTTTGCTCAGTGGAGCTACTCAACCTGAGGGAAATTCAGAGCAAATGTCAACTCTGTAAAGCTGAGCCATTTGCAGTTCTCTGCCCCCTGCCAAAACCAGGCAGATTCCCACAAACACAGAAGAGAGAATTAATTCAGACACCAACAGCCAGCTTACAGCGCACTGCTCTGCTTGCTGCTCAATTGCTGCTCAATCCCAGCACGGGCCATACCTTAGCCTCTTCCGAGGAGCACAGAGCAGTTAGCAGCTAAACTAAACAAGGATTAGAGAGTGTAATTTACCAGATTTCTTCCTTCTGGCAGCAAGACTGAAAGCAACCTGCATTGTAACAGGCGTCTATCACCCCAATTTGACCACCCAAAGGACAGAGGTAGCCATCTTCTGCTACTGTACTGGTGGTCCTGCCACATTAAACAATGATTTTAATTTCAACAGACAGCCTGGAGAATCTCTTAATGCTGTTTCATGTGGGCTTTGTCCCGGTGCTGTTTCCTTCTGCTGCTACCTACCCTGTTAACAGGGACACGACACCGGGGCTTGAATTCAGTGAAATACGTAGCACGTGGTAACAGCTACCACCAACTAGTGACAGAGGAACAGGGAATGTTTCACTTTGCAGGTCTTCTTTTTCCCCCCAAGGTTTTTCAGATGTGTAGAGCCTAAATGTGTCACATCCTATGCATATATCCTTAAGCTCTCTCCCTGTGAGTTAGGCAAGTTAATTATTCTCATTGTACAGACAGCGGACCAAGACACAGAAAAGAGATAAATGGATTTGCCCAAATTGATTTCAGAAGCCTGGAACAAAGCCTAGCTTTCAGAGGTGCAACACCACACATCCCTCCTCTGTTTATTATGTTAAGAATGGCAGAAGAGACAAAGTAATGCTCCACCATGAACCAAGATTAAAAAAATCCAACCCTATACAACCTAAGTAATTGAACTGGCACTGGCACAAAGAAAACAATGCCAGTCTTTTTCCCACTTGCCACATCCCTGTCTTCAAAGTACTAGCTGCATGCAGGAATGCTACAATACCCCGAGCAAAACCCGATGGCAGCAACCTCACAAAGGAGCTTGCTGTCTTGAGATGACAACCCCAGCACACTTGGAAACCCAGCTTGCACCAAGTAGGTATGTTTTAGTCAAATATGCTCAGCTGAGTGTTACAGACTGCTTGCAGGGCGTGAATATCTTGACATTCTCTTTGAGTTCACAGAAGTATTTCAGGCATGCTAACCTCACACTCCTTTTTCCCCTCCCAGCAAGGCAAAATAATGTAAGGAGCCAAGAGGT
Source organism: Nettapus auritus (assembly GCA_011076525.1). NCBI lineage: Eukaryota > Metazoa > Chordata > Aves > Anseriformes > Anatidae > Nettapus > Nettapus auritus. Next base: position 2,931,735 of record CM021785.1, on the reverse strand, counting down.
GGGATTTTCAAAAGAGATCAAAGATTTGGTAATTCTCCATCCATGGAAACAGCTCACAGCACCTGGTTTCTAAGACCCAGCCTTTTCAACAGGGAAAATAAAGAGGTCTCTCAGATGCTGGGCTCCCAAAATCGGACAATATTCACCACTGTTTTTGAAAGTACGGGCAAAGACTGACACAAAACTCTTATATTTTACTGTCAATATTCTCCCTCTTCCTGTCTCCTGTCTGATTTCTTTCTCCTCCTCTTCCCTCCCACATCATCTCATTATCAGTAGGATTCAGCTACAAATTCTCCAGCACACAACAATTACGGAGAATCTGCAAAAAGGCAACGCGTGCTGCTCTCGTCCCAGTGACCCTGCTTGCCCTTTTGCTGAAGGGCTGCAAAAACCAAAGAGTCACAAGACCGGAGGTGCTTTCCTGCCTGAACACAAGCCAGGCACCAAGACGTCTTCAAAGGCTGTAAGAGAGATGGGAGTGCCAGCCCTCCACCGATTTGAGCCTGAATTCAGTGCTCCCACCTGCAAACAAACCCTCTGCTCGCAGACTCGGTTCCCTCTGCAGACAGGAGTGTGAAAGCCCTGCTCTTTCCCCTCGCACAGCAAGACTTGCCACTCGTTTCAGGAACAGCTGGGCTAGCTCGTAACAGAAAGGACAAACCCATAAAGTTTTATCTGTCCTTCTGGCTGCTATAATCACACTTCGGAGTCATGCACAGCAGCCAGGCTGTTGGCTTTTGTTGCTTACACACGGATTTTGCCTACCGCCCTGTCATATTTTGTGGGGTTTATCCCAGTGGTGTCACTTAAGGAGTGTGCAGTGCTGCCTGTCCCCAGCTCTGTCAAAGTGGAATCCTCTCCTGGTTACTGGGGATAAAGAGGATTCATTAAAATTCATACACAGCTTTTCATTTGCTCAGTTTCTCATTACTGTGTCCCTGAAAGGGGTAATGCCTCTGGCTAACGCTGCCTATTGTAAAAAGCAATTTTAAGTTTGCAATTTCCATAGAGCAGAGGAGGAAAATGGAGAGGAAACCTGTACTGAAAGTCACACCTGCCCGCAGCAGGAGATCACAAAATTCACCCAGTGGCAAAGTTCTTCCTCTGCTTTCCAGAGAGTGAGTTTTATCCGGATAGCATGTTACAGGAATGAGGGATAGGAAGGGATAGGAACAGAAGAGTTTCAGCAAATGGTTCACTGAATGATTACTGCAAACTGATGAGTGAACAAGCATGTATATTTGAGCTTTTGGGGAAAAAAAAGATGAAAAACTGGAACCATAACCACCAATTTCCTGCTCTAGCTGGCCAAAACCCCAACTACACTTCTAACACAAAGGCTAGCAAGACCCACATGAAAGATTTAAAACAGAAATAATGATTATTGCTTATGATTATTGAAAATAATTCCAAAGGAATTATAGAAAATAGAAATACAGACAATAGAAAAACAAACAAAAAAAAAATTTGTTAAAAAGTTTATCCATACAGCTTTAAAAGAACTAACATTAATCTCTTAAATGCGAAATTAATGCAATCAATTTTTTTCACAGTTAATTCCATTAGTTACCTTGAACTGAGAACACTAATTGCAAGTTGCTGACAATAATCCTCCTGCCTCACACTTCACATTTGTTAGACATTTATTTGCTTAACAGAAGACAGAAACAAGACTGAAAAGTTTAAGCTCCCTACATCAATCTGTATTCAAAATACCACCTACTGCCTGCAAATAAGACTAACATTCAATTATTGCATATTCTGATGACAAAGGAAATAAAATTATTGCAATCATGTTCCTTGGACGATTCCTTTCAAGAAACATTTTGTTTCTTTTCCTACATCCCAAAAGAAAAGATTAATCAAAACACCCAGTTTCTGTTCTCACAATTAGAGAAGGCAATTAAACTGCCACTATACTTAGAGGATTTCTGACAAGAGATTTGCTTGTATTATAAGCAGGATGTCTGATGCCATACAGGTAAAATGTGTCAAACAAATCTTGTTAAAAACAACTCAGCTTAAAAGTAGAAATTTAACAGAGAAGCAAGAGGAACACAAAGAGCTGTATTGTACTGTAATAATTGTGAATAAATTGACTCAAAAAAATGCTCTTTCTCTCTAAGAAAATGAATGAGAGAATTGTTTAGGTTGGCGAGCACCTTCAGGATCATAAAGTCCAACCTTCACCCTGAGTCCCATCACCAGCACATGTCCCTTAGTGCACACAGGGCTTCTTGGACAAGAATTTAACCCACTCTGCTGCACTGCTCCAAGATAAAAATAAAACACAGCGATGACAAACACGCTATCAGAAAGGCATCCTCAAGCTCGTTGCTTCTAATGCAGAACCATCCTTTACAGCTGACTTCTCTCAGCGACCTCCCCTGTGTACGGCCTCCTTTACAATGCAGGTCCTGACCCCAAAGTTCATCGGCTGTTAGTAAACAAACTTACCCCCTTCAACCTTCTTTTCCCCAGGCCTCCGTGTCTCCAGCAGGTCTGGAGCATGCTCGATTTTCTCTTTGGCTGGATTTGCCTCTAAAGAAAACTTCTCCCTGCCAGCACAATCTCTCATCTGCTCGGGAACATCATCGGTGTAACACAACAGCATACCTCGGAGCATTCCATTTAGCTGCTCTTCCTGACTAGCTGGCCTGGCAGCTATTCTGGGTGCCAAGAGCTTCTGCCCTAGCCTAGAAAGGAAAAGGCCTCCGCAGCAGCTTCGAAGAGTCTCTTTCTTCACAGGTCGGACGCAGGAAGCTTTTCGTTATTCATACAGACAGGAAGATTTAGCTGGGTCTAGGACGATACACTTCAGCGGCCACCCTGCCTGTGCTAACCCTGCCCCGCTGCATATCTTGCTGCCACGGAAATGATTAATTTATTGATAAAAAACAAAATCACCTGCGGGGTTGTTGTTGGTTTTGTGCTGTTTTGTGTTTTGCTTTTTTTTTTTTTTTCAAAGTAGGGGGAGTTTAAAGCCCTAAAGGGTTTGGGAAGGCTCGGAGCGCGCTCACATTAATTACTTATCTTGCCAACCCTTTATGCATATAAATATCCACGCGAACTACAAAGCATCCAGATAACTGACTTTCTGTGTCTTCAAGTGTTGGCAACTTCACCGTAACTACAAAATAAGTTCTGAAACCTAATTCTGGACCAAATCTTAAACATTCATTTAGTTACCCTTTCAACCCTTTGGAAACACCCAGCCTTGGAGCAGAGGTTGAAGGAACTGCTGCTCCTCCACAGGTATTTAAGCTATGACTAACTGCGAGACCAGGTAGATCCACTGAGTTCAATCAGCCACTCAGCTGTTTGTAAACAAGGCAAATGTTTAAATATCTCCAGGACTTGTTGCTCTTTGCTATTTATTTCCCTTCTACCTAAAATGTAAGAATATCACGTTGCAACTTTTTTATTCATAGATACCTGTAGTTAAAGCCACCAGATCTGTAACCTTTTTGACAGTTCACAGAGATCTGTAAGGGGTCTTCATAGCCCACCTGGCTGAATAGGATGTTTTCACAACTCTACATAGTGTTTAGAGAATGCTGTCACTGAGGCCAGGAAAATTAACAACCTTAGTTTTGACTGATTTTGCATTTTTAAAAATTTATATTTTGAATCTGAGAAATGTATCAGCCCATAAACATTTTAAAGAACAAAAGAATTCTTTAAAAATTAACAAGGATGTCTTGAAATGTAGAGGATTTTTTTTTTTTTTCAAAAAACAAGGAATAATTCACCACACTATTTGTCTGCATGAAAAGAAAAAATTAATTAAGAAGTCGTAAATATGTGGCATCACAGCCTGCCTTTGCAATAGCATTAGCTTTGATGAATTCCTCCACAGATCATAGATCTCAGACTGTGCAATTATATAGGAATTCCTTTACAATTCTGCTTTAGTTAAGTACATACTTATTCAGAATCCACGATGAAGGTATTTTGTTACAATACTCACATCATTACTTCACAAATAGGGAGACAGTTGCATATTGCTTTGATTTTAAAATGTAATCGTTCTTGCTATTAAAAGGAAAGAAAAGGAAGAGGAACAGAACTTTTCTCTTAATTGGAACTGCGCCCGTTGGCAGCTCGGACAGGGATCCCAGAAAGTTAGCTTATTTTCTTGGAGCAGTGATTATATTCAACATGTTACTGATGAATTACCAGTCCTCAAATCATACCTAGCAGGAAAATAAAAAATAAATTAAAAAAAAAAAGGAAAAAAATACGTAATTCTTTTCATCTTGCCAGTCAGCATGTTCAGAAAGGCCCAGATACACGGTCTAGTGGCTGGGAAACAGACACAAACAGTATTTAAGAGCTCAGTCACTATGGCAATGCCCTACCTGCTCGTGTTGTCATCGTCATCGGAGTCAATGAAGCTGCTGGATTCCAGCTCACTGCTCATCATGGTAGAAGAGCTGTCATAACCAGGAGGGTGCTCGCGATGTCTGTCCAGTTTGGGATGGCCATTGATCCGAGGGACTGTGAAAAGGAAATAAATGGAGTATTACCAGGCAAAGAGGAAGAGCAAGGACGAAACCGCACCGTGAGTAGCACTGAAGTCATACTGAGTTGCAGCCAACTCTGCAGGAAGATCCTGATGCAGAAACCAAGCTCTTTGCAGCACCTCATTTCATTCAACTGCTGGAAAACCTAGCACCCTAGCCTGCCTGCCTACCTCCCTTCTTCCTAACTTTTTCCTTTGCCTATGGCTCAGTTCATGGGCATGCCATAAACAGATAAAGGCAGAAGTAGCAGGTACGAACGAGTACTCTAATTAGTGCTAGAATTAGATTGGCCTTGAGCACTTGATGTCAAAAGAAAGGTACACACAAAGATCCTGGAAAAGCAGCAGACAACACAACTTGAGCTTGGTATGGGTAGGCCAAGCAGCCCAGAAACCATTCCATGTGCATAAGGTAGTTCAGAACAATTTCTTAGGCAGCACGCTTCTCTCATCAGAGATACTTTATGTTCGGCTTTGATCATTATCAGGCAACCCAGAAAGAAAGTTGCCAGCATGTTTGTAATTTCTGTCCACAAAACTATTCTCTCTTGATGCAGCAGCGGGGCATGGGGGGCACCTCTGCTCATCAGCAGGGGGTTGTCTCAAGGGCCAACTGGAAATGGCCAGCGCAGTCTCCCCCAACACAGATGTCCAAACCAGGACATCCCTCAATGTATCACATCTCACCCCTCGTGGGTCACCTTATCAGGAATTTTTTTGTCCTTAACTGTCCACGAGCAGATTGCTGCTTTATAGAATTTGCAATTCAGAGTCAATTGCCAAATATATCCAGTAGATGAAACTCTGTCTATAAGTCAGATGATTTGCACAGGAGGTTTGTTTTCCATGTTCCAAACCACTGGACACCTGCTGTCTGGTGCTTCACTATGAGTAAGAAGCTTCCAAACTCCAAACCTGAATTTATTTCCTGCAAGCATCCTAAAAAGACTATTCTCATGCTGTCTCTAAGCAAACTGTATTCAAAATTTAACTTTATGCCACTGAGGAATAAAGTAATTCAGCTGTCACCCAGCTCTGACTGCCTAGCACTGGGCTCACACACAAGCTTTCTGACTCTATTGCATTGTTTTAATCAGCATTTCTTATAAGAAATAAGAGCTGGAATAGAGCTCTTGGAGCTCTGACTTGTGTTCCTATCAGTTGGACTGGGACTGCTGATCCCATGTCTTATATGGAGACTCAAACACCTTCCTCCTTCACTATCAGGCAAATAATTTATCCTAGACATAAACATTACCTGTTCACACTACTATGAAGAATTAATGGTCCACACTGATGTTCCACACTTGTTAGTTCTCAAGGGGGAATTTTCATGCAGAGCACAAATTTAAGACCACACAGGATTTTTAACCAGTTGAATGCTGCCTCAAATGTACTGTGCAAACACCCAAAGTGTTTTCTTTAGCACATCACCTTCCAGCGAAATAGCAGTACCTCTGTAGGACAGTGCTGCTCTGCTAGATAACCTACATCTGGCAGTGTACACACTGATCTTTCATTCTTTTGCTTTTCAACTAAAGTAACAGACAAAATGTAAGGCAAGCAATGCTTAGTGCTTAATGAGGATCTTCCAGCATCAAAAGAACAATTGTGAATACCAAGAGAGCCAGGGCGTGGAAATGGCATCCGTGGGTATGTTCCCCTCAGCCTGCACATTTCCTGTGTCAGGCAAAGAACGCCAAAATTGCAGTCTGAAACAATGCCATGGCCTGTGTATCGGGTATGTCTGAATGCCTGCCTGTCCCTAAGGGACGCACTATTAACTCTGAGGACTCACATGCCTGGAATGCTGCAAAGTGCACCTCAAAATTCAGTCAGCACTGAATGCCAGCACCAGTCCTGAGACCCTCAGGCAACAGAGATGCAAGGTCTCATTTCTTGCCCAAGAGGTCAAGGACGGAGGCAGTGCTGCAGCCCATGAATCCCAGGGAAGGCTCCACTGCAGTGGGTTCCATATGGCAGGATCCAAATTCAAGAGACTGGGAAGCATCCATCTGAGGGTCTTATCAATGCTGCAATACATTAATATGGACATAAATTCCCCAAACATAGTAATAATCACCCAAACTTTCAGATGTTGTTTAGATCCGGTGTGCATTACCTTATTTTTATACTGAGTTCCTCAGTTTCACCACACAAAGTAAGGGCACTGGCTGCTAAGAAACTTAGGTTGAGCTGAATATGAATACCTACAGCGAGACACACAGATGCTTCTGGATAGCATCTGACTCGTTCCAGTAGCCTCATCAGCTGGTGACACCACTCGTGACATTCACATTCTTTGACTGGGTTTTCAGAACAAGCACAGATAAAATGCAGTATGATATTAGTTCATTAAGACAGGACACTTAAAAGGATGTCCTTGCAAGGGATGTTACAATCTTGTCACACACCTTATTCACTGCCCTCTCCCTGGGCTCCTTCTGCCAGCCCATCTCACCAGTTGCTCCTCACTAGCCCAGAGAACTCAGACAAAGGTATGATGATGGTAACTGATGTAAAATTAGTGCTTGTTTTTAGCTTCATTAATGGCAGTGAGGTTTAATACTACAACGGTCTCAACATTCCTGTGTGGTATTACTACACAGCACCTCAGATGCTAAATTTATAACATATTTACCAAACTATTCCAAGGTTTTGATCCAAGCTCTTCAGAGATTAAGAACTCATTAACTTCACCCAGGATGTTTTCACCACACGATCAGACTCTCCTGGGGTCACAGATCGCTTTCTCGCTCAGGGAAGAACGAAGCAGTGCTTTTTAACAAGACTCCATGAAGTTTAAATGCCTCATATGGAATAACAAGTTGAAAGCCTACCTTCTCTCCTGAGAAAAATCCCCATCTAACGTCGAAGCAATCTTCTTTCCCCTGTTTTTCCCTCAGACTGTGACCTGTCTCCAGTGACACACAGCAATGCTCTCATCCTCCCCTCACCATCAGAGCCTTTCCTCCAGCTTTTGAGCAGTGGCAGTCCCGTTTCTGCCCCGTAGCTTCTCACTCAGCCCTCACGGCCCCTGATGGCAGCCACCTCTCGCCCTCCCTGTTGGCGATGTCCCTCAGGGCGAGGGGCAGCACCAGCTTTGCCGGCCCAGAAAAAAGGCGGCCGCTGGCGGCAGAGCAGGCCACAGGGGTGCCGCTGTGGTGGTGCCTGGGGTCACCTCAGCGCCGTGCAGGCGCTTATCAAGTGGCGTCTGGTTCAGAGGTCTGCTGGAAAACCACCCCCGGAGACAAAACACCCCTGCGGGGGATGAATTCCTCTGGGGCTTGGGCAAGCTGCAGCTGCTCCTGGAGTAGCTTGCGACAAATTGCATCTAGCAGAAACAACTGTAGAATGATAGAATATCCCCAGCTGGAAGAGAGCCATAAGGAGCATCAAGTCCAACTCCTGGCTCCACACAAGACCCCGCAAAAATCAAACCATGTGTCTGAGAGCGCTGTCCAAGCACTTCTTGAACTCTGGCAGGCTGAAGGCTGTGAGCTGGGGAGCCTGTTGAAGTGCCTGACCACCCTCTGGGTGCAGAACCTTTTCCTAACATTCAGCATGACCCTGCCCTGTCCCAGCTCCATGCCGTTCCCTCGGGTCCTGTCGTTGTCCCCAGAGAGCAGAGCTCAGCGCCTGCCCCTCCACTCCCCTTGTGAGGGAGCTGCAGGCCGCCATGAGACCGTTTTATACAGTCCTCACAAGCACTGGTACAACGACAGTGAAAGGCACGGACAGACTGAGCTGGATGGATGATGGCGGTAATATATGCATTTTGTCTGCCTGCCATGACTGGATTGAAATGTGATTTTGCTGCTGGCAGCAGGGCTGCACCTGAAGTGCTGCAGTCAGACCCGAACACCGCATCAGCAGAAGCTTGTTGGTACCTTTAAGTCCTTTCCAAACAGCAAAAGCAACAGCCAAAACTGCTAACAGACTGGGATGTTGAAGGACCTTCAATCCCTGATTTTTGGCTAAGGGAAGCAAAGTGTCAGTTCCTAAGTATCTGGATGTGCAAACTCTTTCCTGGATGCCACATCCAGGCAGCCAAAACTCACTCCACTACAGAGGTTCAAGGGAAAGGTCTGGAACTAAACACAGTTTCCCTCCCTTTTCCCTGTTTAACACTTAAACATCCTGTAGTGATTTCTTTTATCAAATATAAATTTACTATATTAGTAGTATGTTGTTATAATTATTAAATACATTCATAATATAAACATACTCCTCTAAAAGCTTCTTATTAGCAATGCGTTGGCCTGCCTGGGTAAATTAAAACTTCGGTTCATGACTTTTCCATTATCATTCGCTATAAACCAAAAATGGAAGGGAATTGTTCTCTAAGCACCCTAAAAGGTTCACTCCCTTGCCTCCCTAAAAGCCAGTGCCCAGCTGGATTCAGCTGGAACTGGAAGGGGCGAACAGCTGCGATGTACAGAGAAGGGCTTTTAGTCTCATTCTGCAGGGGCACCGATAGTTGAGAACAACATCCATACTTCTAGATACTGAAACTAAAACACCCCTGGTTTATATATTAGATCAGACAATTTCACTGAACTGTTTACATTTTGCCATTTCCTTTTTCCAGCTGTATCTTCTCTGTTAAATGTTCAACAAAACAAAACAGGAGGGTTCACCTTCACCTATTTCCTGTTTGACCTAGAATTTCTTGTATAGAAAAGCTCCTATACACAGCTCCAATAGATGAAAGTGGCTTTACCAGTATGCAAACACTTCAGTTTCAATGTTTTACACCTCTCAAACAGCACCAGATAGTTTTGAATTCACAGGAAAGGTTTTCCTGCGTAACTCAGGTGCATATTTAAATCCATAAAGTTTCTGAAATCTTTCTGGACAATAAAAAATACCTTTTCTAATTTTTTTCTAATTTAGCCAACGCTTTTCGGGGTGTGGGGGTCAGTTGTTATACTTGAGTAACTACTTTCGTGAACCATGATTGTGTGTTTTACTCACAAAGTACTCCCAGGTATCCGCGTCCTTAGTCTAAACAAGACTCGTTCTCTGCTCTGGTTCGATGCCTGTCCCACTAATAACCAGGGACTTTCTGCCCTGTTGACCCCCTGCTCCTGTTTCTTCATTAGGGGATGACAGAGTCCATTGAGACTGTCTGACAAAAGCCTTTCAGCGTGTCACAGAGATTAGAATAAAGCATAGCCTAGGAGGTTAAAGTATGTCCCCCTTGACTTTTATCAACAGCAGAATTGGTCCTGCCTGAGGGACAAAAGCACATCAAAGTACAAAATCAAATAAACTTTGAAAGCGGGAAACAGTAGAGCAGCATCTGCTCAAGGAAGCTGTAAAGAGGGCTCCGTAACCCTGCAAACAACAAAGGTGAGAGTGTTTCAGGAGGAAGTCATAGCCAAGCTCACACTTTAGATAAAAAACAACAGAGCTTCCGATCCTCACCAATACAGAGATTTACCAATTATTAACGTGAAACATGTTACCACTTTGTTAATGAAGACTTGCAACCCCATCTGTGCAGAGTCTTTAAGGAGCAATAACTGCTGAGAAATCCCTATTTTGAGCTAGCACTGTTCAAGTTCCCATTGTAACTGTTTGGTAGTTGCAGTCCTTTACCACGGTATGGTACATACATACTGTAGAAGGAACCACTCCTCCCAAATGTTTGGGGATCCACACATCGGGAACTTCCCAAAGCACAGGTCCCTGCCCAGCGTCTTTCAGCTGGCTGCACAGTAGTTCAGTTCACCACACAGCAAACTCGGTGTTGAAACACCAGTGTCGACACTTGACATCTGCAGACTTGTCAAAAAAAAAAATGAGCAGTAGCTATAAAACATTCTCCAATGCCAAAGAAAACTTGTTCCTTAATAAACTCCCTAATTAGAACTTCCACGGTCCCTTTTCCCACTCCTCGTCAGGAAATGGTTGGGGGAGCATTGTTCCAGTCAGCAAGGGGTCCCCAGAACATGTGCCAGGCAGACCTCCCACATTCCTAATTAAGATCCTCACTCCCCTTTCACTTAATAGGACGTTGTCAACTTTCCAAAGCAACACGGACTCTTGTTGTTTTAAGAGAGAAAGTGGAGCCCTGACACACTGACAGCTCAGCCCTTTCAGCCTAATTTTATTTGAAGCTAATGCCAAGGATTGTTTTGCTACTAATTAATGTGAAAGGTGATCAGGAAAAGACCTATTCCCAACTTGGACAAAAGCCCCTTTGGATACAAAGTGTCTCCAAAAAAAAAAAAAAAAATCATTTCTCTGCACATGTAGCCTCCACAGCTTAATCACCACTATGCCTTAAAATATATATGCATACATACATATATATAGATATACACACACACAGGGTAACTTTGTCCATGCTCACCTGACAGAGCTCATCCTTTTCAGCTAGTTTGCATTATTAACCTCGTTAAGAATAGAACAGTAGGATCAGAGCTAAAACTCATTCCTCTTGCACTCCTGAGGAGAAACCTTATGCTTGAAAAATGAGAATAATACAGCAAATTAAAATGTAGGCAATTCACTGGAAAAAAAATTACACCTTTGTTTGCTGATCCTTCATCGTTTCCCCAGTCTTACTGAACACCCATGGATAAGAATAAGTGTGTGCTCTGCATATACGACCATTAACCATTTGTGTTCCCATTAGCAGAGAACAATTTATTAAAATTTACAGAAAAGGAATGAACAAGTGGGTTTGCTACCAGTAACACACCGAGGAAACTCCATCTACTCCTGACAGAGCTGTGCTGTGGATGGGGAATTGTTTGTCATCCCCCTTACACCAATAATGAGCTCACTTAGGAACACGACATGGTGCTGTAGCTGACAGCACTGTACACACATCTTGGCTACTCTGCATAATTAATAGCCTTGGAACAAACCCGTGAGTAATGCAGTGCCCCAGTGAAGATCACTCATCCTACCTCTCTATGAATTATTAGAGCTGTAATTTTGGTGTTACTTCAGCAAGCCTCTACAGGACAAGATCAAACAGACAAACTGCATTTCCTTCTTTCTGCAGGGAAAGGAGGATTTACCACTATTGCATAACAACAAGCGATGCACACAGCTCCTGCCCCCGAAACTGGCTGTGAACCAGGTGTCACAACCTTGCTGCTCCCCCCACCTTTGTCCCTCTTTTCCTATCACTGTTTCCCCATTTTACATCCAACTGTGCTCCATGCAAAGATGAAATGAAGACTCACAAAAAGAACAACTCTGCTTATACATGACCTTTGTTATAACGAGGCCTTAAACTCCTTCTCCATGATAAGGGTACCCCACTTCTAATTTTATGTAAGTGGCAGTCAGGATACAAGTGCTGAACTACGCAATCTTGGAGATGTGCTTTCAACTGAAAATAACGCACTGGTTGGGTTTGGTTTTTAAATAAAATCGTATTACAACCACAGAAATATTACGGACGTTAAAAAATATATTTCATGAGACCAAAATGATACAGCAGTTGTCCTTGCTTCATGCATGCTAACAAAACTCAGCTCATACGTACAGCTTGCTTCAGATGAGAGGCTTAAATTGTTCTGAGAGCAGGTAATGTTTGCATAACTGAGTGACATGTTCTTGCCTGAGCACAGCTTAGACTGACAGGAAAATGAGGAAATTTTATCCCATTTGTAGCTAAAGGGAAAAGCATGCACTAGTTCCAGGCTGCTGGAAGCCACGAACTCCCGTGCCACAACAATGCCATAAAAGCAATCAAGATTATGGCCCTAGCCCAGCCATCCAACAACCAGCCCTGCTGCCATAAATGTCCAGGGCAGAACACAAGTTAACTTGAGCGGGATAAAAACCTGACATTAACTCCATACCATCAGTAAACCAGGCAGATTTTCCAATCTACCCATCTCCTAAGGGGTTGGCAACAACCAACTAGTAATCAGTTAAGGTTGCCCAAACCCTCTGAAGATGCAGGCCTCTATTTCAGCACCAAGAATTATCACAGAATAAGTTAGTGTGAAATAGGAGTATTGGTAAATAAGAGCGTAGGTTGAAGTCCCAGTGTGCAGGTCTCACCAAGACCAAGAAGCACACGCGTGGATTGAGGTAGAGCAGAAACTGTTTGCCCAAAGCTTCACAAACCCAGCCAGCTGGGTTCCTTGCAGCTCCTCTCCACTCGGAGACCCACACAGTCAAAAGAGACATTGATAAGCCCAGGGGATGTTCCCTAGAGCAGGAGAAAGCAGAAGCATCTTCCAAAACCGAGCAGAGGAGGTGCACGATCTCTCAGCTGCCTCTCCCGAAGCTGAAGCCAGTTTCAGCTGTAATAACACTCACCGAAGCCAAAGGCAGCCTACAACACATGCTCTGGCCACATTAAGCTAGCAAGGGAGGGAGGGACACACACGAATGCAAAGGATAATGCACTTCAGACAGGTAGGCAGACGTGAAGACGAGGGTATTTTTAGTTCTTTGGTGAGCAGCCCTCGGGGCTTCGCGCTGCCGTACACTGAATGAACACAGAAGAGCTGGGGCAGGAACGGAGGGCGATCAGCAATGTCAAGTGTAACTCAGCACCTTAAAGGATTAAGCTTCTAACACAAAGAAACCCTGCACAGAGAGCAAGAAATTAACCGTAACAACTTCTAAGACAGCCTATAGCAAACATGGCCAATGTTCTTGAGGTAAATTGACATAACCTGATTCTACAACGGAATGATGTTCTGTAGAAACTTCAACACATTTTTCCTGTAAGATTCCAGGCCTGAACTGAACGTAACATGCAGGAATCATAATGCACCAGAGGTCGAGACAAGAACATCCTTGCACAGGGACATTTGGCTGAGTCGCTCTCTTTTCAACGTCATGAGCTACAGAACCTAAGAGATCAAAGTGTACAGCAATAGATCCAGAAATCCTGCGTTTTAGACAGACAGATGAAAAAAAAAAAAAAAAAAAAAAAAGAAAGAAAAAGAGGCTGACAACCTAGGGAGGATCCCAGCACTTTCCTTCTCTTCTTCTGGAATGCAGAATGAGGTAGAACAACCAGGGGTAGAGGGAAGAAAAAACGAGACCAAGAAGTCTGTCTGGGTACGCTTCCCTTTTATCAGGCTCACAAAGGCACTTCTAAGAAGAGTGGGAGGAAGCGAGAAAGGAGACAGGCAATAAACCAATGTTTAAAAAAAAAATCACCTTTTAACATTCTTCCAGTAACAAGCTTTTGCCACAACACTATTAAAAGATTCTCCCTCTTTTTGTGATTCCCACAGGAATCTGCAGTCAATACCGTGCAGGCAGCTCTCTGCTCCACCCACTATTTGAGTCATTTTCATTCACCCTGAGTCACTTACAGGCTGGAAGGGTTAAAGGAGCAGAAAGACACCTGCTCCTAGCACACAGCATATAGGCGACTTCTGCTTTTCTAACTGGAGGCAAATACTTCAGTGGGTAGAGCTGTGAATAAAGGCTGTGATGGCATCTCTTGGGTCCAAGTATTCCATATTCTGGACTGTTTTAGACTCAATGGGTGGCATCTATTAATTCTTAATTAAGCCTGGAAATTCTTGTCTGGCAACAAATGAACAAACAAGCCTACTTTGATGTACAGACTAGAGGCAAGAGATGAAGTTCTGCCGTTTATGTGTGTGCTTTGGCTGCACATATGTTTAAAAAAAAGGATCTTCAGCCAATGTGCTGTAGTTATACCAGCAAAAACACTACTGCTGATCCAAGTCTAGAGAAATCGACAGAAATTATTTCAGAGGATTTGGGCTCAGATCTTGCAATGCTAAAGTACTAAGACCCTCCAAACCCCAACACATCATACAGGTGCTGTGTTCTTCCTTTAAGTGAGCAAACCTGGATAAGGCTGTCGAGCCATGATGGTACAGAGCTCACACTGGCTAAGTTGTTATTCTTCTCCAGGCTATTTGTCTTCTAATTCTACAGAAAGTTCTGTATATTGTCAAACAGCATCTCCCTGCCACTTGACTGCAGGTTATCCAAACCTCTTAGAAAATGCTGAACTTCAAAGTGTCTCAAGGCAATTATCAAATTCTTCCATTAAAATAATAATAATGGTCCCTGAAAGTATGCAGGAATGTATAAACACTTCTCTGCTGCAGTACCCATGCAGAAGTAGTTGCTGCTCTGAAAGCTTAACGCACAAAAAATAATGAAAAAGGGGAAAAATGATACAGGACTCACCATCCTCATGCCCTTCTCTGTTCCTCCGTCGATGTCTGTCTCGCCGGTGGCTAATAACCGACTCTGTTCCTGTTTCATTGTCCAGTCCATCCCGGCTGCTGGCAGCATTTGGGCTGTTAGAAAATACATAGGAAGAAAACAGTGGTATCGTCTCTTTTTTTCTTGTTTCTTTTTGATAAAAACAGTTGCATTGGTGAGCATATCGGTTTAGAAGCCAGGAAAGTTATGCAGATTAGCTACAGCCTTGGCAGCTGCAACACAAGTTCCCCAGACTGCTCTGTTCACCCCCAAGACAGTTCAAAAGACAGTTCCATACCCATGCCCTGAGACACAGCGCTATTTGCACAGGGAGCATCATCACACCATTGAAAAAGCTGCCACAGGTCTGCTGCATGGAATTTCCACAGGAAAAAAGCCTGCTGGTGGGCTAAGAAAAGGGATCATTTTAGCAGGTGTTGAGATGACAACAACAAAACAGCTTTAGCGGCTGGTACTCTCACAGGACATGGGATTTCAGCGCAGTCCCACGATGACAGCTCTAATATCACAAACCTGCAGCACACCTGCCTGACACGAACAAACTCACAACGCTGTTTTTTGGGAGAAGAAAACTTGCCAACCTTAAAACTCATCTCGGCCTCCACCCCCCCCAAGTTCCTATGCCTCTCTCAAATCCTCCCACGGGCATTTCAAAGATCACGATCCAAGAAACACATGGAAATACGCATGAACTCCTCCAGCAGAGGACATGCTCTACCAGGGGCTTATTCTCAAGGAAGTACTGGGACTGTAAACAGAGTCACCTTTTCTGCAACATCCCAATATATATATATTAAAACCAAACCCTGTGTTTCAGCACACTTCCTGATGTGCTTGTTCACCTCACCCAGGCTTGTTTCCCTGACCATAACCTGAGCCACCCCTGAGGCTTGCTGTCAGCCAAAGGGCAGAAGCCTTACCTTACTGTGGCCACTTTTAATATAGAGCACTGACCTTGAAGGCTCAAGTCTTGCAAGTCACGGCAAAGCTCAAAATAATTAAGTGCGTGTCTGTGAAACATTCAGAGAGACCCTGGTCCTTTCCTCGTGTTCTCAGCTGTCTGATAGCTCCACAGCTCTGGCAGTGCTGCAGAATGCTTACCGTAACAAGTCCCTGGGAAGGACCATTGGGATCTGACAGAGGCTAATGCCTTGCTGTGAAAGATTTCTCTTAGGAAGTTGCTGTTGATGCTCATCCTCTCTCTCCCACAAGCAGCACCCACCAAAAAGCAGTCCCCGGCCACATGTGCCCCTCGCATCTATTATTTACACCCGACAGGCCCTCCTCGTGCACACCCGCTGGCCACCAGCACACTTCCACCAAAGCACCAGTCATTGACACATTGCTCCTACAACTCCAGGCATGCCCTGCCACACGTTTAATGCAGATGCCCAGGACCTAACCAACTGGCCCCATGGGTTTTTGTGGAAGAGCTAAAAAAAGAGCCTTCCTACCACACGCCCCAAGAACTTGCAGCTTCTTTTCCCCCCATCAGGTGGAGTAAGAAGCCAGCCCTTCTGAACTCCGTTTCTAGAAACTGAGAAAGCAGGAACATTGGCACCAAACCCAGAAATGACTCCTGGAGTGTGTGAGCCCAAGCCAAGTGGATATGGTGAGTCTCCAGTGCCTGACAGTGGCACCAGACAGAGGTTCCTGGTTCAGGTCCTGGCTTGCTGCCGGCTGCAATGTGTCAACTGAGTGACAGTCGAGATGAAAGATTAAGGGATTTGGGCAGCACGCTAATTCATTAAGAGCTTCTGTACTTCAATTTTGCTGTTAAGCATGAAACTAGACAAGGTTAGGCAAGAGACCTCTTTCCCCCAAATTATTTGCTTGTATCTACAAATTGCACGCTCTTTACTCAGGCACAGGAACGGTGTAAAGCACGCGGGGAACTCACACGAATCTTGGCGGCTTTCTTCACTGATGAAACCAGAGCACAGTACCTCTGAGACCTCATACAAGGATGTTCTCACCAATAAGTTTGCTGCTAGCAGATATTTCTGCTGCTGTTCCTGCCCTCTTTCCTTGCAACCCCACCAGAACACCACTGTGCTGACCACCAGTCTTTTCACTAAGGCTGATCTTGGACGTTTCCTTACTGCACACCCTGACAGCTGGGCACGCACTGAGACATCATCCAAGACAAGTGAACATCAGCTGGAACAGAGCGGGCACATGCGCACAGTGTTGCATTGAAGAGGATTGTTGAAAAGCCTTCTGCAACTGCACACCCACACGCTTTCCTTGTACGAATGAGATGTACTGACATGCCCACCACAGCAGTTAGGAAATAGAGGCTGTTAGTCAGGAAAACACTTGACTGCACACTTTAAGCCCTAATGAGGCTACCGACATGTGAGCAGGTATTTCAGTGCTGTCACAAGTACCTCTGCATTGCTCGTGTCAGTAAAACTGACAGGGAAAGGGGCTGACCATCTCCTAAGGCCGCGTCGCACACAAAGAAGGGAGCTGGGAGCTGTGCTAGCCAGCCTGCGAGGCTCCCAGCCATCTCAGCAGCACCATCTCGTGACTACTGCCGTTACTATCCAGCCCTAAACCATTCCCCAGGCTAAACCCGCTTACAGAAGGTGTTGTACAGCCTGACAAAGGGCCCAGACAGAGCCTTGCAGCTGGCTTGTTTCTCTCGCATTGCCGAGCGAATTCATTTCAATTCAATCTCCAGTGCACAAGCCCAAGTGCTGTGGGCCGGTGGCAGAAAGGCAGCTGAGGTCGCTCTGCTCAGCTCACCCCTGCACCTCCGCCACTAACCCAGGAGCAGCCTCACCCATTCAGACCAATGCAGATTTGGCAACCCCTGAGCAGGAGTGGCGGAGCACGAAATACAGGCTGAGCTTCAGAACCCTCACCAGGGAGGGAAAAAGTACATTTTCTTTGCATTGAATCGATGCTGAAGCGAAGTATCGGTGCTGTCAGACAGCTTAGCTGAGATTACCCCCTCGTATCTGGTAATTATCTCGTTCCCTGGGATGGAATGGCCTGCCTGCCTGTCTGCTCCATCCATTTCCTGTAGGCTTTGTAGACCAGGAACATTTTTGTTTGTACAGTTACACAACGCATAGCTTGGTTGGGGCTTCTTATATAAATAAGGCCCCAGTCATCAGTGAAGAAGGAAGACAGGAGATGACAGATCTGTTAGTTTTAATTGTGTTTAAAAACCCCTCGGGGGTTTAGGAGCCAGGAAGGTAAGTATCTCTCAGAAAGGAACGCGATAGGTGAACAAACAGCGATACTCAGGTTTGGGCCGTGCAAGTTACAGGGTTGCACAGATCATCTCTTACCAGGAAACACTTTCCAAGCACACAGCATGCAGAAATGGCTCTAAACACACTGTTGCAGAATCACCACACCAAAATCCCAAGATCCAGCATTTAGAAGTGTGCCAAAGAATTGTTAGTGAGTAAGGAGTGAACTAGAGTCATGATGCAAGCTCTGGAAACCACGTTTTATAATGAAAAATGTGAGCAGCTCAACTTGGTTTATCCAAGAGAAAAAGCCATTTCAAAATACGGCGAATTCATTATCACTTGGAATCTTTACATCTGGAGTAGCTGTCTTTTTAGATGAAATGCTAATAGCTAAACAGAATGAAGTGGCTTCATGCCAAATAACTGAGTGAAATACTCTGCCCTGTGCTACGAAAATAAGGTTAGGGCATCATTAGCCTCACTTCTGGACTGAAAAAAAAAAAAACCAAGAATAGAAAGCACTACAAAATATTAAGAGATTCAAGCGTGGAGAGAAGAATCAAAAAGAGCATTAAGGGAGAACAAGTTTCTGACCAGAAGGCCGACCCCCAAGCCAGATTCTGCACTGCATTTTGAAACAAGAAAAAGACGGAGGGGTGGAGGAGAGAGGAAGAAGGAAGGCGGTTCATCTGGGAACGAGAACACGAGCCAGGAAACACGACCTCCTGTGCTGCTACTCCTGACTCAGCACGAGCTGTGTAAGTTACTTCACCTCTCTGAGGCCTCCCACGTTTGCTTTGTAACGTGCAGACACCATCACCTGCAGCCCTGCGAGCCTACTGACGGCACGACCACAGCGACGGGCACTGCAGGACGCAGCAGGTGCGCCACGCCACAGCTTAAACTTCTCCGGTCTGAAACACACAGTTATCAGCAGTGTGGTTCCACAAGCACACTCTTGTGCCTGACTTACAAAAGAATTATATTTTTAAAAAAGATCTTCAAGTTATTACCTTTAGGAACAGGTCAGGAAGACAAAGAACTACTTATGCTTGCAGGCCATGTGACTACGCTCACTGAAGCCTTCCCTGGCCAACACAAGGCAATTTATGGACACACGAGGGCAGTAAAACCCTTGCAAAAAGCCCGGCGTCAGGCAGGGTTTGAATTTCTTTCTTGTCAAGATTTCTCGTCCCCCATAGAAACCATTTATCTGTAAAAGACTCGCAGAGAACACTCAGGGCTCTTCCAGGCACGAGATATCTCGGAAAGCAGTGGAAACACGTCACAACGGGCACATCAAGGCTGGGTTTCCTTCTCAAAACATGCAAACCATGGCCTTGCTAAAACCGGGGCTGTGCTCCCTGCATCAGCCCATCCTCCTGGCTATTTGTTCGTGTCAGCGATTCAGAGCAAAACGCAAGGTGCCAGCCAAGATTGGAAAATGCGGCAGATGTTAATCCCTACATCCTAGGGCTGCCTGACGCTCTGATCCCCGCAGCAAAAAGGGCTCAAAAGAGAGAGTCAGCACTCACAGATGTGATGAGCACGAGAAACTCTGCCAAGTCGAAGACCAGAGAGGTCCCAAAAGCTCAGTTTAGCTAAGCAAATGCCACTTTTTATGCCGCAGGAAAGATGGGGCAGATTTATTTACTATACATAGAGAAAGAGGGCTTCTGGACATTAACGCCAAATTTACAACAGATGCACGAAAGCCTCAGAGAATACCACCATCTGGTTATCCGTGGAGAAAAAAATAAGCAGAGCTTTCTGGCAGCTAGCACAGGAGGCAGGAACGTCAGTTTCAGCTCTGATGTGGGCGCTCCAGCGCTCTACCAGCCCTTGCGGAAGCTCGTCCAGCCATCGCTTTTACTCACTGTGCATCAGCTCATGTTATTTTCTGTTGCTTGATTCACAGTTCAAAGTTTCTCTTTGCAATCACCACGTTTTAAAATAATGGTAAGTGGTGAAATTCAAAACTTGAACTGCTGGAAGTTTAGCAATGTATAGGCTTGGTGTGTGTAAGGTTTAAGAACATGGAAAATACGTAGGATATA
Source organism: Nettapus auritus (assembly GCA_011076525.1). NCBI lineage: Eukaryota > Metazoa > Chordata > Aves > Anseriformes > Anatidae > Nettapus > Nettapus auritus. The sequence continues at coordinate 2,911,738 of CM021785.1, read as the reverse complement.
CATTTTGTTCTGTGACAGATTCCTTTTCTTCCCACCTCCCTTTTAACTCCTCAGTTCTAGCAAGTACACTCTTTTTCTAACAGTACCAATAAATGGCACTGTTCGAAAACCTGTAAAAGGTCAGCTTGCAGAAGCAAGGAGGAATGTGGGGAAGAGACAGACAGGAACTGCATTTTTTGGCTTAAATAAGAAAATAGTCAACTTGCTCTTACTGGAAGGACGGAGGCCGGGAGTCTCCAATGCCACCTGTTCTCTCGATGGGAGGCGGAAGGTCTGCGTGGCTCTCGGTGCACTGCGAGCCTGTGTCGGAGTGGGAGCTTTCAGCCAGGACCAGCTGTCAAGAGAAAAAAAGAGAATTACACACATTTGTACGAGTTTCTCCGCTCCGACAGGTGTCAGCCACTGCTCTGCTGTGCACTCTGTGAATATCTAGGAGAGGAGAGGAAGTGCTTAGTGCCTACTTGCACAGATTCCTGCCAATCTTTCACAAAATCTGGTTACATTCAGCCTCAGCACAAGAACTCCATCAGCCAGGATACGCAGGGAACGCCACAGAGGTTTCCTCCTCTCGGAACAAGCAAGCACTCGGGGCAGGGAGTGCACGTGTGCGTGTCACCTGTCATTACAGCACACGCGGAGTTTCCTAAGCATGCAAATCGTCAGCATTCCTTGCAAAATGCACGCAGGTTGCAATGCTGGGCTTTCTGCCTGGTTTTGTCCTGATAAAAATAAAAACCCGAACGTGAAACTTGACAGCACGATGCCCCAGTACTACGACTTCTTATACAAGGATCCTCAAATGTAGGAAAATGCAAAATTTGGTCAGGACGAAGCACCATGCCTCAGAGCTGCCCCCATCACTATTAGGAGTCTGCACTAAAAACAAAATCCACCAGTCTCAAGAGCCACAACCATCTGGAGGAACAGATGCCTGACGTTCACCATACTCGTGTGTCCTGGGCCCATTTTGTCCCTTAGCGTTCCCTTAAGGCCGAGCTGCAGGAGAGGAAATTCATTTTCCAACCAGACCACGAAAAGCAGGCTGTGCAGCGTGCACCCTCCTGTAATTCACGACCTGAAAACATCCTCAGGTACTACGAGGGAGGCTGCTGGGTAATGGGTCCGAGGGATGGACAGGGCTCATGAGAGGCTTTCTAGACTCAGTCTTGCTTCCAATAAACGCAGGACAGCGAGGCCATCTCCAGTCAGCAGGCCTCTTGTGCCATCTCTAATTAGCAGATAAATAGATGAGAGAAAGAAGAACGAGTCTGTCTTCCTATCCCCACCCTCCTCGTTTGTAGCTCATAATAATACCCTGATTGACAGTGGCTCTTACATTTTAGTAAGACCTGACTCTAGCCACTTAATTTATTACTTTTCTGTATTAAAAAAAAAAAAAAAGGACTGACACGCTTTGTGTTGGAGGATCATTTTACACACCTGGGTGAAAGTGGTTTTCTGCATCAATTTTGTCAAAATCCTACTAATGCTGGAAAAAATTCCTAGCTGCGTGTACACTTTTGCTGCCAAGAATTCAGAAAATTTCTGATAAGAAAATCAGCATCTGTGCCTCAGTTTCCTAACCTAGAAAAGCAGGATCCTATCAGTGTTGCTAAACTTAGATGAGAAGAATTAACATGCATAAATGAAACTTGAATCCTGGGGCAGAAGGACCAAACACTGCATAAAGCATCAACGCAGAAAACCAACCAAGGTGTGCTGGTTGTAGATTCCTTTTGATTTCTCTCTGCAAACAAAATGTGGTAATTCCGTCCCACTTCTAATTCAGCTTCACCTCCGAGAAGCGTTGCTTGTTTGTTGTTATTAGAAGCCTAACAGGCTTCTCCTACCCAAACTGTGAAGGCAGACGACCAACACAAGGGTTTGGCCTGAAGTGAAAACCGAACTCCACCGCCTAAAAGCTAAGTATTTCAAATATCGGGATGAAAATGAGTCCTGCATTAAGTCTGTGCACGAAAGGCCATCGAGGACTGTCCAGGCTTCAAAGATGAGGTCAAGGAGGTGGCGAGGAAGCAGCGCTGGTGGCACCTCTGCGCTGGGGACAGATCGAGGCCGAAGGAAGCAACTTGCTCACCTCGCACAGGAGGAGTCCTGAAAGCAAATGCAGACTTTGCACATCCTCATCTAGTTCCTTCTGTCAATATATGTTGAAAGTTTTGGTAAGAATGGGGGAACACACCCTGCAAAGCAGAAAAGAGGCTAAAAGCGATTCGTTCATTCATTCACAGCCCGCTGGCCACACGCACCCCTCGCTGTCCACTGCCACCAGAAGCCAGCCCTGAACTCGTGACCTGGAGGTGAAAAGGTTCATATCCAATTACCGTCCCCTGAGCCACCTAATCCCTATGCCGAGTCGCTCTAAACAATATGATTATAAGGCCTTTAATTAAGTAAATGCTCAAGGACCGATGTAGATCATTACCTTTGACTAAGAGGCAGCGAAGTCTCGGCTTCCCTCCCTTTTCAGCCGTGAAGAGCTAGCCCTGTGCGAGGGATTCCAGTTGTGATCGGTTAATTTATCAAAGACTGATCGTAGCATGATCGTCAGACAGATGCTAGCTGTTAAAGAAGGGGGTGGAGGAGGAGAGGGGAGGGTACAGGAGAGGTTTGGTGCGTTATTCCTATGAGCACGTGCCATAAACGTGGAATCTCAAGGCAAGTGCTTTCAGTAACAAAATCAAAGCAGGGGAAAAAAAAGAAGCAAAGAAACGGAGTTAGCACACAACCAGCCTCACCCCGTGACAGCACCACCACAAAGGGAAGAGGGAACCGACACACACCGGTCTTTCGGCTGCACTCTGGAAACAGCCCACCTCAGACCTGAATCCGCTGACTGCGATTTAGACGCATCCTTTGGGGTGAAAACTTGCCCCCGAGGAATGAAAGCAAACAAACAAACAAAGAAAAAGCAAACCAAACGGGAGCGTAACGCTCAGATGGGTTGCCTGACGCGATCCTGCTTGTGATAACCGGGATCTGGGAGGTCCTGCAGGCGGACCTGACTTCAGACACTTAAGCAAGAGATCTGGAAGCAATTAAGTTGTTAAAACCAAACAGAGGGTGTCCAGATCTACGGCAGGTGACAGCCGGAGCACTCACCCTACATCAGAGCTCTTGCTCCTGACTCACCGAGCTGTGCTCAACAGCACGGGGCTAAAAATGCACATCTGGATGGCTGCAGACCAGACAAAAACACTGCAACAAGCGTTAAGAAGGCTTTTGTTGTGCTAGAAATGAAAATGTGCAGTAGAATACAGAACACGCAGCTATCGGAAAGGCGGCGAAGCACCAAGTACAGCAGAAACTGGACCCAGCTGGAGCCTTCGTAGCGAGGCAGCAGCCCTGGCCCTTTCCAGACATGCTGCAAAATGCCTTGGATTTGATGAGAGCCTGACGGTGCCTGCATAAGGGGAGGGATTCGGGGGGCACAGCCTCCTTCCCTGAACTCACCTCGCTGCATGGGCCCTGCCTGCACGCGTGTCCCCGCTTTGTGGTGCTAGGTATGTGCTCGACTCTTCCTACAACAAATTAAATGCTCTGTAGATCATCGAGCATCCTACCAGCTTTAGGACAAACTGTGTCCTTTCCTTTGGCGAGCTATGGTAGGAATAAAAAGCTCCAAGGTTACACCACTTTCAAAGGAGAAGGTAACGCACTCCGGGATTGCCACGTCCAGGCTTCTCGCCACATTTCCCCAAGAAAAGTGGCATTAACCCGAGCTCCCTGGGCAGAAGCCAGCCCTAATAAGCATATTTCCCCCACCGAGCTCTCCCTGCAGATCGGCAGTAGCATTTTATTGCCTTTCTTTGCCTACGCCGTGCAGCTCGGGAGCACGCCTGCGGGCTGAGCACCAGCTGCACCCCAAAGGACCAAAACTGGTTCAGAGGGAAACGCGGACGCCTTCTGTGCGGCTCACATGGAGCGAGTTAACAAGCAAGTGTGGAACTCATTGCGACCGTCGATTCGGTTCATTCCATCGGCCTGAGTGCTGGCTGCTTTTTCAGCCGAGGTCCCACCGTCACACTGGCTGCTAAATCTTGCCCAGGAAGCAGCAAAGGCTGTAACTAATAACTACTGGATGAAGGACTGGGACATGTAACTCATGACTGTCTCTATAGTTTTGAGAATCTTAATGGTCCTCCACCGAAAAGGCAATCTATAAACCTAGTAAGCAGCATCCCTCTATCCCAAATCAGTAATTCAAAAAAAAACCCAACCCAAAATCAAAAGGACAGCGCGTAAGAAAACCGAGCAGGACACAGGAGGGCTGGGGAGGAGGTCCAGATGTCTCCCTGGGAGCAGTGACTCCAACCCAGTGCTAATCTAAGTGTGCGTTGAGTTCCCAGGGCAGCCGAAGTCAGCAGCAGCTAAAGACTTGCAGATCCTCCCTTGAACATTTTCCCCTATGAAAATCAGTCCTGCCTATGACACCAAGATCAAAGTTGCGAGCTATGACAAATAGAAGGATTCAAATGTTATTAAAAAAGATGAAACTCAGATTTCCAACCGTCAGTCATCTCGTAAACTTCAAAGCAGTCACTGCATCAGTGCCGAGAGGAGCCAGGGGGAGGAGAGAGCTGAGCTGCAGCGGGTGCGCCTCATGTTCCAATTTTAAAGATGTTGTCTGGAAGTGAAATACATACACACATCGCAGCAATCTGCAGCGAGGATGACAATTATCACAGATGGCTTTGAGAAAGAATCCAAGCTGTCTGCTACCAGCTCGGATCCTTTCACGATGGCTGCACGTTTTCGAGCAAGGAAGACGAGGAAGGCTCAGGTCCCTCAGGCTGGAAACCAAAGAAGGAAGCAGCCCTGCCCAAAATATGTTTGTTTTTTTCAAAGAGGTGAAAACCAACTTTGCTTGCCCTGAAATATATGGACGTAATTAAGTGTTAAGTTCCACTGCATAGGATATGAAAGGGATCCAAACTGCCAACAATTAACTTACAGCAAGATTTACATAAAACTCCTCTAATAATTAGCAGCAAACAGAGGCAGATAAGCGCCACGGTTTTATGGGTTTTAGCGTGGAAAAAAGTAATTTGCGATTGGCAATGCGGGTCAGACGCAGATGTTTCAGCTGATGGTAGCAGAGGGAACTGAAGCTCTTGTCAACTTCATCTGCAAAAGGTGCTCCAAACGAGCTCTGAGAAGGGAGCTGCAACCTGAATCCCTGCTATGGGGGACGCATTTAAATTCAGAAACAAGCTGATGGATGGAAAAGGAGGGAAGAGAAGTCTTTTGAAGCACTTTATCCATCCACACTACCTGCGCGCGAGGAGGAGGATTTTAAGATTAAGTCATCAGACTCTGCGAGAGCTGCTGTCAGCTGCAGGAGACTTCCTACATGACCTTGCAGAGAGAAAAGCCGCAGAAAACTCGTGTGTCTCAGTTCCTACCCATAAGGTGGAAATAGCAAACAGGCAAGAAATACAAAGAAAATGGAAAGCTGAGGTCTCTGGAGCAGCAGCTGCGTCTCCCACCACGCACACGGCACAAGGGGAAGGAAACACAGGCATCAGTCCCGGGTGCAGCCTCCAAGCAAACCTGCAACATAAAAACCAGAAAGCGGCCGCCCGAATTTCGCGCTAGAACGGGGGGAAAGATACGAAACGAGGCGCAAGTCCTAGGAGCAAGGATTAGGCGTTTTGCTACATTTGGCAAGCAGCCAGCAAGCCATCCCGGAACGGGAATCACAATCAGAAAATTGAATTCAGCCTTAAATGCGCTTCAGAAATGGTAACGTTTCCCTGAACCTGAGACAGTAACAACCGCGGAATTAAAACATAACATTTGGTGCTCGCATACATTTTCCCCTTGTTCCGATTTCACTGTTCTTTACACTCTCCTGTTTTGCAGGCGGAAAACAGAGAAAAAGGCATACATTTTCATATTTCGTGTTATTTAAGAATCTGGGAAAAGAATTCATCTCTCAACGTGAGATCAAATGCCCTCGGGCTGTGGCTCACATCGGGTTTCTGGTTGGAAGGGGAGGAGGAAGGAGGAAGAAGTTAAACGATCGGGATGTAAAAGAGAATGAAATAATCCACATCCTTATTCATGTGGAATAGTTTGGGGTTAGGGTTTGTTTTTCCTCAAACTCCAGAAGCGCTGCCCCTTGTTGGAACAACCCGAGGCCTGTTTTGCTGCACGGAAGAGCCACCACCATAGGGCAGAGGAGCTCAGGCTGAATCATCAGGGTGCTGAATCAGCAGTGCAGAAGACCCGGTCTTTAACCAGCCCACACCGACGAAAACAAACAGAGCCGTGCCTCTGAGTGTGCTGGGGGGAAGAGGGACCCGGCTCAGGCATGCAGAAGGCGATCCGAGCACCAGCCTGGTGCTTGTATCGGCGCTTCTCAGGTCAGAGCGTGGGAGAAAGGGGAAGAAACGGGAAGGGAAGGACACCAAGGAGTAAATACAGCCTAAGTGTTGCACGCTGAGGAGGGGGTGAGGGCTTCTCGGGATTTATTTGCTCCCCGATAGGAACCACTGCTTCATTTCCGTCCTTTTGCTGTTAAATCAGATGCTGCTCGCACACTACGGCGTCATAAATGATATTTTCACAGCCTTTTTCTATTTGGAGCTTTCGGGATGCTCCCTTCAGCTTGTTATTACACACGAAACCCATTCCCACACTGTCCGAACACCTCGCTACAGCACGTAGCAGTCCTTGGACCGAAGACAAAGCCAGCACCACCAGCGTTTGTAGCTCACGCACGTCCTGGAAGCAGCATGTTCTGCAGCACTGGGACCTTCAGCCTTCACCAGACCCTCGGTCAAAGAAAAAAGGGCCTGGAACCACGAGCACGCCGGCTCAGCAGTGACCTGGAGAAGCCAGCACCACGGGATGCTCTGCTCCACAGGACAGCGGCCATCAGCCAAGAACCTCACGGAGAACAAACCTTGCACTGCCTCCCACGGGACTCCGCCAGCACCATCAGGTCTCAAGACGAGAGCTGGTTTTTAATTTGCTTAAACGCTACTTTTATTCCCTAATACCAAATATTTTATTCCAGAGAATGAAGATTCCTTCTGACAACTGATTTGCTCCTCTGTGGGGCACGGCACGTGGGGATCTCCCCTCCCTTATGAGGGCGAGCGGACAGATCCCCTGTGTTCATTTACACCAGCATGACAATCGGTTTGAAACACTCACTGATTTTCCAACCGAGGCACTCAGCTGGGTGGCAATACGTGGTCAGATCCACGAGCACACTGGTTGGTAGTCAGCTGTGCTGCTGAGTCAAATCGTTGGAGCACAGAAGCAAACAAACAAGGTACGCAGGTCCTACAAAAAAAAGTGGCTGTCCTCTGAATGCATTTCTCAGCGACAGCTGCCTTTTAAGAGAGTACAGCCTGAAGGGAGAACAGTCTCATCGTTTTTAGGATCTCAACTGAATACAAAATCTCAGTGCTTAACGCTCGGTACACACTGGGGCGTGCAGGAGAGCTCACGTTAAGCTCGTGCATTAGAAAGCAAGGCGCCTCTGACCATCGGGATCCACGTACCAACCACCCTGCCGCGTTGTCAGACCCCATATACACACAGAGACGCGAAGCAACGTACCCAGGACACCACTCTTCCGTTGAAGCAAGGCAGCCTTGCATTGTCGTCTGAGATCTCCTCCTTCACCACCCTGAAAAAGAGAGAGAAAGAAAGTCAAGGGTTTGAAGTTACATCAGATCCAAAGGATTTCTTAGGTGGTCCAGGAAAAACACAAATTTTTATGAGACTTTGGTGCCAGCAAGTCTTTGACAGGTAAGGGACTATTAAAGCAAAGGAAGCAAGCAAAAATGAAGGGTGGAAGGGTGGCTTTCCAATAACTATCCCAAATCGGAAGGCACAAAAGTAACTTCAATCATTTTCTCCACCTTTTAAAGCTCTGATGGTGATTAAAATCACACTGTGCTAAGCAGCCCCTGTGTCGGAGCTGAGAGCCCACGCTTTAAGGCCCCTCTGCTGGCAAGAACAGCCTCCAGCCTCCAGCCCCGAGCGGCTCCGGAGCCAAACCGCAGCCGCAGCCCCGAGGAACCGAAGGCGTTGTGGTCAGGCTGCACACCGAAGCCTCATCTGGCCAGCAGAGCAGCATCCCAGCAATGTCTCAGCCACCTTCGTGAACTCGAGCCGTCTTCCCACCTTTGTGCACCCCTCTTGCTCCTGCTCCTGGATGGTCCCAAATGCTGAGCCGGCTCCTGCCATGGGCACGGTCGAACGCTGAGCTGCTGCCGTGGCTCTGAGCTCCCTCTGCTAGCCCGCCACTCTTCAGACACGATGCCGGTATTTTTGGGCACCGCAGAAAGCGCACAAACTCACTACCAAGGCACTAGGAGCGTTAATTCAGCTGCTACGGGGTAAGCTCCAGTTCGGCTCCTTACAGCGGACACATTCACAGCATTCAACCCTCTTCTCCCGAAGGCTTCCCTCAAGTGGAGCAACGAAACTTCACAGAAACAAAAGCAAACGTTTGACAAGCGCTAGCCAAAAGGTTTTGTGACGAGCTCCGTAGCTGCTGACATCCACTCCCCAAAAACGCGGGGCACAGGGAAGCAGCCGTGTGAACTGTAAGAATACAAAGTCGTAAGAATACCAAAAAAAAAAAGGACCGTCAGCCAAACTGGGTCAAGCCCAGGTTAGTCCTGATGAAACCTTCCTCCAGAACTCAACCCCTTATAATTAAGGACAACAAAATCAGAGTTTTGTCTTGCCAGCACCAGGTTTTTGGTAAGGGTTTCACTTCTGCAGATGCTTTCTGTGGTCAGTATCTGAGGACTGGCGTTTGTTCCACAGTCTGAGGTTGGTCACGGCCAGGTCTGACCCACCACGTACAGATGACAACTACCAAGGCAACAGGGATGTTCCCGTCTTATTCCACTTAATTCCGAGCTTCCTTCAGCAGCTGAAGCCCCGTCGGACGCTCCTGTTCTCCAAACCAGCACGGCCCGCATTTAACAACCTCGCCTCCCGTCCCTCAGCCAGGCAGAACCACACGGCCTATTTATAGCCACGACGAGATATTCGGAATTCTTCCAGCAATTCTTCCGCTCATCCTCTCAGGAAGCAATCAGGTTTCCAGCCTGCGAGATCTCTATCTTGCTGGAGGCCGAGGGAGCCCACAGCTCTCCTGCACCAAATCCCGTCCAGGGCACGGAGACCCTTTGGAAGCAGCCAGATGAAAAGAGCAGGTTCAAACCCTCGGTGCTACGGGCAGTAATTAGCTGCTGCCTTCGCAGCAAGCCCCCCAGAGCCAGCTTCTGCCTCTGGAACAATCACAAACGTCAGCCCTCGGCAGGGCTCCTCAAGCCGTGGTTTTTCCGACTGCTGCTTCAGGCTGGAGAGGTCCCCCTTCAAGCTGCAGAGATTAAGATTTAAGAAAACGCCGCGTTTGCATCAGCTTCCTTAACAAACTTCCCTCAATTCTACAAGGCCACGAGCCCTCAGAAAGCGGTTTTTGTGTTTGGAGAAAAAGCAGACGCTGCTGGAGGCTTCTGCAGAGCCCACGAGAAGGGGGATTTGAAGAGCGTCACCGTTTCAGGAACCAGCCTGCCGCTTTGGACGCCTGTTTCATTCTTACATTTCAAACCCGAACTCCTGAACGCAGCTGATTCGGAAATTCTGACACCGGGACTCGGCAGAACAGCTGGGCTGCTTCCTCGTCACAGCCCAGCCGTTTCGTTTCGCATTTGCCTCACAGCTGAGAAACCCAGACGGGAGCTCGGGGCCGGCTGCGCGGGGTGACTCAGCTCGCGGCGGGGCCACGGCCGGTTCACTCGAGTCGATGCCGACCCGCGAGGCAGGCCAGGAATGGTGACAACACCTCGGTCTGGGTAGCTGGCAAGGAGAAAGAGATGAATCTCCGGGCAGTCAGCTCCCGTTTGACTTTTCCAGGGCGCAGACATCACCCTTCGTAATATCGGCACAGAGTCACCGTCACGCGGGGCTCCGTTCTCATCCCTCCCCTCATCCAGTCCGATCCCTTCTGCCCCAAAAGCAGCCCCGAAGGACAAGCCTCTTCTAACGCCTTTTTCTCAGCCTTCTCAACTTTCTCAAACTGAGCAAAATCCAAGCCCAGCCCCGGTGAGGGCGGCCCCAGGATCCCCCCAGGGCTCCGCATCCCGGTGTGAGGCCGTCCTGCTGCTTGGGACACCCCAAACCTCCCATTACCTGCGGGCTCCAGCTACCAGAGGAGCTTTTGGACGAGTTTTCAGAGCAGAAAAGCCCAGGTGATGTGCTCACATGGAGCCGGACAGCAGGCTGGTAGCAGAAACAGACCTCTGCCCTCGAGTCCCTGCCCAGGAACGTCGTGGTTTTGACGTCTCTCAGCTCGAGCAAAGCCGACCTGAAGCCCAGGCGAGCTCAGTAAGAAGCTGTGGTTCCGTAACCACATTTTCCTTTATTTATGTTTTTGTCTTTCTGGTTGCTGCGTAAGAAAACCGCAACAGCCACAAAGCAACGGACTGCACATGGAACGGTGTCGCGTTAGGAGAAAGGGGAAAAAGAAAACAACAAATAGGGAGGAGGAGAGGGGAGAGCAAACGGACGGCTTCTTTTCAGCTTACTTCTGGAAAATTAGAGATGAACACCACCACCACAATACGTGTGTTTTCAATTTTTTTTTCAAGTAGGAAGGAATGTTCTCCTCTCTCTCCACGTGTACTCGCAGTGTTCATGGCTACCAGGTCAGCAGCCGGCTTCATCCTGGTCCTGTTACTGGGAAAAATCATTTAACCCCTAACGCATCCATCCTGCCCTCACCCTTTGGCAACAGGGAACGGATCACAAACGGCGGTGTTATTTTTTACTCATTTATACCTAGACTCTGAAGAGGCAATTAAGAGTAACTTCATTGAAACCAGCAGATATCCCGGGCCTTAAAAACCTCTGGGAACGCACCGAAGCTCTCAGACCTGTAATTCTGGAGCTGCAAGCTCGGCACGCAGACAGGACTCCAGCACTGCACAGATCTCCAGCCCCAACGCCCTGCCTCGAGCTCAGAGTCCTGGGGAGGGCACCCAGCAAAGATCCAACGCCGGGATCAGAGCATGAAGATGCTGCAATGATTTTATCTTGACAGCCGCGTGTTTTGAATGTCAGCACCTTCTTTTGCTAAAGAAATCAGGAGATGCCGCTTCCTGCACCCCAGGAACCTCACGCGGAAGTTTTGCATCAAGCCCAAGAAACAGCAAAAGTCCCGGACCGAGAACACAGTGGCTGGGGGGTTCTCCCCAGAGGAAAGGCCTGGGGGGGGTTTAAGTCTGGCCCATCCTGTGGCAGTCAGGATATCCCTGCAATATTGAGCAGAGGGGTTCCTGAAGGAACAGCAGCCCCCAGTTCCAGCAGCACACGCTGTGCCCCGGCAAAGCCTTCTGCTGCAGCGGAGGGGAACAGCTTCAGATCTGTTGCAACTTGAACTCCTAAATATAGCCCCGGGCTATGAGGCAAGAGAACGACAGGCTGTAATTCCCAGCTTGCTTTGGGGAGCGACGAGCGGTGCCAAGAACATCAAATGTGGCGGCAGCCACCCATTTCAAGTATCACCGTCCTATACATTCTTATCGGTCCGAAAGGGGCAGCCCCTTCCGATGATCGATGTCTCGATTCCTGAAGCGTGGGAGACAGAGGGGTTTGGCCAACCTCTTTTCAGTGGTCTGTGGGGCCAGGACAAGGGGCAAAGGCCACAAAACGGAGCCCAGGAGTTCTGCACCAACACGCGAAAGAACTTCGAGGGTGACGGAGAGCTGGGACAGGCAGCCCAGGGAGGTTGTGGGGTTTCCTTCTCTGGAGATGTTCAAGGCCTGTCTGGATGCCTGCTTGGGCAACGTGCTCCAGGAAAGCTGCTTTGGCAGGGGGATGGACCCGATGGTCACTGGAGGTCCCTTCCAACCCCTACAATTTTGTGATTCCCCAGCCCCCGGGCACCTGCTGTGCACCACCAGCGAGCTCCCCGCTGCCAAATCCCGCATGGACACAGCCTGCACTCGAGAAAGGGAATGCACAAAAAGGGTGGGGATGTGCGGGGAAGGGGAGGAGGGAGCAGTTCTCAGCAGCTCACATCCTCTGCTTTATTTGCCTTAGAGGAGATTTAAGCGCTAATTACTAAATGAAACAATCACGGCTGGTAGCAGCCCCTCCTTCCTCTCGCTTCCTGGAATTGTGTCTGGATCCTCCGAGGCTGCTCCCACCCTCCCCTGCACAAATAGGTGCCTGTGCCTTTACCAGACCCACTCTGGATCCCCTGCTGATCCCCCACCTGTCCCTGGGACAGGTTTACACCCCTGTCACCCTCCCAGGATCCTGCCCCTGCCTCTTCCTTGTCAGAGGACTTTAGCCCTAGGACCAAAGGTTGCTCAGGCTTCACCCTGCTCTCATCCCCCTGCCCAGCTCTTTGCTGCCTCACAATAAACGCTGACTCCACCGTAAGCACAATAACCGAACCCCACAAACCTCCGATGATTCTCTGCTTTGTAAAATGAGGACTGGAAGAGAGCAGCTTCGTTCACTTCTTTCTCTGACTCGCTGGGAGATCCTCTGAGAGCAGGTGAAGTAATTAAGCCATTTGTTCTGTGTGTACGCTCAATGACTCCAGCCACCGCAAGGGAGTTAAGAGATGATTCAGATCCTAGTTTTTATTCACAGCATCACGGAACCGTGTAGGCTGGAACAGAAACGCAGAGGTCACCTAGTCCCACCTCCTGCCCAGAGCAGGTCCAGTTGCCCAGGGCCACGTCTATTCCATTTCTCAGTATCTCCAAGCAATGTGATCCCACTTACGAAGCAGCATTTTTCCAAAGGAGCTGTTCAAGTTAGTAAAACCATAAGTAATCAGAAGCCTGCATCTGCAATCGGTTAATACCAAGGGAAGCTACAACGCTGAGGGAAGCTACTTGTAGGATTCCGCTCACTGCTTTGGCACACCTGGACGCTAAGCTCACCACAGAGCAGCTTCTCCTTTGGAAGCTCCCAGCTCCTAACGTGGTTAAGAAAACTTAAGTAAAACAAATAAAGGCCTCCAGTTCCTTTAAGGACAGTGCAAAGTGCAGAACGCACACAGCAAGCCCAGCAGCAGACAGCTGACGTGCACACTGCACACTTTGTCTGGTGCTGGAAAAAAAAAGCCCCCAAAACCCCTCTCACCCTTCTGATCACATGAAACTGCAACTACTCAACTGGAATCCAAGGCTGCGGCTCTAAAAATAGAGGCTGGCTCAAGCTGATTAACATTTCGGTTTGAACCCTGAATGCAGAATTAAAACTGGAGCTGTGGCCACTGGCAACACCACGGAGCGGGATCAGCGCTCTCCTTTTTGGGTTGTTACAGATAGCGCTGACAGCTCTTTGCCTCCTGCATGTGCACTTGTGTGTGCCAGCTCCCACAAAAGCTGTCAAAAATGAAGATGAACACGCTACTCACGATTACTGCACGAGCGACACACCCAGCCATGGAACAAAATCCTCTTCCCAACAGCCTAAATCCGAAGGTTCCTGCCCTCGGTGCACACGAGAGCTCTCCCCACGGAGCAGGCTCAGCCACATGAGCTCGCTGTCCCTCCGGCACGAAGCCAGGGTTAGGTCAGCTCTCGTGGTCCTGTGGCTGCCTGCCCAGCTCGAGGCCAACCTTCTGTCCTTCTGCCACGCACGCCAGCTCCTTCTTATCAGTTCCAGGGAAACTGGAGGGATGATCCATCGTATCTTGGGAGAGCTGCAGGATTCTGGCAAACCTGTGGTGCTTAGGTCCTGTACCAAATATTGACTGATGCTCAAGGTATCTCCATGTCTGAAGAGGTGAGGGGTGAGGCTTAAAACCCTTGCAAGGGTCTGGGTCACAGCTACGTGGTGCAGATGTACTCACGGCACACACGGCAGGGCGAAATTCAGTGCCTGTAGAAAGACTTGGCTTTTTGCAAAGGATGTGTGTACCCCTGGGGCACTGCTCCAGCTCACAAACACGGCTATGAAAATGGGCAAAATGAAAACTGGATTTCTCATGACTGCATTCAGCCATTAGCAAAGAGCACGACTGGGAGAGGATGCAACCATATAACGGGTAAGGAAACGTAAACCAATGGCAGGCCAGCAGCACTGCACAGGAAGGTATTCTGTGATGAGCATCCCCCAAAACCCAGGGACGCGTGACTCCCCGGGCCGAGCAGCCCCCCTCCCAGCAGGGCAGGCCAGCTGTGACAGTACCGACTGCCCAGGAAGATGGCAAGGCTTTACTTCCACCTGGGGAAACTGCTCGGCTTCCGATTTTTACAGCTTAGCACCAGCGTTGAAATCAAGGTCAGGGAACAGGGCCCAGAAGTGCAGCTTCCAAAGCATCACTTATTCATCAGCTTGCATCCTCACACAGATGCTTCGGAAAGTCTCCACTGAATGGAGTCAGGACTACTGGATGATCTAGGAGTCGGCCCGAATCTGCCCTTCCCCTGACACATTTCAAGCACAAAGCTGCTCTTTTTGTCAGGGCGTTCAAGTCCCACTAAAACGCAAGCACTTCTGCCGTTAGAGGTTGATATCTACCGAAACGAATCCCTTTTGATTTCAGCACCTGATTGCACGGTGCCATCCTTCGCCCCATCATGAGCGAAGCCAGCAGACACGAGTCACGGGGAGGGACTTGCACCTACAGAGCTCGCAACAGGAAAGAAAACAAAAATCTGGAGGCACAGAAAGCCACTCGCACAAAAACATGCCACGAACCATCAGCACAACGTGGAAAAAATTCCTCTAAGCTGCTTACAGCTCTCACATCTCCCCACAGGACCGGGTCATTCTTCAGAGTATTTTCCATCAAAGTTCTGGGCCGCAGTTAATCCACATTTTAAGAAGTTTTTCGTACAGCCTTCCACATAAATGTAACATTGTCTTCAGCCTCAAAAATCTCTTCTTTTTTAAATAATCCCCCACAGCACCGAAGGAACAGAGAGCAACATGCTGCAAACACATGCAAATCAGAGCGCACCTCTCACCAGGCAGAAGAGCGAAGGCAGCCACTTTAATTTCACCGTGCAAAGGCAAAAATAAAATTAAATGGGCATCACGAATCGAGGAACACGCGTCCTGTTTCAAAAACTTCTTGCGGTGTGAATAATAAAAGGTGCTCGGCGAGATGGGAATTCTGACGGCACCACTTGAAACGGAAAACAACATCACACGGCAGCCGGCGGAGGTGGTGCTCCCACCGCTCGGGCACAAAGCAGCAAGGCGAGGATGTGCGAGAACAAGTGGCAGAGCCCCGAACAAAAGAGATGGCACTGTGACTCCGGCTCAGCCCTTCCCTGCATTCTGCAGGCCGTGCCAGAGCGGCAGAGAACCACGGGAGGGATAAGGACACGTTGCACGGGTTCTGTTTGGGGCCGCCAAGATGACAGCCCATTGTAAAGGCCTGGCTTAGATGGAACGCGGCTTCTTTTCCTGGGCCAGAAATGTCCCCGAGGTCACCTGGCAGAAATAATACACATTATTTGCTCTGCTCCCTCTGCTCCCTGCCGACTGCTCCCATCCCTTTCTCCCGTTTTTAGCTTTGCAGCCGCTTTTGTGTCTCTCAAAATACCTGGCCACGGTCCCCTCTGCCCCTCTCCAAGCAGCGTACAGGGATGCAATAAGGACGTGCCACCTCTCTGCTCTGCCTTAGCACTGCGCGATGCTGCACAGCGCTGTGTTACACCTGGGGCTGAGAACCTGCTGGGGAATACGAGCTTTTGAGCACCCTTAAACACTGTAAAATATCACTTTATGCATGGCAAAAAAATAACACATCTGTTAGCCTCTAAGTACATCAACTGTATACAGATATATTTGAAGATACTAAAGAAAAATGTGTATTGACACCTATTTAAGAAAACACAGAGCCTCGCTGACAACCTTAAACTGGACAGAGGGGACTGTAAGTCGATGTTCACAGAAAGCTTATAAATAAAAGGAGAAAACAACCTCGGAGTCCTTAAGCCAACTGCCTCGGCAGATCATAAATAGAAGATGATGCAGTGCAACATCTTTTAAGCCTCATCAAACATGACTCCATAATCTGTCTTTCACTACTCATTCCATACCAGAAGGGCTGATCTGAAGGCACACAACATAACGAGAAGCAGTACAAAACACACCAGTCACCACCTTCACCGAGACCGAGGTTCTCCTGCATCCCACGGCTGTAGCAGGGCTGTGAGGCTGTAAGTACAGGCAAAAAGAGAATCCCAGCCTGCAGGAACAGACAGACGCCACCCAAGCAGCCACACTGTACTTACATGCACACACATAAAGCTGCTCCAGCCCTCAAATTGTGTTTTGGGGGGAAGAGTTTTCAATTTATTTCTTCAGAGCTGTACCCAGCGGTGCTACAACAAGGCAGTGCTCTCCATCAGCAGTTGCTGCCCTTCATCTCCCACCTTCCTTGCACCTCACAAGCACTGAGGCTGTTTCTTCAGCCCCACCAGCCCCGCGCTCAGCAGTACCATCTAGTCCAAACCCTTTGCGGAGGGAGAACTGACCAAACAGTCCACGACAAGCAAAGCAGCTTAGCCACCCTGACAGCCTTCTGTCTTCCCTAGGATTTCCCTTTTCCTTCTTGCCCTTCACATTATTTAATAAATTATTCTTCTGACTATATCACCATCTCACTGGCATTAATGAATCCATTCTTGCAGCCATCTCAAATGACAGACACACATCATCAGCTCTGCTGTAATGACAAGAAAGTCACAATATGAAGGGACAGGTCAGCAGAATTATGAACTGAACCCAAATTTCCAAGTGCCAGTCCAATCCCTCAGTTACCAATAAAAGACTATTAACAATCCCCTATAAAATTAAATAGTTCTTGATAACAACCTCAGAAAAACACTGTTAAAGGCAGCCAGCTGCCAGCAGCGAGCTGGTTGTGGAGTGCCCATCCAAAACAGCTGCCTTGGATTTTGCTTTCCCCATGGTACAATTATCTTCAAAACTGCAGAGCAGAGAACTCTCAAAATAGCGCTTACGGCCGACGCTCACCCCAGACCAAGGCGGGGATGCAGCCTGTTGAAAACCTGAGCCTGTGCAGGCTGAAGGCAGGTCGTGACCTCACACGCCGGGAGCTGCATCCAAATCCACTGAGATGCTGCGGTTCTCAAATGTGAGCGTCGTTCCCCCAGACGGCTCTGAAGCTGAGAGGGGAAGGCACAGCTCGTGATGCCTTCAGCTCATCAGCAGCTGATGAGCAGCAAGAGGTTGTTCACTGTGTAAGGCTGTCGGCCGCTCCACCTGCCTTGTACTACCAATGAAATCTTTGCTCTTGTGCAAAGGAAACAGATTTTGGTAATCTGGCTCCTCTCAGCACAAACTGCACCTTCTAGCTATGCTTCCAGCCCTTTCAAAGCTCCTTGGGAATCATTAAGGAGCTCCAGGAACATCCCAGACTTCACAACATCCCCAGAGTGTTTGGGGATAACATAACTTTTATTGATCAGCATGCAGGAAGCATCACTGTGCAGCCACTAGCCTTGGACCTCAAGCCAGAAGTGCAGAACCTGACAGCACGCACCAGCTCCAGCGCAGGGCTGGTCTCACCTATCACCTGTCAAAGGGCGATAACCAGCCCGTGGTGGTGTAAGACCTTCCCCAAGATCCCCGAAGCCTACCAAGCAAATTATTCTTATTCAAAATATTGATCACCAACAAAACCCGAGCCCCTTGAGAGCAGATGCCTCTTATCTGTGCGTGGCTGCATGCACTCCACAATGGCCAGGCGCCCCCGCAGTTATTTCTGCCCTGAGTTAAGAGCTTGTTTCACAGCAAGATTAACAACAAATCTGCAACCCGTACACTCTGCAGGGACCGGGCAGTTCCAGCAGAAAGGCTGACATTCACATACGTCACGCTGCAGCCTCAGACAGGAGGGACCAGCAGCACAGCCACTGCTCCTCTGCAGCTGAGAGTACGTAGATGTGACAACCCCGACACCATCACAAGCAGTCCATGTTCAAAGGCCTTACCACCCTGGTATATTTGTAACTTTATGAATCTATTTCCTGTCCTAAAGAGAAAAAATATATACATACATGTACAGAAACATGTTACTTCTGTCTCAGCACCATCCCGCTGCTGTCGCTGATAATGCTGCCACCAGCACACACCAAGCACAGCGCTCCATCTCACGTGCCTTCCTCTGTAATTCCCCTGGCACCAGTGGCACCAGCACATGGTAAAAACCAAGCACGATGCTTGCCCTTAGAAAGGTGACATCAGTGGTTATCGTTTCAGAGGGTGCCACTGACTACATGGAGAAACATCACCCTCTGAGAGCACAACAGCAGGAGAATCGGCAGCATGGCAACGTGTCCTTCTGCCTTTCAAGTCAGAACAACTTCCAGCCCTTCAGAACAAGAAAACAAGTTAAACACAGCCTTAGAAAGTAAAGCTTTCTTCCTGATCAGCGACAAATAAAGAGAGTCGATGCCTACCGTTCGGAGTAACCACGGGATGTGCTAGCAACTCCAGAGCTCTTATTACAGCTCCTGAACTCATTTTCACTCCAGGTGCCACACAGCGGTGACAGATAGGTGTCAGCTGTCACACAGCACAATGCAGGAAACCCAAAACATCCACGAGAGCAGCCAAGATAAGAATCAATTCCTATTCAGCTGTGACATGCTCCTTTTGTGCTCTCGCGGAAGCGGCTCATTACAATAATAAAGCTGAGTTAAAAAAACATCCACAAGTGCTCATCAATACCTCGCAGAAATATTACTTACAGGCAGTTCACAATAATTGCTCCCAAGGAAACAAATGCCAAGCTGGTTACGCGAGGAACAACCACGGTATCCACACGAGGCTCCAGCACTCCCAGGCTCCAGATACTCGGGAGAGAAGAGCCATGGGTTTGTTCGGCACGGTCCCTCTGCAGAAACCTCAAACACTCAGTGCAGATAGCATCTCTCTCCCCCTGGGTTATTTGTCTAGACATATTTTAATTAAATGGCATAATTCTGGTCACTGATGTGGTGAAAATCATTTAGTTTATTTTAATCAGGTCTCTTGGCCTGCACTGCTGCAGCTTCCCGAGCTGTCACGGCCCTGAGAGGTCAGAGGAAGGCTTTAGGCAGGTCCAGGGCAGGACGGTGGAGCCCACGACCCGTGTGCCCACCACCAAACCCCACACAAACGACAGCTCCACAGAAATCCACTCACTGGCCCTTTCAGCCACTTCAGCCATTTCAGCCACTCGGCACTGGGCCTGCAGGGTCTCTGTGGAGAAAGCGTTTTGGAAGCCACATCACCAGACCACGCTGTCCGTGTCCTCACCCCCTCAAAGCCCATCTCCCCTTAGGAACAGGGTGGTGGTGGAGTAGGGAAAGCACAAACACAGCCTCCTGCGGGGCCAGCAGCGCTGCGAGACAGGCTCCTGCCCTGCTGGATGGCTGGGGCCGAGCTCTGGCGCTCCGAATTCCACCCACAGCCCAACTTCAAAGCGGAGCTGGGCCTACAGGTTTGGTTAGGCCTTGAAAAGGGACCTGCAGCCTGTCACAAAATCCAGTCTTTGGTATGCGTGCCCTCACGGGATGGTGATGGTTCCTCAAAGATTTTCACCAGGATAAGCCAAAACCTTCCCCCCCACCGGCCACCTCTGGGAGCTGTTTCAGCACCCTCAGACGTTCGGAGAAGCAGCGCAGATAAAAGGTGCTCGGACTTAATGCATCTTGGGGACAGACCTGAGCCTCCTCCACATGCAGAAGGGAGGGCAAGCAAACGGCAAGGCTTTCCCTCCCAGCCTGCCCAAGTACATTTGACTTCTAAATGAGCCCTTGGAGGTTTGAACACAGAATCCAACAGAACTTCTGTCTTAATTCACCAGTAAATAAAGCTCGGAGCATTAGCGTGGAAGAAAGGGGGGGGAAACACAGGGCCCAATTACTTTTTTATTGTTATTTATTTATTTAAGCAGCATTTAAAGCCCTCTGAAACGGAAAGTAGACTCTAATTAGCCTGGCACCATACAGGATGAGATAAGTCTTCTGCAGGGAAAACCATCACTTGAAACGCAAGATGAAAGGCTCACTGCACCTCTTCCAGGAGAAGGCAGCACGAGGCAGAGCAGGGCTGACAACGAACACGGGGGCTTTGCAGGGCCAGGTAATCACCACAGCCACCAGCAGCTCTCTGACGAGTCAGTGAACACAGAATTTCACCAGGAACTGAACAAAAAGAGTAAATAAAAATGCACGAAATACCCACCCACAGGAAATTCACCCTTGCAGTTTGTAACAAGAAGGCCCTCTTGGCTTTAGTGTCATAATTTTAAAAGCTTCACCGAGAAGCCTGCTGGGGAAGTGCACTTGGCCTCTTCTGAATTCAATGGTTCACTTGTCTGGAGGACAGGCACCCATACAGCCTAACAGCCAGCGCCGGACACAAAGCACGACCACAAGACTTCTTCCAAATCCTATTAGAGGCAGAGGCTGTCTGCTGTAGGGAGTTCAGACTAAGGAGAGGAGCCCAAATTCACATCGCAGCGCTCGCAAGCACCAAAATCACCCACAGCAGCTGAGCACGACCCGTAAGTCGAAGCAGTTTTCCACAGGTCAGGCTCGTGATTGACTCAACGCCAACCAACACGATAACCCTGCAACAGGGAAGCTGTGAAGTTTGATTTTGTTGCTGCTTTTGTTACAAACTGAGCAAAAAGCCGCTGAACAGCTCCGACTCAGCCAACCCACACCATAAAACTTGAAAAGCTCCTTGAGTTTCCCCAACCCTCTTTCTGCCGAGGGATACAGATAGCATCTCTCAAGAGTAAAGCTCCACTTGGCCACTTCCTCACTGGGATTTCATTGAGACACATATCCTGCTGCTTGGCAGGGCCAGATAAGGAGAGACCCGATCCCGGCGGCTTTGTAATCTGCCCATTCTCATCCAGCTGGGTCCTATCTCTGCTCCCTGTCTGCCAGGCTCGGGCACAGCAGCAGCCCTCCCACTGCCGCAGTTGCCAATGGTTCTCCACCAACCAGGGGCCGATTTCCTAATTAGCAATCCCTGGAGTCTACAGAGAAAGAAGCTATTAAAAGGAGACGGCATGGATGAGAAACAGATTGAACTTTCAGCAGAACAATTCCCCCTAAAGCGAGCCTGGTTTGCTAGGAGCCCTGCAGGGCAAAGCGGCAGAGCCACCTTGCACAAACGCTGCCCAGAAGAGCCGCAGACATCGGGAAGTCTCAGCTCCAAAGGGTCACAGCGAGCCCACTCGAGCACCTCTGGACACCAGGCAGGGTGCAGCAGGCCAGAATTTCCCCAAAGCCTTTCTCCCCGAATCCCTATATGGCCAGGAAGGAACTACAGCCTGCCCGTGGCACCTCTAACGATGCACCCACTTGTCCTGGCACTCCTGGGGGCTGTAGGCATCTTTGGAAGAAGAGTAAGCAAGCAAAATTCAGGTACGGCCACTAGAAAGCCACAGGACCTTGCTACACAAACAAATGACTCAAACCTTGTCTCGTCACCAAATGCAAATTGTGTTCATTGCTAGCCTGAACTTTACCTGCAGTTCAACAAAGGATTCATCATTTTTAGACCCAAACTGCGTTATCACCCACCATTGTACCACAATACTCGACCCAGTGGCTTTGCCAGAGCTGCCTGCACTAACCGGCAGCCCCCCGGGCTTTCAGATGCTCGGGACACGGCAGCTTTCTGCTCCAGCTCCAGCTCCAGTTGCTGCAGCCACTGCTCAGCTGGTGTCCTCGAACAGCACGCCACTGAAACCCTCTGCTTTAGTTTGCACGCAGATTTAATTAGTTCTGGGAGCCAGTCACCACAGAGTCATTCCCATAATTTGTCAAAACTCATCATTGTGCCTATAAATATCTTCAGGCTGGCAATTCTGTATAAATACAATAAAATTCAATTAATTGTGCCGAGCTTTACATAAGCCAATATAGCTGAAACGTCTTAATATCCTTCCTCTCTGCACAGCGTGCCCCTTTCGCTATCAGTGAGTATCAAAGCCGTGGCCCACAATCGCAGTACCCTCCCTAGAGTGTCAAGGAACACCATTAATGGCTTTTTTACAGATTTTTGTAACTACTTACACTCGGCTTTAGCTCTCTGTGAAGTTATTAAACATCCGCCTGGAAAATCAGCAGAGTGGACCATGCAAAACAAACCTCAAAGTGGAGATGTTTGATGAGGGTTTCTTTCAGCAACGCTTAAAGGGAAAAGGGAAACCCACCACGGGAAACCCATCATAAACTACGATCATGGAAGGCCACGCAAGTTCACAAGTGTTCATCCCATCTGTGTACAGTTACAAAGCCACGTCCTGATTTCTATGACGTTGCTGCAAAGAAATGGAACACACAGAGCTTCTAACTGAGACAATCTGCTGCTGGGAGCTCTCGGTGCCCCAGTTCCGAACTGGCGTACTGTGGAGCTTGGAATCCGGACAAAGCACGGCTGCCATCGCCTCTAAAAGCCACTGGGGGAAAAGGAGAAAGGAGCAATGAGAGCCACGAGCTTCTGATAACTAAGAAGGAAGAAAGATCTCATTTTGCTTAATTTGAGGCAACACCTTGTATTAGAATGGGAGTGATAGACCCACAGTGGTCAGAAACAATTGCGTCCAGAAGCAATCACTGGAAGCAACCTTTAATTAGCTTGCCAGGCCGGGCTAGGTAATTATGCCATGAATTTGTTCTTGGAGCCAGTCTGTTCCAGGCCGTGGTCCCAGACCTGGGCACTGTGACTGTAATTTCCTATTTCTTCTTTTATTTTAGCTAAAGACAAAAAGCAGGAATTTGGCTTTTAAAGCTGAGATGTTCCACCTCCATGGATTTCTCCCCTTTCTGACATTTTGACACCTTGTGTGTGCGAGGGGAGGATGTGCTCCTGTTCAGTGCATTAAGATTTAGCTAATTACAAAAATTACTACTTACTGCTCCAGAGAGATGTTACCCAGGACAAGTACAATACACTAACCCTACCCTTGCTCCCAAACACGTTGGGCTGTACTCTGGTCTTGCTTCTCTAGACTGCCCTCACCCAGCCGAAAGGTTTCCTAACTAACTCAACAGTTACCGATGGAAACAACAGCACAATGGAACTTCTTCATCCACTGGGTGAAAAACCTGCAGCGTTTACTCCCTCCGACCACTTCGTTACATGCTCACACCTATCACATCAGTGTCACCACGGTAATTACGGCAGTCTGAGAAAGCTCTCAGTAAATAGGAGCCAATTAACCACCAGGCGGAGGGAACAGGTTCTCCCTGACTCTTCCCTTTCTCCCCGGCTGCCAGCAGAGGGGCCGATCCTGCCGTTGCCTCCCGGTAGCGCTGAGAGCGGCTGATGCAGAGCTCAACGCGAGATGGACCAACCCTGCTGCAAGACACGCGTGGTGCTGAGGCCTCTGCACGAAGCACGAGCTGCAGAACCTGCAATCAAGTGGTTCTTCGAAGGAAAGCTGGCATTGTACAGTAGGGTATCAAAAAAAACTGACCTGGAAGACTTCTCCAGCACATAAAATTTAAGCCTAGAACCCAGGAGATGAGATGTCCATTCGCAGTCCTGCCAACAAGCTCCTGGCGAACATGACAAAATCCCTTCCATGTGCCAACCTCTGCTCATTCCTGTCCTTGCTCTTTTCCTTTTGCTCAGCTGCAATGGAAGCTCTCCAGAGCAAGGACCACGTTCTGTTAGGAGCCGACATCGTGCCCCACGGAACGTGCTGCCCACCTGGAGCAGGGATGCCCACAGCACCATCAGCAGGAGGCAGCCGTGCTGTGTTCGCCTTGCTGCCCTTTTTTCAAGCATAAAGAGCAAGTGCAATTCATGCGGCAACTCGACGGACGAGGAGAAGCCAGAGCAGCCAAAGGTGTTCCCCAAAAAGCTGTTCCCATCGAGGAGATGCCTCCTAAAACCCAGCCCCTACCCCGCAGCACCCACGAGCCCCTCGTGCCTCGAGGAAAATCCCAGTTCCTCCTGCAATGCCTGCTTTGAGTCGCACAAACCGAAGTCAGCTTGGCACTAAAAATGCAAAGCTGCCCTGCAGCAAAGGATAATTCACAGTAGCATTATCTTCAATTCACTGGCTTACTGTTAATTTGGGCTGAACGGCGGGGGGGGAGTGTTAGCAAAGACAAAAATAAGCAGATGACAAATTTGCTTATTAACCACATTGAACAAGAGATGTATTAAAAAAAAAAAAAAAACAAAAAAACGTAAGGAGGGAGGGGGGATGAAAAGCAGGATGTGAAAGAAGCAGGCGCTGGAACAGCATGGCTAATGTCAACCATGAAATGCAACCCCTGCTGGGACAGTTTGAAAGACAGAAGAGGCAGGCTTTTTAGCATTAACTGTTTGATTGCTCCGCTTCAGATGCATCTATCTGGTATCACATGAGGAACAGGACTTCCATTTACCCTGCAGATCATTCTCACAAGTTCCAGACTTGAACTAGCACTGAGGACAACAAACAAATTCACTCCGCTCTGGAAACCACTCTGCTGACTCAAAGTTGATCAAAACACGCCGCAGAAGAGACACCAGGAAACAAATAATATACCCAAGAGCCCTTAACAATGCTCCAGCTGGGCATTTACACAAGCTTTTGGGCCATTATTTGGTTTACCTTTACTCCAAATACTCCAAGCTCTGTGCAAGGCACGTTCTGTCCCACTTCGGGATTAGTTTCTAGTCCCACTAAAGCCAGTGAGGATTTTTGCATAGGCTGAAACAAGGAACTCGTCGAGCACGTCGGCAAGCATTGCACTTGCTCAACAATCTGCAGTGACAACACGTCCCCATGACATCAGAAATCCAGCCTCTCCCTTGAATTCAAGAGCTTTGCACCCCTGGTTAGAAACTGGTTAGTACTGGTGTTCTCCGCGACACCCAGGTCTTGCCTTCACCACCTGCTACCGCTGAGCAGCTTCCTTCCTCGGAAAGAGCAAGGTGTAATTAGTGTCAGACACTTCTGTGCAAATTCTTGCCTAATGAGGAAAAATGTCAGGCATCCTTACTGCCTCCCCATCCCGGTGCTCGGCAGGCCGCTGGGCTCGTTTCATTTTGTCCCACTTGCTGTTCCTTTCTTCGGGTGTTTCATAGAACCGTGAAGGTTGGAAACGACCTTCAAGATCTTCAGTTTGGGTCTGGAGCTGAAATAGGTCATAAACTACGAGCAGAAACAAACATTTAAAGAGCAGCCTCCAAAAGCCTTGCAAACCCACTCCTTCAGTAGTTCCATTCTTTCTGCATTGGCAGATTATTTCTATTTATATAATTTTAAGAATTGCATGGCAATAGTAAATTCAGCGGGATTACTGCCCAGGGACAAGTGGAACGATCCCCGAAGCCGATCCTTGCGAAGAGCTCCTGTTGCAACGACTGCCAGAAAGCAATGGGCGGGGATGGGAGAAAGAGCCTCAGAAGGGAAGGCATCGGATCAGGAGCTGGGGTTTGCCCAGCTGCGCCTCCCCAAGCGCACACTCCTGGGGTTCGTCAGCTCTCAGCAAGCCGAAGTTTGCTGCGATTTAGAAGCTCTCGCAAATGGGAACTGAAACCCAAAAGATAAAACCTGGTGTTTACGAGATTCCTAGGCATGTAATTTCACTATGTTTACAGTCTCCTCCAAAGGCACAACTCATGTACATAAATTAAGCCAGGCACAAGTTTAACTGGTTGTAATATCAGGGGCTAGATCACTTACTCAAGGTCACATTCAGAGTAGCTGGAAGAGATAAAAATGGAAATGGGACCTCAAATCCCCAACCAATGCCTCAACCATGTGGATCCTCTTTTCCTCACGCTGCAGAGGGAAGAAGTCATTCAAAGACCACGGGATTCAAGTCGGATTTAAATAACAAAACTCTTTGAGACAATTTTCAAATCTGTCTGTTCCTTTCCAACTTTACGCGACGAATGCGTGGTTTTAAAAGCTGTTAAAACACAAACTGTTGTCTCAGTTCCCCATAGTAAGACAGCAGCTAACAACAGCATTTGTGCACTCACTCGCTGAGGATTTCCCAAATGAATCTACTTCTACACCTCAGAACTCAGAAATGCAGAGGCAAGCTTAATATATATATATATATATTGTTGAACAACTTCTATAGAATGCTTCTTCCAAAATCAGAGATACCCTAAAAAAGCAGCATTATGCAAGCCTAGCAGCTCTCCAGAACAGCGGATGGAGCCCCTCAGCACACAGATTTATGGAAATACAATATATAGTGACAGGGCTGCACAGCTTCTAAGTCCCCAGCAGGCAGAGAAGTCGAGGCTTTCTGCTACGAAAAGCTCGAGCCCCTGATTGACACTCGGATTCACACGCCGTTTGTTCCAACACTGCCGGCTCTGTGCAGGAACAGCATGTCTTCTTTGTCTCCTCCTTTCCTAATCATCTGGATAATTGCTATTGAAATTAACAGGAAATATTCAAGGGACATGTGGAATCAAAATATTTTTCTTCATGCCACATAGCTTTCGGTACAGCTGCAAGGTGCTGTAAGCAAGAAATAACAGCGCCGTCCCTTTCTGACCCCCTCCTGTAAGGGCGGTGGGGTTACCAGCACTGAAGGGGCCTTTTGTGCCTG
The DNA here is from genome assembly GCA_011076525.1 of Nettapus auritus. Classification (NCBI taxonomy): domain Eukaryota; kingdom Metazoa; phylum Chordata; class Aves; order Anseriformes; family Anatidae; genus Nettapus; species Nettapus auritus. The sequence continues at coordinate 2,885,153 of CM021785.1, read as the reverse complement.
AAAAGCAAACCAAAGCCACCGCTTCCATTTTCCGTAGAGCCCCACGGCAACGTGGCTCTACTAAATCGGTGATCATCGGTGCCCCTCTGCAGACATCCCAATAATTCATGTCGTATCTCAAGCGCCCAGCCACGGTCACACTGTGCTAATTCGTGGTTTTGTGGGTGAGGACTGCCCTCAGACACTTGTTAGGATGGATGATGACTGTTTATTTTGCTGTCGTGGGGAATGCTGTCATTTCAGTGAGGTATCTAATAGCAACCCCTGCCTTCGTTAGGAATAACATTCCCTCGAGTTCAAACAATACATAATCAGCAACCAAGCTCGGATGCCAGAACCAGCAATCAGGAAGAGAAAAAGCAAAGTGGGAGAGGAAGGGGAAAGAAATGTCACTTCTCCCCCCCGTGCGCACATGAAAGAGGTTTGATTAGATTAGGTACACTGTGCACTTGCTAATTGCCTCTCAGTGTAAGATTAGCTGTAGCCAAATTTCGTTATCCTAGGTAATCACAACGAGATGCGCACAATGATGGATTACCCCGAACAGAGAGTCTTCGTAGGCCGTTCACACCAAACACGAACAGCAGTGTCCTCAGAAAATCCCCCTTACAGGAAGCCAAGGGACGGACTTCTGCAGGCACACCCGAAATTGCACTCTTTTGGATCACGGAATCGTAGCAGCAAGACAATCAGGACTAGAGGGAAAGGCCTCAAGTTGCGCCAGGGCAGGTTCAGGCTGGAAATGAGGAGACATTTCTTCTCAGAAAGAGCAGTGAGGCACTGGGACAGTCTGCCCAGGGAGGTGGTGGAGTCACCATCCCTGGGGATGGTCAAGGCAAGGCTGGACGTGGTGCTTAGGGACATGGTTTAGTGACGTTGGTGGTAGGGGGTGGTTGGATCAGATGGTCTTGGAGGGCTTTTCCAACCCTGATGATTCTATGAAAGCCCACGTTTAAATGCTGAGCTGACCACCTGCACTTTTGAGGACTATTCCTCTTTTCCAAGGAGTGGGATTACCAGAATCTAACAAACCAGGCACTGGTCTAGAAGCCAAGATTTCAGGAGTCCATGTGCACGTGCAGGGTGAAGGTCTCGTGGATCCTAGACGTATACCCCTAGACGTATTCCCCGAACCAGCTTGGGAAAAGAGCTTTGCCTTCAAGCATTTTCTTAATAATATTCCCCAAGACTGTCAGCAAGGAAGTGGATTTAATGGCAGCCACAGAGCAGCTCTTCAAAACTTTCCATCTGAACTGATCACTGCAGTGGGACATGGCCAGAGCTAGGTCTGTTTCTACCCCAACCAGGCCAGTGACACCTCTCTACTCCAGCATCCTTTTTTTCCCCTTACCTTGTGTGCAAATATATTAACAGTTCCCAACCAGGAACCATTTACCCCAATTCCAACCACAATTCTTTGGTTAAACACGAAGAAGCTCAGCAGCATTCCCAACATTACCTCCTACTGGAGATCAGCTGAAGCGCTCAATGTCTGCCAAAGATCAGGCAGCTTGCCCTCAGGACAGAAGAGACAGAGCAAATTTTTGCAACAGACAACAAGAAGAGGTGACAGCTGTACTCTTCGCACCTCTCAAGTAAAATTTTCCATCTCTAAATTGGTGCCAAAATGCATTAACCTCATCAAATAAACATATAGTGTAGGACAGAGAGATTACACGATGTATCCCAGGAGACACAGCGAGACAGGCACAAAGGGAGGCAGCACTTGGAGCTCTCCAAGCCTTCACAGAGAGATGCGTGCACACAACTCACACCAGACTAAATCGTTGTGGATGCACCGGTACAGACAGAGCTGAATTAAAACTGACTTCTTAGCTGAGAAGGAAAGAGGTTTTTAAGAGGAATATATGCTCAATGAAGCTTCTTTTTGCATGCAAAAACTGCAGCAAAACCCAGCTTTCAAACGAAAGCCAAGTCTGCACCGAAGGCAGAGCGAGGTCTCGCGATGCCAAGGCTCCAAGTGCAAAGCCATCGATGTTAACAGCAGCAGGAACCTCAGCCAGTTACTTGTCGTGTACGAAGATGCTGCCTGGGCTACAAGGTTGTTGTGACAGGATGGGAGTGCAGAGAACCTCAAGCAGTTTGCACAAAAACCTGAAAAAAATACAACTTTAATCAAGGTGCACTGTGTAAATACGTGGGAAAGCACGAACCCAGAGTTAAAAGGCCATCTTACAGGCAAAACCACTGCACAGATGAACACCGTGAAAGTGCCATCCCTAAAAGACTTGTGCCTTGAGGCCCTTAAAAGCCATGATCCCGTTCAGGTGAGGAGCCAACCAGCAGAGACACACTCCCACCCAAATCAGAAATCCCCCATGATTACACGTGGTCTTCACCAGCTGCATTGCTGTCAAGCCAAAAACATCAGTCCTCACCTCACCAGCTCGATAAGAAAGAGCCAGAGTCTTTCACGAGAAGGAGATGCCACCTCCTTCACAAACGACGGAAGAGGCAAAAGTAAATTCGACACCCAAATGACACGTAGCAAGGCTTCAGGTGAAGGGGTTCTCTTATTCCCTCAGGTGTTTCACCCCAACAACTCAAACGCTGGATTTCTTCCCCTCCTTAGTGGCATATTGTAACCTTAGTGGCATTTCCTCCCCAGAGATTTTCACAATGCTTCATCTCACCAAGGCCACAGAAACAACCGAAAGCCGTCATTATTCCCTCAAGCAAACCCCATCTCAGTGACTTCCATTCAACGTGGAGATAACCCACAACACAACCATGGGCAAATATTTAGGTCATTCCTTCCTCAAGCGCTGTAAATTCCTCTGTATTTGCTCAGCAGCTTGTCTCAACTGATTACAGTCCCGGCAGAAATTGGAGGACAAGCCTCCAGCACTCTGTGCTGAGAACTGGGACCCCAGAGCAGCATCAGCAAAATCACCGGGCACATCCTCCCCTTTCCCAACGTGCTCATTAAACCATGAGTCGGTGCTTAATTAATCTAGAAAATGCCATTCTAGCGGCAGGCCAAGCCAGACATTTGGATTTTTTTTTCCTTCTCTAAAAAGCAAGCTGTAACCAGATGGGAAAAGCACAGCCTATATATACACATCTATATTAAAGCTTTTACATCGCATGCACACTTAAAATCTTCTCTTGGCCCAAAAGCTGAACAGAGTTGAAGGGCAGAGGAAGACCAGAGACCTGCATGCCCACACCACACCCCTCGCCCTCCACCTCACCATGATATTCCTGAGGCTCATCCAGCATTTTTCAGCTCAGAGGGGAGTGCCTTTTCACTGTTATGTTCTCACACAAACACGCACGTAGAGGACAAAGGAATCAGACCTGAACATCCTGCAGACACCAAGATGGTCACAGGTACCTCTTTCTCCCTGTAGAAGCGAGGACGACTAACAAAAGGGCTATGCATTCTTACATGACAATCTATTTCCACTGGAAAAGCCAGTTATCTGTTCACAAACCGATGAAAGTTTCAGCCCACGGGGTAACTTCCACCTTGAGGTTATTATCAAAGAACAAGAAAAAATTAATATCTAAAAGGGTCTTCTCAGGAGCTACCTGGATGCAGCCGTTGAACTCACGAGTTATCTGGAGAGCAGACTCGGCCTCTTCATATTTTTCTCCAGGAGGTTCATCCATCTGCCAATTTCTGGAGGGTGTGTAAGGAGAAGCATTTTTGTGCTTGTGTACTCTCACAGTACAAGAGGGCCAGCAAACAGTGGGAGCTGCCATGAACTCAGAGGGAAAAAAAAACATGTTACTATCACCAGATGCTCCTTCCTTGAGAATCCCTCTTAGGAATTTGTCTTTAACGCAGCGAGATGAGAAATTATCTTCAGAAATACTTTAACGGGCTGGTTAGGAACTACATCTAACACCGTGCTGCGGCATGTAGAAGATCTGGGCATGTTTGAAGCTAACCTGAAGTAACGTCTACGTATCGTGGTGGCACAGCATGCAGAGGTAAAGCCCTGGGCTTACAGGCACGCCGACATGGCAGGCTTTAAAAGCAGGCTTTCTCAGCTCTGTTTTTTCATGGGGTCAGTGAAGAAGGTACAGGTATGGTTTGAGAAAGGAAGATGAGGCTGAGTGTTGTTCTGCGGGGAAGGGATGTTTTTACAACACCAATATTTTATTATCAGCAACACGCTCTTCAACAGGTATTTTGATTCAATTCCCATTCGGCTTCTAATTGCTGTAATGGCTTTGTGAGCTGAACAAACCACGCAGACGCGTTTAAAAGCACCACTGCTAAAGCTTTGAACAAAAGAAAAACGAGGCACACAACCTGTCTTGAATCTCTCGAATAAGCCAGCAAGACTGCATTTCTGAACGTTAATGGTGAGCTGCTGGGGACTGGTTCTCCTCTGCCTCCCCGGGAAGCAGGCAGACCTACCCTGAATGATTATGAAAAAACAACACGCTCTGCTGGGACAGGAAAAACAGACAAGTTGAATCATCTGCCCAGATTCAGCACCCCAGCCAAGCGAATAAAAGCAAACACAGATTAAACAAACAGTAAAACTGATATTAGAGATTGTCAAGAAAACTTTCCTCCCCCTTTTCATTTTCCTAATCCACCTACTCAGTGTATGTGCTCTGAAAACAGTCCTTTGGAAGCGGGGTCACACATACTGCAGCCTTGCAAAATCCCTCGCAAATGCCTGTGCTCAAACCAAATCTAAGTATGTTTTTCTCATTAGCTACACGGAGAGGGATTTCAAAATGCTGCCTACCGAGGGCCGCAGTGCTCTGACATATACTCAAGACTAGCAGGGCAGAGGATTCACTTACAGACGAATCCCTTCTCGCAAGGCTATCTTAATTACTTACCCCAATGGCATTCTGTAATATCACAATTAGAGCACATAAAGCAGGCATTTAGCAAAAGATGAGGCTGCTTTCTTCATTAATAACGTAGCCAAAGAAAAGATATGATCCTGGATATTGTAACTGTCCCAAAAACTGCATTAGGACAGATTTCTGATCGGTACAGTGCAGTAGTTTACAGACTTCAGCTTTAGTAAACCACAAGGAAAAAAAATCAGAAAGAATACCATCAGAGCCCATTGAGAGGAACTGTGAGGCATAAGCAACCTTTAAAAAAATGCTAATACTACAGGACCAAGTCATATCGATGTGTTTCAATTCTGTGCCCTGTCCTGTTTCACCAGAGGCCATTCACCTCATCTCCATTATTCAGTGCAGCCAAGCCACCCAAAACATTCAAACAAAGGATGGGAAACGGCACCACACGCTCCGTATACAACAGGCTGAGCCCTGTCAGGAGCAGGGCAAAGCTAGATTTCAAGGAACAAAGGACAAATTAAGTCTATCTGCAGCCATCAGTTGCTGAAAGGACGCTATCGCTGTTTGTGCCTTCTCAGGTTCTCCTTGGCTGTCTCAGCGCGTGGTGCTCAGCACTGCTCCGGTTCGTACAGATGTCAAAGCAAAAGAAACCCTCCAGAGTTACTCGCTGACCTCAGGATCATCTGGTGCAGAAAGAACAAAGCTGGCTTCACCTCCAGTACGAGCAAAAGAGGAGCTCAAGTCACTCAAATCTCACTCGAGCCATCTTCCTTCTCCCGCTAAGACAGAAAATGGGAATAAAACTCTAGATCCTGACTTTACTCAGTAAGTTTCATACTTGCCACTTAGCTTCATCCTTCTGACTTTTTTCCCAAATAGAACCCAGGAATCTCTGCATAATAACCTGTGTGAAGGGCTGCATCGGGTGAGTCAGCACCATCATTTGGATCCGTCAGCTGATTCTACGGGGTTCTCTTCCAGTAACGTAGGGCATGTTAAGAGGTAAGAGCCTGCTAAAAAAGGGGATCAGGGCTTAATGGTGTTAAGATATCTCATCTTAATTGACTTTGTACAGGACTGGACACCAACACCTCTTATACTGCTCAGAGTCTCAAGGATGATGCTGCCCCTTTGCAGCTTACCATAAATACAAAGAGAAGACATCCAGCTCCGTGCTGCAGAAGCTTTAAGTAAACTTAAACCAGAAAAGCTTGCCGTGTTGCACACACGAGCTGATAAAGTCATGCACCACCAAAGGAGATGTCCGCTTTGGAATAGAAGCTTCAACCTTCCTCATTTTAAAGAGGGGTGACCAGGCTGTAAACACCGTTCATTGCTGAAATCGAAAATAATCGTCCTACACATGTTAAAATTGCACCAAGCAGCATTAAAGGCAGTGCAATGGGGAGACTACAAAATACTGAGAGTTACCTGAGGTCTAGCACGTTCTCAAGGCAAATATCAGCTGCACAAAGGCACTGATGGATACTCTTCCTCCACAATTATTTGCAGCGAATTACAGTAAAACAGAAAGAAAGTGAGAATTAGCCAGAAATTAAGGGGGGAAAAGATCATAGTTTGGAAGAAATTCACATAGAGATGAAGGCTGAAAGTCTACTGTTGATCGTATCAAGCACAACAACAACATATCTGATGAGCCAAATACCCCAACCACTGTGGAAAATAAAAGAGAAAGGAAGTCATTTTAATTATCAAGACTTCTAAATTGAAACAGCCATCGTGATTCCTGAAAGAGAACTCTAGCAGTGAGGCCATACATGGAAAAATCACTACCTGCGTTTCATAAACACCCCCCGGACAACCGTTCCACCTAGTACTCTGGCACAAGAGTTGAAATCAGTGGTTGGGGCTCCCGACTGATCCTCTGCAGGTACTAATCAGAAGGGTAATTGCCCAGGTTGCACAGAGTCACGGCAACACCTCTCAGCCTGCACTTCAAGTGCGATCTCACATGCAAGCACGCACAAGGCTGTTTTCCAAAATGCCAGACATGTGCTTGAAGGCAAGCAGAATTCAAGGGGAAGGAGCTGGCTGGATGGACTCAGCTTGACTCTACCATGGAAATCTCTACACGTTTTAATACTGCATGTAAATTAATTCCTCAATTCAAAATTTTAATCTATTTCGGTGCTCTTTATGGTTGATTCCTGAGAGCTGAATGTGGATCTCCTCCTGGTGCCCAGCTGCCTGCTCATTCTCCTACCCCAGCCTAGAACGGTGATCATCTTTCAAAAAACATTATTAATAAACCCCATTTAATTCAAGCCACTCTGAGAAACAATTTTCATCAGCAAGTTCACAGATGAGCTGCCGAACTTGAATCCTATCGAGATGGTTAACGCTCCCAGCAGCCGTACAGGCTGGGTGTATGCTGAAGCCTGAGCACTGGAAGAAAAAAAGAGAGAAAAAAAACCTGTGCACACAGTATGGGGAGGGGTTCATTAAATGAACAGTAGTAAACTTGTTTTTCTAACTTGTCCCGCTGCAGATCACTAGCCACAGGAAGCAGACCAAACCTGATGTATCCCTTCAGCATGTTTTCATAGCATTAGCTTTTAATAAATAGAACATACTCCACCCTCCGAGCAGAGCAGTCCTCAGGTTCCAGCAGAAAAAGTGGCTGCTTTAAGTATTTAGATTACATTGCAGTAGGGACTTTAAAATAAGCAGCGACTTGTGCTGCAGACAGCTATCAGAATCAGCCTGGCAAAATACGTGTAAGCTAACCTAGTGTGGTTACAGCCTGGGCTTTGGGGGCTGGCAGCCTGGTGGCCCTGCACACATTTCTGTTATTTGCGCTACAATCGTGCTTTCTGATGTCTGCAAACAGGACAGCGCCACAGCACTTCACACAAACACCAGCAGTAAGAAGCACAGCCTCTTTATAAACAAGAAGCTTTATACATTTCAGCAGGGAAAAAAGGGAAAAACCTCGGAGAATAAAGCCTATTCTCATTCGGCAAGCAGCTAGCGCAGGCCCCAGTTCAGCGCTTCAGCACGTCCGAGCACTCTGCTGAGTCCACGCCTACAGCCGTGGCTCGGTGCAATCCTTTTTCTATTTCCCAAGTTTCAGCCCAGTGCTACCCACTTTCTTCCACCAGTAACAGCACTCTGCACCTTTCTGCAGGTATTGATGGACTGTCCCCGCCGGACCCTTCTTCCTCCTGACAGCCCCTGTGGGGCTGGCGTTGATGCAGATACTCAGCCCTGGGTCCTGCCCTTAGAAATCCCCGTTTTCAGAACGTTGTTACAGATTTAGTTGGTTGAATCAAGCTGAAACTTGGCCTTTATTTCCGAGCTCCTCCAAGAACAGCAGACCAAGACTTCTGCAATGCTTACAGCACGGAAACCTGCAAAAGACCACGTTGGGTGCCATTAAAACTGGAAGGAACCACGACCCATCACCATACGGTAAAGTCAGAGTCACCGTCCTCGGTTCTGTTTGCTGTCTCAAAGGACTAAGAAAAATCCCAGCATCTTCTCAACAAAACCTCTTCACCTGTTTCTTTTTTTAGGAAAGCCTTTATCAAAAAGGTTTATTCTCTTACCACTGTACTCATCGCAAGCTTCACATTCACGCCAGCATCGCTCACGGGACAGGATAATTCACGTGGAAACTGGCTAAAATTCATCAAAACGCCGAGACTTGGTGGCTTCAGCAGGCTCAGTGCCAGGCAGAGCTGCCACCTCCCTCGCCACACAGCCTCGGCACGAAAGCAGCAGCAGGAGAGGAGGGTCACAAAGCTGAGCCACGGGCCGGAACGTGCCTGGCGTTCATTTCTCGGTCAGCCGTGCCTCTTTCCATCACACGGAGCAGCTGTCCGAGCGTGACCTTAAGACAACTTTGACTATTATGCAATCCTTCCCTCCTAGCCTACAGACCAGCAAACGTGGCCAAAAAGGGCACAGGGAAAAAAATCTCTTTCAAAGGATCCCATTTGTTGCTCCATCTGTTCAAACACACTCGCCATCCAAAGATATTTTCAGTAAATATGCCATAGGCATTTGCAAATCCGTGTATGGTACATTACGTGACAGCGGAAGCCCCGATCCTTTTTAACCTCGTGTCCTAGTAAACTGCTGCCTTTTTTTCAGGCTAACCGTACCTCAGATGCCTCCGAACATCTACAAACTGAGATAAGGGATGGGGGAGACAGAGCGGGTTAGTGCTGAAAGGACAGATCTTCAGCAAGCCCGGCTTTGATGGTTCTCCCTTCATGGAACTGCTTCCAAAACTTGGATCATCGCATTTGCCTCGACACCTCTTGTCCAGCTCCTGTCCACACGCCAGCTCTGTAGGTAGCAATCCCTCTGCCACAGAGCTGCCAAAATCATTCTCTTAACCCGCTATTTTTAGCGCATGTCCCAGCTGCACATTAGGCCACCGGCTCTGTATTCACTAATGCAAATTTGAACCACTTGCCTTCGTTTTCTTCTGTTTTAAGGATGTTCTCCTACCTATAACTGACCTACGATACCATCCTGTCACCTGCTATGGAGGTGGGCATCTGCTCGTGCTGCTCTTTATAGTCTTGAGAGGATCTCCGCAAAAACACCAGCAAAAACACCTCTTTAAGCTCTCTGTTGCAATAACTATAAAAACAAAATCAAAAAAACCTACGCCCTGCCTATTACACAGCGTGGCAGAGTCCATCCAAAAGGCAGAATCCTACCTGCAAGACACTTTTGCCCCGGTGCTGCCCTGTCCCTGAAGGAGCCCGCAAACAGCTCTCCAAGCACCCGGCTCAGCCCCAAGGGTTGGGGTTTGCTAGCGCGGAGCCTACAACTGCTGCGGCATCTGATGGACGGAGAACAGGCAGAAATAAGGCTTCCGTACTTTTGTCCAGTGTTCCTTTGCTTGGGGGATTTTTACAGTTGCTTTCCTGGTTAAATTCCACGAGAGCAGAGTTCTGTGAATGCGTTGTGTCAGGGAACTTTGTTTTCTAGGTGATGCACGTCCCGTGTCCAAACGGCACTCTGAGCATCAGCCTTGGAAGCCTCATCTAGAAATAGGTGACTCTTACCTCACTTCTCCCCATGAAAAATAGGCCGATATGGATGGGTTTTTTAATGCCTTGTCTCTAAAAGCCTTCCCAATGATTAAGCTGCTCTGGATCTCCATACCCAGCCACATCTCAGCTCCTGCTTCTCAGCTCGGACTCCATTAAGGGTAAGGGTAAAAACAGAGATTTTAACTCCAAACCCAAGCCGGGTTCCTCCTGCTTTAAATCACAAGCGCTTGCTAATTTCCAACGCACTGAATTTTCAGCTGAGTCCCAAGAAAAGCGGTTTCTGTGCAAATAACAGCTGCACCTAAAAGTACAGTCTAAAAGGAAGTTCTTTTGCTGATACCAAAGGAATGCCTAAAAAGCCACTCCTCAAAGTACTCCCTGAAGAAGCATCACGAAGAGAATATCAGGCCGCACAACGGAAAGAATGAGGGCTTGAACCTCACCCAGGAGGGTGGCAGGACATCCTCCTTTGGTATGGAGCACGTTTTTAAGACGGAGCTGTCCTTCCTTCGAGTCTCACGCCGGCGTCGTGTCGCGGCACAGCTCCCTGCACCGACCGCAGAACGAAATCTCCGAGTTCAAAACTGGAATTAAAACTTCTGGCACTGCCTGGATGAGAGGCGTGCAGAATTTGGTGTTTTTCAAGTTAATGACAGTGCCTCCCAGCGCAATAAAGAAAAGCTCTGAAAACACTAAATATTTACGAGCAGACAGATAAGCTCGTCTATTATGGGATGTGTCACACGGATTCATTATGAATCATTTGGATCCTACACAGTTTATGCAGCTGTCAGAGTTTCAGTCATGAGAGCCCAGGCGTCACAACCCATAGCCTTATTTTTAGCTGCATTCATTATCTGTCATTTTTCAATCATCAAAGAATCAACCAAATTGCATTCTACATCATCGCGAGGACACGCAGCTGTAACCTTAGAAGCGGCAGTTTCAGCGGTAGGAAGTAACCTCCGCTCTCCTCCCCGGAGAGGAAAGAATCAGTCGCTGCAAGCAACGAAGGCAGCTGATGACACAGCTCCCGTCCATAACCACGCAACGCAAACGGCCCCTTCTCTAAATTTCGGTGTTGGCAGATCCTACTGCGTTAACGAGCCCGGTCCTGTAACGTCCCAGCTTAACTTCCCGGCGCTGGGAATAAAAACAGAGCTACAAAGCACTTCCATGGGTCGAGTCCAAGTCGGAGCACGGTTAAGCAGGCTGCATCCTACAGATGACATCATTCCTGCACAAAACAGAGGCCATGGGGAAGCCTGGGCTTGCAGAACACGGACAGGTCCATCCCAGCAAGAGTCAGTGCAGAAATCACCACTGCGAATGAGATGGCACGGAAAGATGGCTTGCTATCAAAGGGACGCTGCCAGGAAAATCAAGGTGAAAGTTCCACATTAGAGCTATTTTCTACGGCTTTGCTGACAGTGAAATATTAACGCTGCAAGGCACAGTGGCAAATTAACATGTAACTGAAGGCAGAAGGAAATTCACCACTCCTGCAGCTTCCCTCTCCGGCCTGTTCCAAGAAGGAAAGCTGAAGGCAGGCCGGGAACCCAGCACAGGTACCCGAGCACACCAACTGCCCCGCGTCCACAGTACAGCTTGATACGGCTCCAGGAGCACCTCCAGCTCCGTCCGACGGTGAGCAGCTCTGTCCTGCAAGGCTGGAAACAATTCAACACATCCACCGCTCCTGACCACCATTATTTATTGCATTATTTCAGGATCCAGGAAAGGCCGGGCCTTAATTACAACAACATGTGCAGTATTGCCGCGTCGGTTCCCGATGGCTGCCTTCTCAAGGAGGCTCCACTTCTCCAGGAAAACATTTGCTTTCCTACCACAAGAAGTGCTTTTCACTCCACGCTGGGCTCTGCGAGCCGCCCCGCCAGGCAGCAGCCGAGCACAGCCACCGAGCAAGGCGAGGAACCAGGGAAGGGCACAACGCTGCAATTAAACCCCAAACGTTACCGTAGCCCACGTCTAAGCACCATTTACAGAACACACTGGGAAAAAAAATAAGCTGCTTTGGAGGACGTTTGCAGGCACATAAGGCAGAAATTAGATACACAATTCTCTCACGGTTAGTGGCAACTGCAGCTGTAATTACCTATTCGCAACGATAAGGAAGTTGGTTTGTAGACAAGATTATGAAAAAAAGCCCGTATTTACTCTTAATGCTTGCTGAGACAGCCAAGATTGATATTAGATTTCTTCTAATTCCCTGATTTTCTGGAGTAATTGTCACAGAGGAACAAAAGTTCGCTTGACAAGTGAAACAGGAACGAAAATCTGACTGACAGCTTGCAAGAGCCACCCTCCAGGGAGCTACTCCTGCAAAAACAAAATAGCGAGGTAGGCAAGATGTGAGCTAAAGAACACGAGCCTGTGGAGAGGATGGAGCAAGAGAGGCTGTGTGCACTGGAGAAGACACAGAGAAGGTCCTCCTGCCAACGCTGCCCCAGCTAACAGGAGGCCAGAAGAAGGAGGTGGTCCTTGCACAGGTGGGACAAACACAGAGCTGAAATGAGGTCGTTCCAATTCACGTCATCACGTTTTTTCCTCAAGTGATGCCATGTCCAGAAGTGCTACCTAAAGCTTCAGTCTAAGAAGACCCCTTCTGGCTACTGGAATTATTCTCTGACGTACCACCAAGCACGCAGGCACCTCACGAAGCCGTCAGTGCACAATGGCCACCCCACCTGCCCAGAAAACTTCCAGGCAAATTCACGTTCACCTCTCAGTTCGGCTCAGAAAAAAACCACCCACAAGACAGGGTTGTGTTAAAGTCCGTGTGATCTGTTTTGAAAATCAGCCGTGCCCCCTCTAACCTGGATTGTGGCATACATTGAAAGTCGATCGACATACTCACGAAGATGCCCTCAGAAGAGCCATGGTTATCAATCGCACCTTCAGTCTGAGCACAGAGCGGCTATTTCTCACGGGAATTAGAGACAAGCCTATCACAAGATGATGCTTTATAACACTGGAGAGGTGAAAGACGCCAGGAACTCCCTGAATACATCCAACAGCCGTGGAAGGAGAACAAACTGCGATGTGGTTGTGCTGCTGTCAGCGCTGTGAAATAGTGCACCAGCTTTTTTATTATAAATCCGATTTTATTGTGGCTCGTAGCTCAGCTATAAAAATTTTATTGGAAGCCAAAAGCTAGTCGGAGAAGCTTGTATGTCAGTGAGCTTTACTTTAGGCCCCTGTCTTACAACCCACTCTGCCGAGATCCGGACCTCGGCTGCCAAAGAGCCACTGGTAAAGTTTGTGCTGAACTTTTGGAGGCTTTCAGCAAAGGGTTTAAAAGACAAGCTTGGAATTTTCACCTCTGCAAGTACCGCTCACGCGATAGAGCTCTAATAAAAAACACAAATAATAATAAAATAAAACAGATGGTGACCACCTATTATCAGCAGTTGGAGGTCTTGGCTCTATCAGAAGATTAAAGCAAGAGAAAACAATAAAATAAATAGTGGAGCTTTGACAGCCAGAATAAATGCTCGGGGAGAAAAAGCAGGGCTTTATTTACTTTTACAGCTTAGTGCACATTTTAAAGTAATATAGGGTCACACACTGAGGCTAATTTTCTTTTGAAGCTTCTACTCCTATGGTAAGCCATGAAGTCCAGCATAAATCTCGCAAATGGAAGTTACAAATGTTTGTAGGTAGGCACTTAGCAGGTAGCATGCCAGGTGAGGTATGCAAACACCACCAGAGTTACGTTCCTATTAGGTAGGACTAAAGGTAAGGCAGAGCCGTAACTCCCTTTAGCTCTTATTTCACCAGACATACCTATTTACGTTTTTTTTTGACAAGGCAGACCTCCCATATATCACAGGCTGCTGTGTCCCTTCCCGTGATCCCTTTTTTAAGGCCAGTAGTAAGACAGATTTCATAACAGCCCCCAGTGCTATCGAAAAAAAAAAATGGGTTGGGTTACCAGTTTCGTCCATCCTGCAGTTACTGCTACCCGTGCACCCTTGTCCAAAGCTTGTCCACTAGTCCTTTTGAGGGAATGGATGTAAAAATTAGGTAAGATCTATATGACCAGGCAAGCTCAACATGAATTTACAGAGCAGCCACCAAGCTTGCACTTTCATCTGCCCCATGGTTACTTGTTCACCTGCCAACATCCTAAGAGGTCCCCTCCAGAGCTTGCCCTTTTTCAGTCTTATCATTACAAATTTCTGTTTGCTATTCAATCAGTCCACATTGGGTTCCACGTCATCCGACTGCAGATCTGGACCGCACACAGGCCACAGCCCCCTCCTCACAATCAGTTTGTGGAGTCATATTCAAGACCGCTGTTTAAATAAGAGAAGCAGAATTTACACGTCCTAAACCTAATCACCCATTTGCAGTGCTTTATCTTCCACCACCTCCATTTCCATGACAAGGCAAGAACAAATCATTTTTCCTTCAGCTTTGAGACTAAGAGAATCCAACGCAGGATTTACCTCTGCTACCTGGTCCAAGATCAAGAACAGCCCAAATGTCTTAAGAGATGCCCCCAGAACATTCAACATGCCTCAGCAGTTACGTTCTTCCTCGTACCAAGTGTCTGTAGCAGTGGGAATGAATGTGTACGCTGTCTCAACAAATCCATCATCCTTTATTGAGGCTGCACCACAAAAACGTAGAGCTAGAATTTCTAAGCCTGCAGTAGGGTATGTGTCCCTGTCACTTGAGGGTGAAGGAGAAAAAATTATGAATAGACATTTTCAAAGACCTTATTTTGAAAACAAACAGTTTGTATAGTTGTTTCCCAAACTGTGTTTTCACAATCCCGAACAACAACAAGTCAACGCATGAACATTCCTACAGCAGCATGCCAATGCTAACAAATTGCCACATAAGAAATCCATGTCAACAAACAATATCCACATTCCATCGTGGATAAAACACAACAGCAAGGCTCCAGGTCTCACGGATAAGAAGAAGTCTACATGGCGTGTAAGGGGACGCTCGGGATGACAATGTATTTGACCAAACGCTTCGCTGGCACCTCCATCGCAGCGTTATTTTAGGGTCAGGTCCGTATTAGTATTCCACAGACCTGCTCTCTTCTACTGGCAACGCATTTAAATACGTAAAAATTGTCTTGCCAGTGACAGATGTGAGTACAAAGAGAAGCAATTTACTACAAAGGGATTAATACATTTTTGAAAGTTACTGTCTGGCAAGCTGTCAAACGGCTCTTTATTGGTTTATTTTATTACGACCATAGATAAGCCTTGTGGCACGCAAACCCACACTTGTGTGGGGACCAGAATGATGTGAAGGAGCCCCGGGGCCCCCCAAAAACCCATCCCGAGGCCGGTTTCGGGGGGGTCGGGGCCGGTTTCGGGGGGCTCCGTCCCTCACCGCCGGGCTCTCCTCAGCTCCTCGCCCCGCCGGGAGGCCGCGGGCCGGGCCCGGCTGGGTGGCACCGCGCCGGGCTGCCAGGGCGGGGAGAAGCCGGAGCTTCGGTGGGGCTGAGGAAGGGCGAGGAGGAGGAGGAGAAGGACGAGGAGGACGAGGAGGAGGAGGAGAAGGAGGCGACCCCAGCGCCGGGCCGGCCGGGCCGCCATGTTAGCGGCGGCACCCGCCGCGTCCCCCCCCCGGGGCCTAGCGCCGAGCGGGCGCCGCAGTGCGCGGCATGGGGCGGCCGGGCCGGGCCGGGCCGAGCCGGGCCAGACCCAACCCGGCCGGGGCTCGGATCCCCCCCCTCGTCCCCAGCTGAAGCCCGGCAGAGGAGGCGCCCTCCCGAGCAGGTGCTCGCTCCCTCTCCCCCCCAGCCCGGGGGGCAGAGGGAGGTTTAAAGCCCCGGCTGTCAGCAGCGAGGGGAGAAAAGGGAGGAAAGGCGGAGCAGAAATCGCCTGTCGCGACACGCGACACGCACCGCGACACACGCACACACCCCACAGGCCTTCCCCTCGCTGCCCACTCACCCGAAATCCTGGTCCATGGATTTGAAGAAGAATTTGTAGCTGTGCACCGGCCGGTTGCTGAGGACATTTTTAAAATCGGCCAAAGTGACTTTTTCCGGAGGGACGGGCAGCTTCACCAGATAAGGGGTTTCCTCTTCGTCTATGTGGTAGATTATTTTAGTCTCCGCCATGGGGAGAGGGACGGCAGGAGGAGGAGGGCTGCGGGGAGCCGGCCGGGGGCCCCGCCGCCTCTCGGCTCCTCTCAGCGCCTGCAGCCCGCGGACAGGAAGGGAGCTGCGAGCTCCGGGGCCGGGGTTTGGCTCCCTGCACTGCTCTCTAGCTGCCCGAGCCGGGAACGGCAGCCCTCCGCCGCCCGCCCCGCCGGCATCCTCCCCGCCGGCCGCCGCTCGCCGCGCCGGGCAAGCGAGGGCCGGGGGGCGGCGGGGGGCGAGGGGCTGCGAGCAGGCCGCCTTCCTCCTCCTCCTCTTCCTCCTCTTCTTCTTCCTCCTCCTCTCCTTCTTCCTCCTTCTCCTTCTCCTGCCCGCGGGCAGCCCGGCTCTCGCACGCCGCCCCCCGGCAGCTCGCCGCCCCCCTCAGCCCTCCTCAGAGGAACGGCCGCGAAAGCCCTCGCGGGGTTTTTTATTTCTATTTTTATTCCCCATCCTTATTTTTACTTTTTCCCCCCCGAATACAAACTGCCTGCTTGCCGGTTTGGGGACTTTTGATGCTGGTGGTGATTTGTCAGGGTATGACACACAGACACAAGAGCCCCTGTGTAAGGCCTTTGGCCTCATAAAAGCACATAGTGTCCCTATAAGTGCCCCCCAAGGGCTACATAAACACCCCTTACAGCTCTTTCCTTATTTTCTGCCTCTAGGAGTTAGTAAATGCTTTCCAGGTACATCCCCTAGCCAAGGTGGCCAGTACCATCAGCCACATGGCAGCACAAAAGGTCAGGTGTGTTACCCCATAGATAAATACATATACACGTTACCATACATACATTCAGTACCAAAGCTTTATGTTCTAACTCAGGGGTCTGTACAAGATGTGATGGGCTTCTTTCCATCGCATTTTTGAGAGATGGGCAAGATTTATATGGCTGACACTACTCGCAGCATTGTGAGGACAGGCAGACTCCCCCGGTTCAGGTATCTCAAAAGCTGGGCTCCCTCCCCCCAGCAGCCCTTTGCATTTCATCAGAGCTGAGCTGGGTTCTGTTTAAGCGATGAGCTCATGGATTCTCTGCAGATCACAAAATTTTCCAGTGCAGTTGGCATCTCTGGAGCTTATGCTAATAAGAAAGCAGAGACATTCGTGGCTCAGAAAAAAATTGCTTTTAATAGCTGCTTCAACAGAAGCCTGTTGGGCACAGAGCCCGTTGAGGTGCTTGGCTCAGAGCAAGGTTTAGACCTATCATCTCCTAAATTTCACAGAACAGCGAAAGAGTCACCATTCACTGCTGCTAGGTGAAATATATGTGCTTTGGAGCATGTGGTCCAGAGAAAAATATTTTGAGAGCCATGTTTTGCAGTTGATATGTTTGAGACAAGTCCACCTTTCTTTCTAGAAATCCCTAAAAATGACAGCCAGGAAATGAAGATTTCAGAACAGTAGGCTCAGGTTTCAAGAAATCTGCTCATCATAAAATACTTTTTCAGGAAAATCCCAAGCTAATGACCTTCTCTCTTTTTCCCTTTCAGAGAAGGAGGACATCCACTTCTCAGAATATCCAGCTGCTTTCTGTGAAGGGGTAAATCACAGCTTAGTGATTGAATTACCGGTGGCACCGGAATGGTTTTTCTGCCAGCATAAGACAGAGGAGCCAATTGCACCAGAGGTGCCAAAAGGTCCGTTAACATTATTGCTGCCTATTATTTCAAAGTTTCTGAATGTTTAATAACCACCAGCTCCTGACTCTCACCAACTTTAAGCAAGAATGATGCGTCCCATTGCCTTCAACTGTTGCAAATTCTCCCCTGTATCTCACATTACACCTGTTGTTCAGCAGGGTTTTAAAAGGAAAGGGCCCGATTCTGCCCATATGAGAATAAAATGATTGCTATTTAAACATTTGTGGGTGGTTTGATCAGGCCACATTTACACCACTGTGGGTATTGAAATGTGGCTACCACGGGGCTGACGGAGAACCAGACAGCAGAGGGCACAACAGTAATCAAGGATGAACGATTGCATGGACTTGTTTTCTGGATGTATAATTACTTCACACCATATTTGTCAAAAACATGCTGATGCTCTTAAAGGTTTGGAGATCAGCAAAGAAACATCCTGATTTCCTGTGTTCCAGTTTCTAAAATTATGTAAGTGGAAACGCATCTGTTACGAACATTTGAAAAAATGAACATGGTGTTTGGATTCAAATAATCAGCACAGCATTGCTGTGATGTGTACTGTCAACTCTGTTACCTACACTAATGGGGGACAGTGGAATTATCTGGATTAAAAAAAAAATAATAAAATTAAAAAGAAACAGGTTTGTGGCACTGTTGACTGCCAAGGCGAAAATCCCTTAAGAAATACTGACCAGGAATAAGACATCCATATGGCACGCCAACACATGAACACTGCTGTATTGCCTCCAGAGCTTAACTCTCCTGTGCAGAACCAGATCTGGGTGCCTCTCTACCAAAGGCATGGCCAATCCACAACTCAACGAGATTTAATAATACTGAGAAACCAAAACATCAACTATCTGCCATCATTTCTGGTACAGTAAAGCAATTATAAAATTGCAGTCATTGGGCTTCTACTTTAGTGATTTGTTTACTTGCTGACATTCATACTTGTCCCTGCTGAGCGTAAATGACCATATGATCATCAAGCAAAGTATGATAAACAGCAAAGTAAAGGTATGTCCTTAATCTTCATCATGTAACTAGTAATTTGGTACTCTCTCAGGTCAGGAATGGACAACTTTTACCACACACGAGAGTCTCTGAGCAAGAATGGGAAAGGCTCCCTTTGGCAGGACTACAAGACAGCTCTGGTACAAGCTATATTTTCTGAGATACTGAGCTTTATGTATTTTTTGCTGTACAAAATCCAGGCAAAGTATTAACATCCAACCCTTTGGTCTTTTCAGTTCATACCTAATGACCTCCTGAATTCCTCAGAGATGCAGGTGGTATCCACACACAGACTAAAGCTGCAAAGAGCTCTCCTCTTGCTCTGTTGGCTTTGCTTTCACTTTTGACGACTGAAAATATAATGAGTCGGATAATTGTCAGATGACTACCTTGGAACAGCCATGATGAGGCTGAATCTATGACTCACAAAAAGCTTTCCAGGTCCCCATAAAGCACATAAGAGATAACCCACTTTCATGTTACAGTCAAACCACAAGCTAATCCAATTAAAGAGAGTACATAGGAATGCAGAATACGCCACCTTAACAAACCACCGGTCCATCAGGGCTAATATCTTGCTTCTTGCAGAGTTTAGTGCTTAACACTTCAGTGGAAAATAAATATAAGGCATAAAATCTCTTGCTATTACTGCTGTGCTCTCCATGACAGAGCAAATAGTCTTGCTGACCCCTGCAGGGAGCAGATAGTGTCCTGAGGCATAAAAGCTGCTCGCCCTTTTCTTCATTTATATAGCAGTGCACTTCATTACCACACAGAGAATAACCAAGCCTTTTTAAAAAGCTGTCCTTTGAATTATTGCGATGGTGGCTGCTTGTCTCAGTGAATTCAAAAAGCTCATCACACTCTGGCTGCTTGGCAAATAAGTATTTGTTTAAAGAGATGTGACGAAAAGAAAAGCTCTGAGCACTCTGACACTCGCCGAAGGTGTGACTTGGAGCCACTCTGAGATTTCATAGGTATTTTTTAACCACCTGCAAGACAGTATTTGTAATGTCATGTCAATGAAATCAGGTTTCACTTGAACGTGTGTTGATTTGGATAGCCAGCCCTGGAAAATGAAGACTTCTGTTTTGTTGCAGCAATTCAGCACGATCAGTGCGCTGAGCACCACTGCAAGCTTCCCATGGTTTACTGCCAGCTATCCGCACCCCGTGGGGGACTGGTGGCACCTGCAAGGAGGCCAGCAGAATGGATTTATCCGGACCTAAACCAATGACACCCATTAGCCAGGGAAGATTCCTGCCAGACTGGCATCACAGTAGTGACCTGGAGACACAAAATACGGTTTGCCAAAGTGTTGAGTCCCATCAGTAGGATTAATCTTCATATTCCCCCGGTAATTTCTCCAAAGTCACCACTGTTTAAAAATAAAAGTGGAAATGGATTTTGAGCTTAATAATGGGGTGTGTTAGCAGTTGCTGTCTGAATGAACCAGACAGGAATTGTTTGCCAACCTATTCCTTCTCCTCAGAGACCCTAAATTTCCTTGTGTAAACACCGAGCACTTATATGAAGACTTTCAGCACATTTCAAAAGGCAAGTTATGCGGCTACTCTTCATTTTTGGGGTAGGGATTCCACCTCACTACACCCACTCACACCGGCACCCTCTGTGCAGCACACCTTGGGCACACGCAGGTCACCGCAGGACTCGGTCCTGATGCAGGTTACAAGCACATAAAGACATGAACCGCTAGAGGGAGGCAAAAGACTTGCAGTTCGGCATCTGCTCTAGCCTCCTGGGCAAAGTTCCCCGGGGCTTTCCTTGTCACTGGATTCAAATATAAATACATCAGGGAGTGAAATGACAGTGAGTATTTTCAGCAGCATTTCCAAGAACTCCTTTTACTAAGGAACGTGCCTGTTACGGAGGGATGTTGCCCTCCAGGTCTGTAGGAATGAGGGACAGGGTACTTAGGGGAGAGGAAGAGAGAGAAAGAACAGAGGACAGCATTTGTGTTGGTGCTCTGCAGGGATGGCGAAAAAGAATCAAGGTTATAACGGAAACCAACACTGTTAGCAGATGCACAGAACTTTTGGGATTCATAGGAATGAAGAGCACCTCCTCCAGTTTCAGTCCTTCTTCATCCAACTTGGGTCTATTGATGCCTATTCAGTTATGGCTACTGAAGGTCTGACACATCTCAGTTCCTTTAGGGTGGACTGTAGAGGCGGAAGAATTAGCAGAGCGAATGAATTATGTTCCTATCTGTTCGAGGTCTCCCAGGAACAGCAAAACTCAAGTGAAAACCAGGTGCTCACACAGAAGAGCATCAGCCTGTCTTCCAACCCTCTCCCTGCTCTTGCTGCAGAAATGTGACTACTTTTGTCTCGGAACACAACTTTAAGGCAACAATCACACCAGTGGAGACGAGAGTACAAAGAGGTGAAAGGTTATAGCAAAAAGCAACAGATTGAGCACATCAAAGCGCGGGGTGACAGCAAGCTGCTTTTGATAGCGTCTCCTTCACCATCACGTTTGCTGTGGATTGGGGCTTCAGAGGGAAATTTTCATGAGACCCTCTGGTTTCTGCACAAAAAGCTGTGACTGTGAAGGGAAGAAGTGACGCCTTCCATGGGAGACCCAAGGGTGTTGCTGAACCACGTACACAAAACACCACGGGTTAGAAAACTCAGCGCTCCCATACCTTCTCTGGAGTCTTCCCAGTTGCCATCCTGCAGAATCAGTCACTATTGGACACGTACCCTTTCGTCAGTCCCAAGCACTTCTAAATGCTTTCATGCAGAGTACATCTCATCGATGTGTTTACAGGTTGACCCCAGCTCCTGCTCATCATGACCCTATGTTTTCTTTCCCTGACCATTTTCTAGTTCTCCTACCTCTTCTCAGCAGCTGCAGTGCCTTTTATCATTATTATTTTGTTAAAAGAGGGAACTTCCTGCAACACTTGTCTACAGAGCAGCTGATGTGCAGAGGGCAACATGTGTTTAGAAACTTGACCTCTAAGGAACAATGGAGATTTTTGCTTAGGAATTCTATTCAGACCATTATCCTACTTCTCTCAGGTCCCCAGTGTTTCTTCTTCCCCTCAGAAATGTGCTCTGCTAATGCCTAGCAAGTCCGTCTCCACTGGTATGGCTCTCCCCAGACTGGGAGGCAGAAAGGAAATGGGGACAATCTGGATTTCATTTCAGACAAGTTGAAGACAATGAAAATATTTAATTTCAGTGGTCTGCAGAGCAGGCCCTGCGGTCGCTAAATGAGCTTTTCCTTGTTCCCAGCTGCTTTCCTGGAAAATCAGCCCCATTGCCTACAGAGGCAGAGAAAAGTAAAAAGATGCCCCAATAACAAAATATCCAAGAGTGCCTGACCTGGAGCCTGCCAGCAGAGCCCCAGCATCCCAGCAGAAAGGGACAGGGCTTTGAGCATTAGTGACACCCAGAAGCAGCCAGGGCTATGCACTAAGCCCTCACTCTTCATGATAATTGAATAATTGCAGCTGCCTCTTTTGCCTTTTTCTCCCCAATCTGTGTGGATGCTGGAGGAAACGAAGCAGTTGGTGTGTGCATGGTGTCAGGCAAGTACAAATAAACAGGCCTGCAAACACTGCATCTCTATTCTTGAAGCCCTCAAAAAAGTCCACTCAGGCTCCCTATTCCCCCAGCAAAGAACAAACACAGAAATCCAAGCCAACGTGTCACCTCAATCCAGCAGAAAGCTGGCATCTCCAGCTCCCAGCACTGATAAGATAATTTGAATAATTTTTTTTTTTTGTGGCATGGTGTTCTACTTCAACTGTGGTGTTTAAGAAAAAAAAAAAAAAAAGTAAATTTAAATCTTAGAAAAATGCTGTTGAGTCAGATGTTCCCAGTGGGACTGGCACCAGTTCCAGGATGATCTCACTCTGCCCAAAGTATCTTTTTTTCAGGAGCTCTCACTTGTCTTCCCCTCACAGTGAAGAATCTGACTTACAGGTTATAACCATGACCGCCGAAGTCCCACAACAGCCCCAGGAAGGGTCGTTCGGATGAGATCTGTATTGTAGGTGGCTCCTGACTCCACCTGCTCAAGAACTCTTGTCATTCATTCTCAGCAACTGAATAGCCCAAGCAGAAGGAACCACTTCCCATCCTTTTCTCATTGTTTTCAGCTCTCAACCCTTTTAACCTGTTTTGTTTGTTTGTTTTGTTATTTAGGGGTTCTGTTTGTGTTTTTTAATTTCTTTTGTTCTTTCTCCCCCCTAGTTATCTGAGAAAGTGCAAGGAGCCATCACAGCGTGATTCACCCCAGCAAAGAGACGCTATGAAATGGCGTGAGACGGGCTGCTGGCTGATTCCAATGAGGTATGAGAGAAGATAATGCTTTAACTAGAGCCAATCTAGTCAACAATCTTCATTTGCCACTTTTTAGTTTCATATCCTGCTTTGATCCTTCAGATTCTTGCACCTGCACTGTCCATCCTCACAGCAATACGAGTTGTTTCCACCGGTGTCCCTGGAAGAACTCTGTCACACCAGCTGGGATTGTACTCAGCGGGTGGCAGCCCTCCAAGAACAGAATGCACAGCAGGAACTTCGCAAGGTGTTAGTTCTGCAGGGAGAGGCATTTGGGCTGGGAGAGAACCATAAAACTGTGCCGTTAACTATTCCAGCAGGATATGTTATCTTCCCTTCTGGTCCTGCAGAATTATGTACCATGAGGGAGCTGCCAGCCTTCGTCTCCGTGATAAATGGCTTAAGCTCCATGTACAGCCGCAGAACTGCTCATTATACACTTTTGGAGAGCTGGAATTTGTCTGTGGGCCCCATGACCAAGTCAAATGATGATGTCCCACGTGGAAACCATACTGAAATCACTGGAATAACTTACTGTATCAGATCTGCACTTTGTCAAACACTAGGATGCACTGAGATTAACCATGTTATTGGGAAGAATTAGCTAATGCTGGTGATAGCTCAGACTGCATCTCAACAGAGCAAGAAATAAAATCACCCTTAACTTGAAACTCCATTATATTCTCCTTTATTTCTTAAATGTTAGGAGAGTTACACAACAATGATAAATGGCAGAAGTTAAGTAACAGAAATAATGGAAATTAATTCTGAGGCAATAAAGAATGAAACAAATTCTATGGACCAAGTCCTCCTCTCAGTCTTGAGAGGAAGCATTGTGCACACAAAGCAGAAAGGAAGAGGCTGGGCTCTATTTCTACCCTGTTATGCCAGTGGCCTTCTGTATCTCTTCTGGCAAACCAGTATCACATCTTGTGACTGTTCCCTCACTTCTGCTCCCCCCTGCTCCTCAGTCACAGGCTCTGTAGCAGAAATACAAAAATGCACTGGAGCTTCCTCAGTTTGTATCAGCCAAATGCACTCAAAGGGCTCATGTGCAGCAGCACCTTGTATCACAAACATGGTTTAGAACAAATCTGCTGAGTGCCCCCACTTAGCACTTGTTGGTTTGTGTTAGGAACCAGCCTTAAACACACAAGCTGCATTTATTTCAAAGGAAATTGAACTGAAAAAGCATTCTCCAGCTACAATGTCTTCGGTCCAGAGGATCAGACTGGCTGAAGTCAAAAGCAGCCTTCTCCACCTGAAACACACACAGTGTACGTGCCAGGTTCCCAGAACTGCTGCTCTCCTCTCAGCCCTTTTCCTACGGGGCTGCTGTAAGTAGAGCCTAACACAACAACGGGGATCACAGTGGAGGAAACACCACTTGCTTCCCTTGGTGAAGTCACGTATGGCACTGCTGCAGGCACCCTGGGCACTGCACCTACCAGTCCCACCTGTAGGGTATCCCATGGCACTCAGAAGTTTCCCACTTACTAAAATATTCCCCCTTTCAACCACCACTTTGAATTACTAAGACGCAGGTGTATAATTAACTTTACCTTAAAAAAAAAAAAATCATGGTTTACATAATCCCTATTCTTTAAGCATTTGTACAGTGGCTGTTGAGCTATACAAATGCATGAGCTTCCATTCCAATTAAACTCCCTAACTCTTCAATTAAAACCTCATCGGCTCATGGAAAGAAGTATTTCTCCACAGACTCTCCCAAATGGGCTCTCCCCACTTCTGCTCATTTTTCCAAGTCACTGGTCCCACGCAGGTGCTTTACGCTTTCATCTGTACTCATTTTCCTTCCTCTAGATAAGCATCCCTTCTATTTATGTCCAATTAAGATCATGGCAATGTCATCTTCACTAAGCTAAACCTACAATTTGCATACATGTACTCTCTCCTGCAAATTACCATATAATGATAAAAGAGGGAAAGAATATTATTATAGGTTATAGCTTTCTTACAGTGATTAAAAACCATATTTTGTTGCTTATGAACAAGTTTATAGAAGACAAATTGAGTAGCAAAGCCAAGACAAACATGAACACTGGTGTGAAAAAAACACCTGCACTGCAGTTTTCCTGTCTAGATAAAGGAAATCATAAGAAAACCATAACAATTTAATTGCTCCAAATACAAAAATGCAAGGCTCAAAAAATATCAATTCCCCAAACTGAAATAAAACCTATAAAGAAAATGGTCCTTTATTTTAAAGAAAGCTTTTTGAAACTTCCTCCTTCAAAGAACTGAGTCAGTCTGAGCCCAGCTGGCATTTAGCACAACCCCTTCCAAGGTCACTGCTGTACACCCTTGCCTTGTTCCACAACAAGGGCTTACAGTGCCTAAAATTCAAAAACCCTACAAGAGACTTTCGATTCTCTGCCTTCACTGAGCCAGAGAAGTAATTGCTGTTAAATAATAATAATAATAAAACAAAAAATATTAGGGGTTAACAAAGCCTGCCAAGAGCCTGCAGAATGACAGGGAAAGGTGTTCATCAGGATGCAACATCCCACAAGTACAGTGGAACGCTACTTTGAATAACTCCAGTTAAACACCTTTATCATTCTCAAAGGACTATACAAATATTTGAACGTTGTTTCTCCATGAGAGGCAAGTTAATGTCCCATATTAGAGAAAGGTTGAGATGAGATGGGAGAGAGAAAACCAACCCGTCCAGAATCACACTGCGTCTCCGGCAGAGTGGGAAGAGAAAGCAGCCCTGTCCCTGGTCTAGTGGTTAATTGCAAGTCCAGCCTTCTAATTTTCATGTGCAAGATCACAGAATGATTTAGGTTGCAGAGCACCTCCAAGACCATCAAGTTCAACCATCAGCCTGACCTACCGAGTCCCATCACCAAAACATGTTCCTTAGTGCAGGCAGGGCTTCCCTGGACAACAATTTAACCAACTCTGCTGCACTGCTCCACAATAAAAGTCAAATAAAATGCCAAATGCACACTGATGAGAAGCCTTCCGCTACCTTACAGCTCTTCACTTCTAAGGCAGACCCATCCTTTACAGCTGATTTCTCCTCTCAGTGACGTCCCCTGTGTACAACTTCCTTTACAAGGTTCTGACACTAGATCGGCCACACAGACTTCATGCCAGTGCCAACGACTGGCAGAACACAAAGTGCACACGTAAAAGACCTGAATGGCTTCTCACCAGTACTTGAGGGCAAGCAGCCTTGGTTAATTCCTGTGGATTAAGAAACAAAATTAAAAAAAAAAAAACAAACAACAAAACTCTGAAGTTTAGTGTTCATTTTTCCTCAGTCTTTTTTTCAGCAGTTTGAAAACACACGAGTGGTTATCCAGCAGTCCTGCCTGTCTTTCAGCCAGAATTTTAACTTAGGAAATTACATGCTAGATGTGGCAGGCTGCTTTTGAAAACCACTGTTATGATCCTCAGCCCAGTCACACAACATGTGCCTCTCCTGAAGAAAAAATGGCCGTAATCTCAGATTGGTCTCCTATTTTGGTCAGTCTCGGATTATCCTGGCACATACGACCATTACCCAAATTCAAGCTTGTGATCAAAGCAAGGATGAACTCATCAAGCCCTTCCTAGTGCTTGTTTCAGAGAACATATTAATTTCTCTCCCCTTAAGCTATTTTGCAGCCTAGAAGTCAAATAAAATATTTAAATGCCTCTGGAGTTTATGAGTAACCCCACTTTGAGCTGGTGTCTCTGCGAGCTACGCGAAGCAATTTGAACTGGCAAGTAAAGATCTCCAACCTTTGACTCACAGACATGAAAGGGAGGGAGAAAGACATTAATGGCAATTACTTGAGACTGTGCCACCCTGATGGAATAACCAGCGCAGCCTTACACACCTGCAGGAATGCAGCTTGGGTTTCAATCAGGTCCAGCCAAATGCAACCTCAGAACGGCTGTCTGCTCTGGGGGAAGGGCAGGCAAACAGGGACCTGGGCCGACTCCATGCCCTCCTCACCACCAGTCGTGGGTCTGCCCACCCTGAGCACTTCCACACAGGTGTGTCTCAAGTGAAGAGAGAGGCAGAACTCACAGAAATCGTCTAGAGAACAGCAGGAGGGCTGTGCAAGCTGTAAGAAGATAAGGAACTGCACAGCTGTAGCACAGGCTCACCTCCACTTGTACTGTTTTCCTATTATTAAGATTCTGCAATATTTAAAGGCATTAAAAATAAGGGTCCACAATATATTTGCCCTTTAAGATAGTCCTCACTAGCAGAGAGAAGTGGGAATATCTATAGAAATTGACACAGTCCATTTCTCCTGTGAAGTGTGTGCACAGAAGTACTCATGTCCTAGCTTCTGAACAGACATTATAGCTCTTCTGCTATGCAGGAAGCTGAGCTTGGGGGCTAAGCTCACCTCCAGTGTAAGAAGCTCCAACTCAGCATCCACCACGCTCCTTTGCTGGTGATGAAGTAGCTGTGGTCCAAAAAAAAGACCTCAGGGTCCTCCATCCCCAGGAAGAAATCCTTGCTGGGATACCAGCTGCAAGCAGAGCACTGCTTCAAGAACCACACCTCCCCTCACAGCAGCTCCACGCAAGTTCCTCTTCACACCACTCACAACGTCCTGGAGACCCCACCCCAGTCCCATTCAGTCACCGAGCCCACATGCAATCCCTTCCTCTGCCATTCTCTTCAGACCACCAAAGAGGAGGCTGGCAATCCTGGGCCACCTACACCCTTAGACAGGAACACAAGCCACTGCCATCATGCCCACAAGGGCAGGAAACACCTTATTTTCACCTGTGCCCCACTATGGGAACGGTGCTGCAGCATACCCCAAGCAGTCAGAGTATCTGCGTAGAGTGGTTAATATTTTCTGGTTTTCCTGATGCTTCACCGTGTTAGGATTTTAACACTCAATTATTGACTTGCAAATTATT
The DNA here is from genome assembly GCA_011076525.1 of Nettapus auritus. Lineage (NCBI taxonomy): Eukaryota > Metazoa > Chordata > Aves > Anseriformes > Anatidae > Nettapus > Nettapus auritus. Next base: position 2,857,305 of record CM021785.1, on the reverse strand, counting down.
GGACATCCCACCTGCTCATACGCAGAGGCCCCCTTCAGCCCACAGCCACGCTATCTCAGGCACCTACTCCCCAAAACGATGGCAAAACTCACAAGAATGGACTCTTATCCCTCCTCAGCTCCCCTGTGGGGACCGTGGCCCGTGAACATGCCTGACAGGCTATGGTGGACTGTGTTGTCACTCTTGTTCCTCACGGTCGGCTCATGGAAAGCCATTCTTTTTATCAGTCTGTCTACCTGTGCTGTGATCATACCTTCGTTCTGATGTGCACACAAGCTCTGTGTGGGCAGGATCCACCCCAGGACTGCAGGAAAATCACACTCCAGATTCCACACAGGAGTTTAGCCCTCTCCATATTATTTCAGGATCTGATCTAACTGACACTGGCATTACAGCACTGTAACTCCATCAACTTCAGCTGAAAGTGTCTGCTCGTGCCAAATTTGATTTGGTCTGCACTGAAACAAAAACAAATCAACAAACAAGCTTAGAGTGAGAAATAGAAAATTACGCTTCCAGAGCTCTTTGGAGCTGTTCCCAACGCTACCTTGGTGGCAATAAACTAGATCTGTGTGCCTCCCTTTCCCCTACAAAATGAGGATATTGACATTTCCCCAATTGTAAAATGAGGTATTTACATTGTCGTTTGTGAAGGGCTGAATTAGTCTCTTTTTATTTCACCTGGAACACGTAAAGTGCTAAGTGACAGTATCGTTTCTCCTGATTTACACCAGCATATGAGAGATCACAATCAGGCTTTGCTATTGCTTTTCTAATGAATACACTGCACGGAAAAATGCCTGATATAACAATGGCTCAGGAATAGTGATGCAGGTTGGTTTATTTTAAGCAATAACGTCAAAGCAAAAGGTCTGCTGATTCAGCTCATAAAAATCATTGATGCATAAAAACAACAATAATATCAGAAAGAAAAGGGAAAGGGAGGACTGGGAGAACAAAAGAAGAAAAGTAAACCAAAACCCATCATAAGTGCACACAAGACAGATGGTCTAACTCTTTTGGGAAGCATTTGCAAATACCCTTGTGCTTACTGGGGAGAAACTCTACATGAAAAATGTATGGTAACTGGAGGGACATGGTATCAAGAAAAGGCATCTCTTTTCCATTTATCTATCTTTGATTGAAGCTTCTGGTCCAGCCAGCAGCTTGGGAATGTCTTCATTTACAGTATTCCTTCCTGAAATCTGAAAGCAAATTGAAATGGAGGTCAGTATCTTGACGGCAATCTCAAACCATCCAAAGAAACACATTGTGATAAGAACTTAGCTCTACAGTGATGAGTGACCACTTGCAGTCAGCTATGCTCTCACTATCCTCTTCATAAACCCCACAGTGTGATTTATGGTATATAAATTATTGCACAGATTGTTTCTGAAGACTGTAGGCAAAATATTGTCAGAACTGCATAAAGAGCTGCAGGTCTAAGGCAGCTCACGGGCTCTCTAGACCACTTCCTTCTTGCTCTCATTTCAGTCACATTTATTATGTTCTGAATCGATATGAAAGGAATCACAGAACCTAACAACCTTCTTACAGGCGCTGTTTAAGTGCAATGTTTATCCCTGAAAACTGAGGGATAATACACAGAATTAAGACTGGATAAACAAAATGAGATTCAGCTCCTACAGAGATAGAGCTGTTTGCTTTTGTTGGATGAATTAAAAGGCTGCCCATTGTCCATACACGAATTCAGCTCAGAACACTCTTCTGCAGTGTTTTCTTCACAAACACAATGCCAGTACTTTTTTGAGCTACATCTTTCTCTGAGGTTGTAATAAAGAATGTGCTATTCCAACCCTGCTAGGCATTCCTTTTCCAATAAAGAAAAAAATCTATTTGTGCCATGCCAAAAGCTTCTAAAAACCTAATCACTACTTGGATCTTGTGGCTCCATGATGAAAGGATGGGAAGGGAACTGGCTTCTCATTGCTGCTCTCATTTGTCATGATGTTTACCATTCCTCGTTTGACTGTGGCTTGGTCAGCTTACTGCTATACCACGTTCCTCCCTCCTCCCTCCTTCAACCCATCACAAGGCTCCGACAGCCACCAATTAGGGTGAAGCAGGTCATTATTACCTTTGTCTAAGTCGATGTTCTTTGCTGGGAAGGTCCTGGCTTGCTCAGCCTTCTCCTTCAGGATGTTGTTTTTGTAATCTGTATAAGGGAGGAGTGTAATTCAGACAGCTATCAGAACATTAAAAGAAAACAAAGTTTTATAGGCAAGGGAGACGGGATCAGCCCTTCCCTGAAGTACTCGATGCCTAGCATCTCCAGATCTCTAGGAGTAACTCATGGAGTTACTCAGCAGGAGAAGAAAACATGCTACAACTTAGTTGTTTTTGGTTTTTTTCCTGGCACTAATCAGTTACACACACTTCAGTTTCCTGCTCCTCATAGGCACGACTGATTTTTCCTCTATGTAACGACAAGCTCTGGATTATCTGGGTCAAGGTCACATGAAGGTGACTGATGCAGTTATTTAAAGAATTTGCTCACAGGAAAGCTCTCTGGAGACACACACACAAGAATTTTATACTTGTGCTGTCCTGGTTTGCAGCCCACTCCCCGCAATCTCTCTGTTCTTTATTTTAGCTTTTATATCTACCTCATTTACACACAGCAATTCTGGAGTTTGTCAGATTGTTCTTTTAAATGCTGTACCTTTTCTAGGGGTGAGATTCTCATAAATCTGCCCTTTAAAATCAGAAGGTTAAATCACTATAAAATGGGCACCTAAATACCTTTAGGGAATCTTCGGTTACAACAAGTTTTGACCTGATCTAGAGAAGGGCTGATAAGCGATGCATACCCAGCCTGATGTCTTCACTTCTGTACTGAGTCAGATCTGTCGTGTCGACTGTAAATTCTTTAAGATTTACATCTTTCCTGAAAAAGGAATGAGAGTGAAAAATGATTATTGCCACATCCTTCAATAACTGTCTTCTTTCACATTTTTTTCACAATCGCTTTCTAGTGGTACTCTAAGGAATTTAATCTACATTGTTTATTTGCTATACATCTGGAGGACAGCTGAAAAAACTATAGATTTCATTCTTTATTAAGTACAGGTGATTTTCACAGTAATCTCTGTAGAACCATTTTCAGCTTCTGCAACGTTCCCTTGAAGAAAATATGACAAACAGCTTTCAGCAGATCATCCTGCTCACTAGTGAACCTGATTTTCCTCTTTTGCGTTTAACGTCTTGTCTACTAACACCAAAAGATCTTTGGCTAGTTGGTTGTTTTTTTCCCCATGAGTGTGTCTGGAGCCTAGAATGATGGTGAGCCAATTTGAACTGGAACTTTCCCATTTCTTCCACTTTAGTGTGTATAATAAAACATAAAGGGACCCAGATACGCTATCTTGGCCCACGTCCAACTACTCAACCATATCAAACAGTCTATGCTTTACAAGGCTGCGTTACTAACCAGATCCTCAGCTGTTTTAGGATCTTAATGACAGCAGAGGCTTGGGACCACTAAGGTCATTATTATATATTCTAGTCAGAGATAGTAGAGCCTGTAATTATACTTACTCTCCGTATTTCTTCACGTTGTATTCGTAGCCTAAACAGGAAGAAGAAAGAAAATGAACAGTTGCATCCAGTCCAACCACCTCCCAGAAACCACTGATAACAGTAACACACAGCAGTTATTCACAGTGCTCTGTGTTGTGATGCTTACAATAAGCATTTTCACAACCCCTCTAACACACAAGAATCCATGCGTGTCCCCCTGCCACAGGGAGCTCCCCCTTTCTTTACTCACCAGCTTTCTGATGGTCTTCCCAAATCTATGGATGACCAGCCATGAGAAACTACAGCCATCCCCACATTTCATTTCTTACCTCCTGCTTATTACACAAATATTTACCCCATCTGTCATCTCCTGTGAGCTGGCGCTGTACCTGTCCAGCCCCAGCTCATTGCTCAGGCCTGCATCCATCACATGCTGCAGACACTGGTTTCCATCTGCCTTCCACTTGCCAGGTATCTAACCAGACTCCTGTCTCACTGGGGAGTCACTGGGCTACTCTTTTTTATAGTAAAAACAGGGCCAGGAGTCTGTCCCCTCCGTGACTGCAAAGCAACTCCACTCTAGTCAGCAGGGATAGCCCACAGTGTGTTGGTGCTACCCCCTGACGTGTAAATAAGGACAGATGTGGCACTGCAAAGGAGGACATCAGAAGGCAAACATTCCCTGGTATTTGCTTTTTGTGTGGCATCCAAAACTAGTTCTGAGGAAGTACCAAAAGATCTCAAAGTATGTTTATGTAATTACTCACAGTCACCCAGTACAGGGGTTCAGCAAAGACTTAAAAAATCTTAGTCCCCATGGGATGCACATAAGCCTTCTGCTCTATAAAATCCCACCTGTAAAGAAAACTCAGCAAATCAAGGGCATTTTTACCCCACACTACTGAATCTCTCTTGGCACCAGCACCTGCAGAGACTCCTCTGTGCAGGCTGCTGGTTTTCCAGAAGAGGATCGCTGCCTTCGGCGTTGTGCCGCACAGTAACTATTTGCAGAATCAGCTTCCCTGCCACGGGACAGTCCCGTAAGCACTACAGGGACGGTCTTGTCCAGCACCTACCTCTCTGCCGGCGCTTGCGGGTGATGAGGACAACGATGATGAGGAGGACGATGAAGAGCAGCAGCGTCGCCAGGACGTAGCCCAGCTGCTGGAAGAAGTGGATGCGGCCCTCGGGGATGATGACGTTTATCACGTTGTGGCCCCTGACAATATTGGGATCTGGGGGCAGAGGAAAAAGAGAACAGGATGGTAATCGTAATTGGAATTCAAAGCACAGCATGACTGCAGGTGGACACAAATGCGGACCTGAAAAGCATGTGCAGTGAGAAGTTTCTGAACTTAATGAGATAATGGGTGTTGAATTTCCCATGTACCGCACCTTTGTCAGACAGAAGGTGCCTGTGCTCATCACAAAACCATTACCCTTCCTGGGAGCATGAAGTATTAACCATGGCCACTGCACATCCCTGTGCTGCTGCCTGGCTCTTGGCACGCTGCTCTCCTTCACCACAGAGAAGTCAGAAAGAAGCCCCAGGAGACGGCCTGGAGCCTCCCGCGGGGTAACGCAGCCCCGCGCCGGGTCCCCTGCAACACACGCACCGCGCTGCTTCGGCTCCAGACAGCTCAAGTATGAAGCAGCCACTCCCTGCCAAGGGTTATAATTTACAGAGTGGGAGGAATTTTCAATGCCAAAGAATGAGTTTCCTTTTCAAATTAAAAAAAAAAAAAAAATCAATAAAATAAATAAAATAAAAACCCGCAAAGAAAAGCCAAGATTCCATTCCAGCGGTGGGTGCAGCAGCGTCTCAGTTCCTCGGCGCAGGGAAGGGTAACTCAAAACTTTTACGTGGAACATTTTTGTAGATCTCAAATAAATAGGTCAATGCCTTGCACACAGAAAGGGAAAGCGACTTCTCTGCTTACAAGGAACCCAGACCCAGGCCTCCAAGTCACCCCACATCAACGCAGACAACCCAGGCTCTGCCTCCTCGTTACTACCTAAAGTGTTTAATTATGAACACTGGTCGGATGCTGCTCACTGCTACTCCACCATAACCTGGGGCCGTTCCTGGGGCTAAACACGGCCGGACACCAGCAGGCTGAGAGCAGATTCCTTTCCCTACTTGCTTTGCTAATGAGGTTTGATGCTTGCGACAGCAGCGGGGCCAAAACCAAGAGGGCCAGAGCTCCAGTGGCACCTTTCCCTGCCTGCTCTGCGCATCCAGGATGCCGTCAGAGCAAAGCTCCTGCTTCCTTCAACCCATTGCTTCCTCTTAAGCCTGTCTCACGCAAAGACTGGGACACCAATAAGCTCTGGGCACTGAGAAGTCACAGGGATGAGAGTCAGACAGCCAGTCTGGTCCCTTATCAAACACGGGACGGTGTCCAGCTCATTCTCGGTATTCCACCAGGGCCAGATTCCCCCAGCAGCCTTCTGGTATTCCTCCTTAAGCGCAGTGACATCTCCAGCACCAGTTAAGGTCAGAGCTGATCAGCAGGAACAGGAATGTCGCAGCTGAGCTAAGCCAGCGAGTTCATCATTATTTCAACAGCTGGTTTTCCTTTTGAGGCCGTTCGGGAATGTTAGAGACTGCTCATTTCCAGCGGCACAGTACTGTAAATAGGCTGAGCCCAGAAATTCAATATTCCCCACAAAAAAAACTCAGCACCAAAGCGCTGATTTTGTCCAACCTCACCCTCCATGACAGCAGGGAGGCAAACAGCTTATTAAGCTAACCAGCAAACCTCTTCATCAAACGCTTGAGCAACCCAAGGCCGCGGGGCATCAGAAAATGCCTAAATATAAATTAAGATTCAGATAATAGGTCCAGAGCAGTGCAGGCTTAGGAAGCTCATCACAGTGTCTGGGTCAGCTCTGGCTTTAGGAAAAGCAGACAGCAGGTAAATGAGCACTTGCTCCCCAGACACTGCAGGTAGGGCAATTAAAAGTAACCCTGGATGAAGTTTTGGGAGCTGCTGGCACAGAAACTGGCTCCAGTTGGTTGAGTAGCTTGTTTGCAGCATTTAAAAACAACCCACCCGCTGTGAAATCAGATAAAATGACAGTGGATGGAAGCTCGCTCTGATATCAGCGATGGCTGTTTGCTAATACTAACAGCACTCCTGGAAAATGGGGAGGTTTTAGCAGCTGCTCCGTTCTCGTTGCGCAGCCCTCTGCTGCAGTTGTTGCTGGCACTGCTGGGTGTTTTGTATTTCCTGACTCCACTGCTCAAAAAGAGCATGTGTTTTTCTCCACAGCTAAGAAATGCCATACCAAGAAGAACCGCAAAGCTGCAATCAGTATAGGGACGGTTCTGCTTTCACAAATCCCTGCATCACGAAGGGCTTCTTCAGCAGCTGCCCTAAGGAGAGGGCAGCCCCTGGAGCAGCCATCGAGCCCGAAGGCAGCAGACCTAAAGGCATCCTGCTCCTGGCTTTCTGCTTTCCTCCAGCACTGCAGGGCAGGAGCTGATCTGAAACTTCAGTCAACATCAGAGAGGTGGCTAGAACAACAAGCTGTGGAAACAGAGATGCAGAAACTTTGGGCCTCCCTAGCCCCAAAAAAGTTGGAACAGAGGTGCCTTTACATTTCTCTGCCAAGGGGCAGATCCTGCTGCTGGGGAAAAAATAGAGAGAGCTCCACCGAGAGCTCACAGCTGCTGGGTATGTGGCCCATTTTGTTTTCAAGGCTGCCAAAGACTGGGAATAGGCCAGCAATAAGCAAGAGCCGCAAGAGATGCTGTTCTTCAATCACTTGTTCCAAAGCAAACGCGGAGTAAAAAATGCACTGAATTAGTACACACACAACACATTTGTTCTGCTGGGACTGAGAACAGAATTGAACTCATGTTTATAGTTCAAAACAGGATGAAATTTCCTGTCTGGAAATGGCTCTGAGCCTTGGAGCTACGCCAGAAGCTATAGCTGCTCGCTGAAAAAAAAAAAGAAAAAAAACTCCCTGCTTTGCTTTTGTTATCTCCTGGTGTTTCAGTTTGGCTTTAAGTCACAGCCCAGAGAAGTCCTGCACAGCTTTTTGTGGAGAAGGGCACCACCTCAGCCTTTCCTGCTACACACAACCAGGGCATGTACCAGCAGGCTGCTCAGCAGCAGCGGGGTTGAGCCCAGCTCCCTGAACGTCTCGGCTCCTCCACGTTCCCATCGACTCAGCACATTTTTGTGTGTGGTGCTCTCCGACCAGCTGAGCATTCGCTGCCCCTAGGGGACAAAGCTCTTCCAAGGCTGTTCTTGGGGGTGGAAATGGCTTTTCTCAGGAAGACAAGTTCCTTCAGAAGTGGGGCATTACTGCCAAACTAAGACAGCCCCGGCAGGCTGAATTACTTGCAGGTTCTGCCTAACGTCTGAGCAAGTAGGTAAATACTCAGCAACAATGAGGACAGCAACTAGGAGAGAGGGGAACAGATTCCTGGGTGGGCAGCTCTGGAAACAAGATGTAGTTTCCATCTGCACAATGTGATTTAAATAGTACTCGAGGGCAACAAAAGAGCCCGGGGCACAGAGACTGATATTTGTGTGTCCTGACCTCTGCGCCAGCTCAGCCCCAACGGCCACCTCTCTTCAGTACTGCCTGGCTTTCTGGACATCAGCCTCGGTCCCAGTGGGGAGGTTTAGGTTTCTGTGACATGAAAAAACCTAATAGCTGGAGAAGAACAGGCCTGTTTAAAAATGTATGAAGCACGTCGAAATTTTGTACTGAGCAGCCAATAAATATTAAACCACAATGAGTACGTTAAAATGTTAATAAAGAACTATACCCAAAAGATTAAAAAATTATTGAACTTGGGATTTTACTCTTCTGCCTGAACTAAGCGTGACAGCTGGGGGTTTGGACGGTCTGTCAAATGATAACTCACTGCAGTGGAAAATGTGAAAATTGAGTTAAGAAAAAAAAAATGCTGAAGGGTGGAAGAAAATTCCTGGTGGTTGATTCCATGCAGCCTGGCACCTGGCGCAGCCTAAACCCCTGTGCGATGGGGATAGAAACGCAAACAGTGGCATGTTGTAACAGCAAAAGCAGCGCAGAACTGACCCCTACTCCACACCCTCTCCTGGTTCAGAAAAGCAATCAGAAAAGGGAGCCTGTTAGAAAAACAGCCTGCTTGCCTCAGGGCGCGCGAGCCTCGCAGAGCAGCAGGCTGCCTGGGAGCAGAGCGAGCAGCAGGACATGTCGTCAGCCAGCTCTGCAGGCAGGGTAATGAGCCCCGATGGGTGGGCCCCTCCTCGTTGGGTGGGACCCTCCTCTTGGGCGCAGCTCCGTGTTAAACAGCTCCAGAGATCCTCACGTATCTCTAAGCGTGTGGCTCCAGGTGCACCGGGGCAATGGAAACAGCTCAGGAACACCCCGGCCTACACACCAGAGCTGTACCTAGCAGTGAGGGAGGCAAGAGCTCATCTACTCCTCCAACCTCAGGGGCAGGAACACAAGAAAGCTTCATGGAGGAAACATTGGGTTTGCTCTGAGTTATACCTTCGCTGCCGAGGTGTCTGTGGTACCTCCGCAGGGCACAGTTTGCCCTGACCACACTCCCTCCTGCAGTTGGAGTCACTGCCAGAAGGCACTTACCGACGGCTGGGGCAGTGTTGTGGGTTGTGAGGTTCACCACCTTCTTCTCCCTCACCGGCTCTGTCACAAAGACTTGGTAGATCCTCCTCTCGTGCAGGCCGCAGTAGTGGTGGTGCAGGTGGCAGGAGTATGTGCCTTCGTCCGCGCTCTCCAGCTCCGAAATGCGGAGGGAGAAGTCCCCCAGGGCGAAGGCCGTGTCAGTGATGTTCATCTTCTGACGAATGAAGAGCGGGCCGTAGGAGCGGCGCTCGCCGGAGGCGTACAGATCGATGAGGCGGTCGGCGCGGTCGTGGGGAACCCCCGGGGGCTGCCTGTCCCAGTGCACCACCTGCTGCTCCTCCTCGCTGTGCCGCTCCGTCCAGATGTGGTTCCTGTTCACGCAGGGAAGCATCACGGTGCTGCCTTCCAGGGCAACGATCACGGCCTTCTCCCCGTCCCAGTACTCCTTTGCTGCTTTGGCTGTGGAGACAACAAGTTGTAGAGCCTTGCTACGTGCACCTTTACACACCCACCCTGTGCCTAAGGACACCCAGACGTGCCTGAGGTCGCTCCCAGACCCTGCAGTCCTACAACACATCCCCTACAAAGACCCCGAAGTGCCACTGGGGCGGTGTGCCTTGTTCACGCTCCCTTCAGTGATCAATAAACAAATGTACCTGCACCTTCCACACCCTACATCTGCACCATGCAGGACCACCTTCCTTTCCTCGTAACAGGGTTCACCCCCTGCGTCACACAGCAGGAAGCATGTTCCCTCAGCAGGCTTCATCTTCAACGTGCCGTGCCTTGCTCCTCCAAGCAGGAAATGCTTTCCTAGCCACAAGTGCCCAAATTACTGGAGCAGTTCAAGGAGCACTGTTTTGCATTTGATTCTTTTGTTATTCCTTCTCAAGAACAAAAACGCGGATGAGCAGACTGGGGCTCGCAGGCCAGGCTGGGCATTCTTACTGCATAGAAGCTGTGAGAACAGCAGAAGAGACACTTCTGTCCTATCCCTTCAGCCTCTTGGAAAACTCAGCCCTCCGACAGCCTCCCAGCACCACCAGTCCCAGTATCTTCACTGGTGCATTACGTAAAGGTGGATTTAAACGACACAGTAGTGATGCTTCTGCAATGCAGGTGGCACAGACTGCAGTTGCCATCAGCCCTGAGAAGCTTGCTTTTAGAGCTGGAGTCAAGGCGTGGTGCACGAGGACGTTTTTTAACTCCAAGCTTCTGAGGACTAAGCTCCCCAGACCTGTGTGACAAGGCAGATGTTCGTGGCTAAGCTGGCTAATGAGGGATTGTTACTCAGGATGTTTTACTGCCGGAGCATTAACAGGACAGTTAGCTAGCTGGGCAGCCTAATGTAAACAGTTAACAGCCTCTCTGCAGGGTTTGGCAGAGGCCAAGAAAGAAGGGAGGTTCACAAAAACACATTGCCTAAAATACTGAAACTTGAGGAGTCTAACAGAAAACAGCCCAGCGAGCACCACGGCCTCCTGGTGCATGGCAGGACTCTTGTGGCACCTGTGCCCTGAACCTTTAATGAGAAGGCAGCACAGAACCCTTCACCCACGCTGCTCCTCTCTGACACGAGAACAGCATCCAATACCTTCTGTGGACCAGCACACAAATCCCACTGGGAATTCAACATCGTACTGGGAGCAACCGGACTCCAGCTGCCAGACCCTGCCCCTTGCAGAGAGGGGCACCAAGCTGTCCGTCCCACCTACCTTTCTTGGTGATATCCAGCTGGATTTTCACAGTTTCATACAAGTGGCAGTAGTGGTGGTGGAGATTACACGAGTATATGCCTCCGTCACTCTCTGCAACATCTAGAGCAATGGAGGAGAGAGGGGAAGATGAATGGTTCATGCTAAGATAACCTTAATTTTGTCATTTATGCCATTTCCCAAATGCTCGTGTGGATGCACACAGGGGCCTTTGCACAGCTTAGAACAAAGTCTTATCACCAGGGAGAGTTAAACAGAGGAACCATCTCACCCAATACAATCATTTGTTTTCGATTCCCTTTTAAAATGGGACCAGTTCAAAGGGGAATAAAACACTATTGCCAGTGATTCACATAACCTTATTAGACTCATTTTTATTTTTAAAACAGCCATTTTCACAGGAAAGCACAAAGTCAGTTTAGATGAATCCTCCACTGTGCAGGAAGCACGGGGAGAAAAGATGCTGGTTAGTACCTTTGATCACCAGAGAGAAGTTGCCATCCGTAAAAGCGTTCTGCGGCATGAAGATCCTCCCTTGGTTGTAGGAGCTGTACACACGCTGATCCCCAGCCGAGTACATGTCGCAGAGCCTCTCCATCTTGTTGTCCCCGTAGTAGGTGCTGTACACGTCCCAGTGCACCACGCGCTGGCGGTCGTTCAGGCGATCCTGGGTCCACACCATGCGGTAGCTCTTGCAGGGCAGGACAGCCTGCGACCCCAGCGTGGCGCTGATGTTCAGCACGGACACTACAACGCTGTTGGGGTTGGAGGCATCGGCTGGGACTGAGAGCCAGGAGCAAGAAAGAAAAACAGTTTCTGGATTAACAGCATGTGAAGAATGAGCTAGAGTAAGATTCAGTCCTGCCCTAGAATCTCTGCTCTCCTTCCAGCCAAAATAAAGTAATTTTCATGACAACACAGAGCTCTCGCATGAAGAAATACAATAGAAAAACATTTAAAGCTGATGGTTTCATTCAGCAAGAACAATGTCTGTTATCAGGATCCTGAACTGATGCGTCCTACCTACCTTTTCTAATCCCAAACCCCACTTATAGCATTTAGAGACACTCGTTCATGGTTGCTGCCTATGGAGGTTAGCCATGAAATGCCCATCTGGGGGTGCCTGATTCCATCACACCCAATTTCTTCTCTCAAGGAGAAAATAAAACAGGTAGATTACAAAGATGTCACTCACCTGAATATAAATAAACAACAGAACCTGTCAAAGCAGAAAAAAAGAACATTACTGACAATGAAAGACACAAATGTACTCCTAGCAGCAGCTGTCTCCTCTGCTGTTATCCCATCCATCCCTCCCTTCTCCGTTAATACTTATTTAAGGTGAGTGCTGTGGTTAAGCCCAGAGCTCAGCCCTTGCTTGGCCCATGCTGCAGCAAACACTGTGCTCTCACAGCAACTGCCTGATCCTACAAACTCACACCTAAGAGCAACAAAGGAAATGTGCTCAGCCTGCAACTGAATTTCCTACAGTCCCTGCCTTTATTTCATACCGTCTATAGCTACAGTTTTTTTCCACCCTGCTATTCAAACACTACACCAAAGGTATGTCAGTGCTTCGCCCACTGAAACTGCCCAAGAGGCATCTTCTGCTATTTAACACGCTTCGTGTAGGACAAAAAATAAGAACCTAAGGAGGCAGGGCTGGGCAGGGGGGTGGGAGGCACCGACACCACAGGAGCTGATACTCGTCCTGCATGGGAAGCAGCAGAAACAGCACGACAAGCAGAGTTTCACTTGCAGGCTGCATTCCTGAGCTGCGCGTTCCCACAAGCTGTCTACGCCTTCTCGGTCATCTCGCTTACCCTGGACTGGACCTTATTTTAGGCTAAGCAAGAAAATAAAACATCCACTAGTTTTTGTTGAAGCATTTCCTGTGTGCTCGTTCCAAGGCAGTCCCAGCAGTGTTTTCCACCCTGTCCCGCTCACACACCCGTGCCAGTGGGTACAGACCTATACGGGCAGCAACAGCCTCCAGCTCGGAGCTGTGATTAGCTCTGGGAACATGTTTGCTGGGCTTGCACCAGTGTTCAGCAAGAAAGTAGAAAGAAGGTGTCTCCAGTAGTTTTCCTGCCCCTCAGATGTCCCTGGCGTTGAACAGCACACACACACTTGCCTGGGAGCAGTTCCCTAAGATGAGAAGTGTTCTGTCCTTCCCCAAAGGCAGAGGGCATGGGTAACTCTGTGGGGTGCTGAGACTACCTGTCCTCTGCTGGGCAGACTCGGGCTGGCTCCCCGGAGCCTCTCCTGCTCCTGTTCCTGCTCTGCACAGCTGGCCACGTAACGCTCTGGAAGCGACCACGATTCTCTCCAACGCATGTGACGCAGATCTGTGCAGGAAGAGCTTTGCAAGGAATTAACTGACGTCTTTGTTTCTGCATTTCCCCGGCCCAGTCCCTCCTGCTTGGTGTGTAGGAGGGGTCTGGAGGTCTCCTGGCATCACGCTTTGAGAGCACAAACCAGGCCCTCAGCACAACGGCATCATTATCTCTCAAGCCGCGGAAGCCCAAGTGGGCTCCAGCAGCACAACTGGATGTTTTGTGCTGCTAATGTCACAGGCACAATGCCCTCCTGACAAAGGCTGCATTTTTTTTTTTTTTTCAGCCCTGGAATTTATTCATTTGAAAAGAGAAAAAATTAACTCCATACCGGGGCTACTTTAACCACACCCTCAACGCACAGGCTGGGAATAAACTCCGCTTCTTTCCCTTCTCCTATCAGAAAACACCGGGCAGTGACACCGGAGAACAGAATCGAGCAGCACAGCCTGCTGAGCTGCCACTTCAAAGACACCTCCTGCACTTACAACCTCAGCACCATGAAGATAAAAAATCCAGCCTTCTCCCAGAAGGGAGAAGTTTTACAGTGAACAGTTTTACCGTGAACAAAGTCGCTCTCAGGAGGCTCGGGAGCAGCCAGCCCTCAGCACAACAGCACCCACCCGGGGCAGCGGGACCCGGCAGTGCTGGTGGCATCTGCAGGGTGACAAGGGAACAACGTGGTGTCACAAGGTGACCCTTATGTGAGGAAATGTGGCTGGGAGCTGGCTGCCTGTGCTGCCTGTGTTTCCAGGGTCTCGCTTTAGTGCTCGTTAAGTTGATTTGGTGCTGCAGAAGCAGGCTCCTCTGGCTGAGCAGCGGAATGCGTTCGCTTTGCTCCCTTCCTCTTGCAAGTTAATGGGAAAAACACAGAGCCCAAACGTAGCACTGTAAATCTCACATCCGACAGGGACATCCACCGAAGCCTTCCAACGTGCTCTGCTCGGCAGCCAGGCCCAGCCCCAAGCCAAGGCCAGTGCTCACCACCGAGTTTGGGCCTTGGTGGTGCCCTGCCAGACCTCCCAGCCCCTCTCTGTGCCACCCCAGGGATCTCCATGGTCCCTCCAGGTCTGCCCCTCGGTGACCAGGGGCCTTGCTTCCTTATAGGAAAAGGGAAAAGCATCCTCTGAAGCCCTGCCTGCCTTCTGCCAGGCTGTTTCGACTTGCTGGGTCACACAAAGACGGCCCAGGGTTACTGTCACGTTGTGCACTAGAACAAACGCACCCAAGATGTTGGCCATAGCGGGATGGAGCTCAGCACTGAGGTGAGACCTGCAGGAGGAAGGGTTTCCACTGCATGTCTGTGCACACACACACCGATTCTGGGCAGAGCCTTTGGGTCTGAAGTCTACCCCAGAGTCTCAAAGTGGTAGGTGGGAATATGGAAAGCACAAGGGCACAGCAGCTGGAGCTCCAGAGGGGACAGAAAGACAAAGACTGCCACGTGCCTTTACAAGAGGCATGGACCACCTCAGGACCAAGAAGGGAGAACTGGTTGTGATGATTCCCCAGTAACGCAGGAGATGTGCACACACACCTAATCGTGGGTGAGGCCCTTTGAGATGGCTGGCAGATCACTTAGAAGTCAAAGGAATCTGGAACGTCTCCGATCCTTTGTATGCCTGGAGAAAATGCCCCCCCAAATGCTTTCTGAGTCTTTGTGTAACAGGGCTGCTACTGAACAAAGGCAGGGACCCCCAGCCCAGCAAAGTTAACAGCTTACGAGCTACAGGGGTGGGGTAAAGTGGAAGCAGCTATTTTGGTGGGTCACGCTTCCCTACCTGGGGCTGTAAAACCCAGGATGATTTATGCACCTATTAAAAGCTCAGTCTTCTGTAATGACACAACTCTGGGACCTGGAGCTTCAAAACCACCAAATACCTTAACAGATGGCAAGGCAGGACTCACTGTAGCTTTCATTTTAAAGTATTTCAAATTCCACGTGAAGGATAATCACTCTGCCCTCTCTCCGAGTGATAAGCCCACCTGCGAAGAAGAAGAAACTCATCCCCTGACATGTTCTGTGCGGACTCAGCGTGCCTCTCAGCAGGATCCCAGAGGTATTCTGCTGCTCCCACAACATAGGAAGAGGAAAGCAGCCTGCAGGTTTCTAATCCCTTGTAAAAGGCAGGGCCAGCTCTTACTTCTTGAATCCCAGACATCTTTATAGTAAAGAATTAGGCTGCAGAGAGCGCAGGCAAGCTGGAAGTAGAAGCCTCAGGCTCTGAAAGACGTGCTGCATGTCGGAGCTCTCCAGGCACTGTCCTTGGAGCACCTCAAAGAGAAAAGTGTCCTTGCCTGAGCAGGACCCCTGCTCTTCTGCTCCCAGAGGCTGCTGGCAGAGGTAGAAGCACGTGCTAAGGAAACCACCACATTCCTGTCCCATCCCGGAGAACACCAGAACAGAAACGTTGCTAACACAGAGCAGCAGCCTGAG
The DNA here is from genome assembly GCA_011076525.1 of Nettapus auritus. Taxonomy (NCBI): domain Eukaryota; kingdom Metazoa; phylum Chordata; class Aves; order Anseriformes; family Anatidae; genus Nettapus; species Nettapus auritus. The sequence continues at coordinate 2,841,679 of CM021785.1, read as the reverse complement.
TGCCAAGCGGCACAAACGCCCCACGGGTCACGAGCACAGGCAGGGCTTCTGCTGGGCGCAGGAAGAGCTGGGCCACCAAAGCCAGCAGAGCCAGGATAAGCCACCTGGATCGGTGTCTTATAAGACAATAAACATCCCTGAAGTCCAGATTGTAGTGGTAGGCAGGAAAGAAAACAAACTAAAAATTCCCCGGAGAAATGAATGTCACATCCCACCAGGAATGGGGGTTGAAACAAGTCCCCGAGGCTGATGCTCGGCTTGCCTAAGCTCAGCTCACCACTCCTCTGTACACCTTCCTACCACCTCCTGGTCTCCGTTTCTTTTTTCTTTTGAATAAAGAGAATTCTGCACTAAGGGTGCCTTCACACTAGGGGGGCAGAGGGCTGGTCTAGGCCTAGACAAAGGAGATGTTCTTCGGGAAATCTGTGTGGCAGATTCCTTCTTTTTCCCACAAATCCCATTGCTTATGCAGAGGATTTAAAGGTCTCTGTAGAGCTATTACACAATTATCACAAAAACAGAAGCTTGTGCTACCGAGCCATTTCCAAATACTTCTGGAGAATGGCAGTGGCTCCGTCCTGCCCCTGCGGGAAGCTGACACGGTGTCTGCGAGGCCCTAACGGCTTATGGCACAGTAACCCCACGGAGACAGCAACACACGAGCCCAGCACTGTTCTAGTAGCCAACATTTTAACCCAGTAGCCTGTCTTCTGCTCACCTCCCCCAGCTGGCTGAGGACTGCAGGACCAAGCTTCTCACTTAAGGCCTCCCCTACAAAGCCAACCGATAGCCACTGGACTTTGGACTTTTACCCAAGTGTCTGTGCTTGGTTATTTTTAAAGGCTCGCTGGAACAGCTTTCTCAACGGCAGAGGACAGTGCTTGCAAGAAGGATGTCAGGGCTGGAGAGCCATCAGCCGCCCCCCAGCCCCAACAATTCGAACATCAGCTGCAGGTAGGAACGTGCCGTGAGCTGGCAGAGAGCAAGAATGTGCTGCCTCAGCACGAAGGGAAAAGTCTCCTGCCTGTACAAGAAACCGATCGCATCCTGGCCACCGTGCAGCCAGGATCCCTCGCAGATTTGCCCGAACTTCCTCGCAGAGGGCTCAGATGTTAGCTCAGTTCTGTGAGCCCTTTGCTGGGTTGTGTACTTCACGCTGGCTCCGGGCCCACGGAGCAGTTCGCAGAGCCATTCCAAACACTGGGCTGCTCCTCCCTGCAAGACGTTAACGCTTGAGGGTGTGGTTCTGCTCCAAGAGGGAGCATCTCAGCAAAAAAGACACAGATTTCTTCCCTTATCCCCTCCCCACCTCCTCCCATTACGCTAAGCTGATCTGGGTGGGTACGGCAGTTCTCAGCGCGATGGCTGCCTGGCGTGCGGACGGTTCACTCTCCAAAATACGCCCCAAAATTCTGTGAGATCACACCATCCTCAGGTGGGATACTGTGGCCTCCCCACAGCTCTCCAGTGCTGTGCAGCAGCCCAACCTGCTATTCCTGCCCCAGGCGCTCCCAAAGCTCTGCCAAACCACGCAGGGGAGCAGCTGGACTGGTTGGTGCTTCTGAAATACGTGTGGCCTCCCTCCTTCCCCAGCCTTATCCCACCGCCCCACTAGTTTTCTGAGACACATTAACCCTTCTTGCCCTATGACTGACTCCATGTGATGTCCATTCCTTGGCTTTAGGCACTGCAAAGCCAGAGAGGATTTTGTGATGTGGGAACTGGGTTAATTAGGTTCCAAAGTGAGAACTCTTCATCTTCCTCCATCTCCTCTGAGCGAGGCCATTCTTGGAGCTGCAGTTGGTCCTTGCTCACAGACAGGTGCCTTCCTTAGGGACCAGCGTGCTGCAAGGGTGGATTTGCTGGGCTGTTATAATTAAGGACACTGGGTCCTCCTGCAGCCTTTACAGCACATTGTGGCAGAGGAAAAAGCACAAGCCATTCTGTTACTGTAAGCTCATCATGCTTGTCCTCATCTCTTTCCTGCACCTTAACCTTAAAGTGAATTCTTATCTGTCTTTATGCTGACAGGGCAAAAAAACACATTCATTTTGTCTTCCATCCTGAGCGCACACACACATGTACCAGCTGTTTCTGCCCCTTCAGAAGCATACAACGACCTGTAACTAGCCAAGCTTTAAGGCATTCTCATTTCAGCTTGCTGCCTTTGAGTCTGCCGATGAAGGGAACTGACATGAAAAAGTAAATTGCACAAACACGCTGGATGAAGTAGCACTGAAACAACCCCAAGCATTTCTCCAGTCTCTCTCCCTTTCCTCTCAAAAAGGAAAAAAGTAGGAGAAATCCATGATTCCCTCCCCTCGCAGACCAGAACCCAGCTAACTCAGGAATCTGAACAAAATCTCCCAAAGATAACAGTGCAAGAACTCCAGCCCCATCCTCTGCAGCTGAAATAAACCCAAGCGACTCCGTGTTATCAGCTAGGAGCTTACTTTGCTGAAGCACAAGCTGCCACAGGAGGAGTTTTGCTAGTTGCTCCATTTCTTCAGCTTCTCCGTGTTTCCGTCTCTCTTGAAAAACAAGTTAAAGACTTTTTTTTTTTTTTTAACAACTGGAAAACACTATGACCTCATCAATTTACATCCAGAAAGCTGTGGACAGCTCACATTCTGCAGAGTTACTCCACCTCCAACTCCTGACTCCCCACCTCCCCTCTCTGCTCTCCCCCTCGCTCACACTCCACCTCCTTCCTGCCCCTAACTCTGCCTGCAGTCACTACAAAACACCCACCCTCCTCTTTTCCCCTCCCTCTGGGACCTTCTGATCTGCCCCGACTTTGATGTAAAAGTTTTATCGGGTACAGTTGGTCCCACACAGCTCTCGAAACAATCCTTCTCCCTCCCCCGGGGATGGAACTAATTTTCCTCGTACTTTACTTGATCCAGCTGTTCCTCTTTGTTTGACGCTCGTCCAGCTGTCTGCTTGAGACTGGATTTATTCTGTTGCCTTCAGTGGTTTTTTGATCTTTGTTTCCTCATATGGTTTTACTTTAAGTTCAAGTCTCAGAAGACAACCTAGAAAACAATGTTTACCCTGTCCTGTGATTTGTAAGCAAGGGTTTAAGAGCAACTACCTTAGCGAGAAGCTAATAATGACAAGGACCTGAATACAGGGAGCCCAGGGCAGTGCAGGCAGAGCAGCCTAGAACACAGCCAAAGCCTCTGCTGTGATTTGGGGAAGAGGTTTCCCTGTCAGAGAAAGCTTGGTCAAATTCAGGATTTCTGTATTGAACCCTTCATGCAAGAACTGAACAAGCTGTGCCTGATCAGCACTACAACAAGCAGCCAACACGTTGCAGTAACCTTAACGCTGCTCATCCCCATTGCACACCCGTAAGATAAAACCAGCCCTGACAGCAGTGCCAAGGCAGTAACAGCATCAAGCGATGACTGAATCTTCACCAGCCTTGTTCTCAAGGGAAAGACTGGCACGTTAACCTGCTCCTAAAGCCTGGGCTGTGTTCCTACAACCACTTCGGCGTCCCACAAAGAGCAGGAGCAGTAAGGTGTTCAGTTACTGAACGCTACCAGTGCCAAACAGCAAAAAGAGTGAATTCTGAAACTGCAGTAAATTCTGAAACGGCACACAGTGCTCACAAACGAAAGGCTTCGCTGTATACTCACACAAACCAGCTAAGGTTCAGACTGCTTCAGTTTGCATCCACAGACTAGACAGTCACGCTCTGTCTGGCGTTGCAGATCGCTGCTTCAGATGCTGTGGGATGCTCACGGGGACAGGCTCCACATTGCTGGGCTAAACAAGTTTTTAGTGAAATCCTCCCCTCCTGCCACCACTAAAAGACTGAAGCTTTACCAGCCTAGCCGAAGGGGGCAGCAACCTTCGCAGGTAGTGGGAAGAGCTGCACGAAGCTGCTGGAGGAACCACCTGGAACAGGTCCCGCACTGGTTCGCTTTATCCTCCTCCTCCGTAAGCGTTCAGCCATTTATTTCTCTTCCACATCAATCTGAGTCTGAGCTTTGGAAGAAATAACTCAACCCCAGTGCAGAAATGTGGCGTGCCCTCAAGCAGGGTAAGCTGGTACAAGACACCGAGTTGAGGTTTTCAACACCCTGGCCCATGAAGTGCCGGGGGAGGTGGGTCGGTCAGAGAGGCTCAGATGCTGCTTTACACCAGGAACATTTCCACGTTCCCTGGGCAGGACTAACAACCCTATCCATGCAGGTGGCTAAACTGACCTGCAGGAGCCTTTAAATGCAAGACTTGAAGGAAAATTGCATGGCTAGAAACTCAGGAAATGGCGTAGATGCTGTTAGTGTATGTCAGAGAACTAAACACGGTGAAGTTCTGTTTGCTCTGTTGTTAAATCGCTGTTGGTTGTGGTTAACAGTGTGTAGCAGATAAAACCATACAATCAAATTAGTCATCAAGTGGAAAATTAGGGAGAAAGGGCATTTAACTTCTCATTCTTAAATGTCCGTCTATAGAGCAGAGCCAGATACATGAAGGACTCTCATATGAGAGCTTAAAAATAAAAGCAAGGGCCCTCCCATGGCACTCCTTGGATACAAACTTAATTGTCCCACTTGTATTTTTCCCTTCTGGCATTTTTCTGTGTACCAGGAGATGGATTTACTCCACCCAGAGGGGGCTGCGCTTCAGCAAAGAGGAGGGCATTACAATTACAACCAAAACCCAAACCAACATCTAAATACCCTGCAACAAGAGCAACCCTGGAAACAGCCAGACGAAAATAGCCCAGAGCTGCATCGAGGGCAGGATCCTCTCTGCAGCAGCAGACAGAACCAGACGCTTCCAAGGAATTCCAAGAAATTTGAGCTATTATTATTAAATAATTTGACCACGAACAAAGCTTGTTGTTAACCCCAGATGTCTTCATGGTGTCCAAACCAGACCCAGATAACTGCCAGCGAAATGTTCGAAAATCATCTTCATAAAGAACCCCATGAAATTTCACTGCAAACTTCAGCTCTGTGATTTACGTAGTTACATTAAGTGGAAGTTACGGGTAATTAGACACCTACCACCACTCAGCGCAAGTTCCCACACTTCAGCTGAGCTGTGTCAATAGCCTGTATGCTCACACAGCCAGCCTAATTGCAGCCCTAACCTAAAACACTGGTTGGTCTTTGCAAGCCTCGAATATTTGCATGAGTCCCATTCCACAACCACCTGCATGCAGCGAAGGCTCCTGCTGCTCCACGTCCCCCGAATCAAAACTTGCTGCCAGACCCTCGGGGATCACAGCAAAGACTACGCTGATCTTCAGCAGCTGAGAGAGAAGTTTAGGGGATGAAGGAGCCTCCCCTGCTGCCTCTGTCCGGCCAGAGAGCTAGGCGAGAGGCTCAAATCTGACAGCCTTTTGTCCAGCTGCGTCATCAGAGAAGCCTGGAAAACGGCTGGCTGGGAGACAAGAAGCTGTCCCCGTGGTGCAGACCGGAGCCCCAGCACCCTCTCCTCGCCCTGGTTCCTCCCAGGCGCAGGCAGAACCCCTCGGGGTGCAGCTCCTGGTTGCTTCCCCACCTCTGTGCCCCCCAGCTCTGGCACTGCAGAGGTTACTGGCTGCTCCTCGCCTGCTCTCTGGGCTAGCTGCAGATTGCTGTGGTTGCTGCTGTCACGGACTGGCTATTTCCTGACTGAAGAAAGCCAAGTTCAGGCTGAGCCCACTGAAGCCTCCTGAAGAAAACAGCCCTGTGGAAGAGAAGAGGAACAGTTTCTCTGGGGTTCACACCGAGGGGAAGAAAGGGACCCAGGAGGGCATTTCACAGATCCTTGCCCTCACTGTCACTCTGTGCAGTGTCTACTCAGCCCTAGAGCCTTGCTACACCAGAGGGAGCTGGGCCAGGCAGCTGCACCACGCTTTGCCCTGGCAGGTGCTGGATGCCCAGCTCCATTCTCCACAGAGACCAGGCTAAGGAACCCTGGTCAGCCTTTCCCCTCCCACAGTGGTGCTTTGGGTATTGATTCTCAAAACAAGGAGCATCCCCCAGCTGCCCACTGTGGCACAGGCAGCCGTCTACCCCAACCACAAAGCCTGTCCAAAGAAAGCAGCTCCGTCCATGCAAGGAAAGGTCCCTCCCAGCACCGACACAAGGGGCTTTGCTTCCAGCTCTGCACCTGCCAGCCTCATCGCAGGTCAGGCGAGCAGGGAGAAAGGCTCCTCTGTCTCCACACTCACCCCTATTTCACCCAGAAATGCTGGTGACTCAGGTCGAAAAAAGCCCTGCCCGGAGAGATGAATTGGCCTGTGGCAAGCAGTAGTGAGTGAGCCCCATCTGGCAGGCAGTTTGCTCTCCCAGACCTCTTCCATTTCAACGTTTTTGTTTTGCGTGGCTGCAGGCTGCACTGAAAGACCTCCTGGACTGAAGACCGGCAGCACAGAAGACGGAGCAGAGAGCAGACTGGGAAGAAGGCCTGATGCAAAGAGGTGCCCTCTGTCCTTTTATTGTCATTTCAAGAACCAGTAAACTTCACTTAGTGGAAGCAGGAGGGGAAGTAGCCACTTCCACCCCATTTTTACAGCTATAAATCTACGTAATTTATTAGATAGGAATGCCAGCATTAACGCTCTGTTGACACAAATTATAGTACAAAGCCTGACGTGCACAATCTGTCACGTTCCACGTTTACATTACCAAGATCTTGATCTCTAAGTATGAAACACACTGTACCATGCCATGATCAAAGAATAAAGAGAACACCTCTGCCCAGGAACAGAAACAAGGATAAACACACCTCCATATTCGCTCCCCCTTTCTAAGAAAGGCCTGGTGTAGGCCAGGGGAGCCTTCAGAGCTGCCTGCTGCTGGAAAAGAGCAACACAACAGAGCCACATGAATTACCAGAGGGGATGCACTTCCCGGGAGGCTTCGTTTGGTTGTGAAGCTTTTCTCATTCAAATAAATCTTTCAGCTGCAGTGAATCCCATAAGCAAGGCTGAAACAATCCAACTTGCAGCAAGAGCTGTGAACGAAAGGGACAAAACTGAAAGCTGACCACAATGACAGGGCTGTCGAGCGAAGCCTGTCATTATTGCAGTGATGCAACCAGCAGCACAAGCTTTGCTCTCTGTACCCCAGCTGCAAATGCTCTAGCCCCTGATCTGCCTTCTCTGAAGAGCCTGTTGGAGATGACAAGTCGAGGGGCTGGCCAGATGTTTTTCTGCTTTGTTTTATTGCGCTGGGGACCGCTGTTATCCCCAGCCTGTGCTGCAGTCACCAAACCAACAGCTGAGGCAAACACACACGCAGAGTAAGAACGGCAGATCTCTGACATCTTTTTACTAAGTACACATAAAACAATCTAATGACAACAGCTAACGATTTCACTTAATAACACCCCTTGAACAACCCATTTCCAGCAAAGACGAAGCCCACAAAGCCACCACAGAGCTCTAGTCTCTGCTTTGCTACACCCAAGCACTGCCGAAGCAGAATCAGAGCTGTGCAGGAACAGTGCTGGTGGGGATGCCATTTGCAGGCAGTTCCTCATCTCAGCTCCCCAGCTGAAAAGCTCTCCTTCCTTCCCCCTGTGCCAAACGTGCTGGAGCATGAATTCATCGATGTGATGTGTGCATACGCATCAGCGATAAAAGCTGCCCAGGTATGTAAGATATTTAGCTAGAGGGAACCTTAAGAGGGGGTCAATCTTCTGCTTACAGCGCTGAGCTTTGCACTTTGCCAGGCAGAGACCTGCACAAAGGAGTGAAACTACAGCACCCAGGCAGGCTGCTCTTGCTGAGAAGATGAATGTCTGCACTCATCCATGTGTTTTTGTGCTCCTCCAGTGCTACTGTCCTGGTAACAGGTCCGAGAGCTCTGTCTGCAGCTTCGGCTGTGAGGCGGCCCCACAGCTCAGCGGTTCCTGTCGTCTAGCATCTTTGGATGGCACTATATTTAAACACTCCTTTTTGTTGGAAAGCCGTCAGCTTCAGATTCCTGGGATTCATCTCAAAACCATTAATAGGAACCAGTTACAAAAACAGAGAAATTGCCCAGGAAACCAACAGATTTTCTTTTCTTTTCTTTTTTTCCAGACCGAAAACTGAAGATTATTTTTCCAAGATAAAAATGTGTTTTGGCAATTCTTCCACAACACAAAATCCAAAAACCTGGGATCAACGTGGGGAGAAAAGCCAAAAAGATTCATGTACCCCCAAAACCATCAAAGGCAGATCCCAAGCAGGTATAAATCGGCAAGCTTATAATGACTACCATGGACCTACGTCAGTTTACCCCCACTAAATGTCTTCCTCATAAAACCTTGTGAAATGTTCCACAAACACTTCAGGACCTATCTGATCATTAATCCTACCACTAGTGAGCTTTAAGTAAGAGCAAAACTTATTTATCCTTCTCATTAGAAGAGGTTGCAGTCAGAGTCTCCCTGCCTTCACCTTTTCTGTTGATCTTGCACAGCTCTGCTTCCCCAGATGTTATTTCTGGTGCAGAAGACATTTGCCTATTGATAAAATGCATTGTGCCATTCATAGCCTGTGAAAATCACTGTCAAAAAAATGTAAAGATAAGTCTTTTTGACAGTAAAAACAGTTCTTTTGAATCAGCATCAAATTTCATGTTGTTCCAAATAAGCACCTGAATCAGACACAATTAGGCTAAGATTTAAATTAATTAAATCCCAATAGATTAACGTTTTCATTGAGTTGTATTTTTTTAAAAATATTTTAGCACAACTCCCTCAATCTCAGCAGGCAAAGACTCAAGGGAGCACCTGACTAGTAGCCTCCATCTCCTCTGTTACTGCCTTTTCAACTCATTTTAGTTCACAAACCTTCATCAGGGTTTAATCTGCAGTCCCCTGTGCTGCAGCAGTGCTTCCAATCGAAGCTGCAGAAGTTCCATTCGATGACAGCGACGATGGGCTGCGATTTTACACCTAGGCCAGCCACAGGAACAGAATTCCGGCATTCGACATAGCCAGCATTTTGCAGACATCAGGTATCAACATTATTATATCTTATGATGGTCAAAATCAACAAGCAAGCAGGCATATCAGGAATGGAAGCAATGAAGAGAAATGAGATGCAAAGAAGAAGCTCACTGACATCACAAAGCAGGTGAAAATTACTGCTTTCTTAGCATCTCAAACTTAGAGTCATTGGCATACACCATAGTGTGTAAAAAGGGAAATTTGGCAAATCAGCTCTCTATAAAAATTACTTAGTTTTAGTTGAGTGTAAAAAGAGCAATTTCAAGTAGCTTGCCATGATTGCCTTAACTGAAATGTCAACCTGGAAGGACATCGCATGTATTTTTCCACCCCCTCATTCCACGTTTGCAAGGTCTTTGTATCGGTGGCACCACATTTCATTTGCACCACAGGGCAAGCCTGGTGCAGGCAGCTCCTTGTAGGAAAAGTTTGTAGTCTAAACAGACAGGAGCAGCAGCAAGACATACAACACAGAAGGAAATGACTCACCCGGGCTCACGCAGCACATCAGTGGCAGAATTAGGAATACAGCCCAGAGCAGCTGCACGTCAGCCCATTAGTACCTAAGTCCCTAAACTGTGCTGCCTCTGTCCTCTCAGGGAGCCTCGAAAACCCTGGCACCGTCTGGGACTCGCTGCACAGAAGGCTGACAAGGACGCAGACTGAAGGGCAGTTAGACAAAATCTCTCGACTCTTTCAGCTCTGGAAAGCTTCGGTGATGCGCAGAACTCTGAGACATAACACACTTGGGAAGAGCCGGGATTTTTACCTTTAAAATGGCCCATGGCATCCCTCTCGCCTCTCGGATTTTTCCAGCGCTCTAATTCCCTAGGGAGAAGAGTCGTCTTCCTACCTGCTGGGCCTTTTCATGACACCACAGTGGGATTTATTTATTTATTTAAATATGAAGAACCTACCTATCTTCCAGCCTATTCTCAGAGCCAGCAGTGCCTTCAACACACAGAATTAAAAAACAAAAGCACACCAAAAAAAAGAGTAGGTATTAGCTCAAAATCACATGAACCACGAAGTTCCTGAGGGGATGGAAAAATATGCAAATCTGACTTGGAGTTACCATCAATCATAACTTCAGGAGCTGGCTGTGTGCATGTCTATGCATCCGTTCGTCTTCCCCGAAGGTTCACAGCAGCAGCCAGCCACCATGTGCTGCTGGGAAGCAGAGGGATTTTTTCAGGGCCCCTGACGAGTCATCGCTCGCATCCGAGTGCCCCCAAAACTTCTGGATCCCCCACCAAGAAACAACTTGATATCGAGTGCCTAAGACAGAGGGTAGCCAACCTATGACACGGGACTGACTCACTCCCAAGGGAGCTGCGGTTCTGTAGAGTCTTCACTTTTTCAAACCTGCCCTGAAACCACAAAGCCCCCCTCCAGGGGACGGACGCTCAGCGCTGGTCCAATTTGGCCGATGGCAGGCAGCGCTGGGAGTCAGGAGGAAATGGCAGAGGGATCAGGTCACTGCTGTGAGCCTTTGCTCAGCTCGTGTGTTTGTCTGCAGGAAAGTGAGAGAAGGCAGCAGCTGAGAAAAGCACCATGCTAGCTGATACCTAACTAGATAAATCTCCTGAAGTTTCTAAATTTCAGGAAAAAGAGGCACCAGGCAGAGCTGGGTCCCATGTTTCAGTTCAGTAGCAGTCCTGTGGAAAGATGAGGCCTCCACTTTGCAGTGCTCTCAGGCTCTGGTGGTGACACACACCACCAAGAATCCCTGAACTTCTGCTCTCCTTTACCAAGGAAGTACAAGCAGCAGACCCAGGGCTGAAACTAAAAGCTCTCTGAAGCAAGGAGGAAGATTCACGTATGCTTCCAGGCTCTGACTCGGTCATTGTTACTGCCTAACTCCCGGTTTCTGCTCGGCCTCCTGACCAGGAACCTGCCAGGCTTCTGTGCCAGAACGAAATGAAAAGCAGCGATCACTCACAAGCAGCACTGACAGTGCTGGAAGAGAGGACTGAACACGGAGCCTGTTCCAGAGCAGCTCTCCAGCAATCCCCTGCACAGACAACAGCAAGATGGGCTTCTCTAACACGAGAAAAGCTTTAGACACGAGCATACAGCACTGCTCGGTTCCATGAAGAGCCAAAAAGTTCTGAAAGTGCTCAGGGAAGAGCCATTTAGCTGAGAGATGCCACTCTGCGTCCCCTTGCTGACCACCAGCGTTGTGCCTCCAACCACATCTTTCGGTCCCTCCACATGGGAACAGCGTTTTGGGACCGCGAGCTTCTGAAAGAGAACTCCGTTCCCCGCACTAATTGCAGCCCATCTGCTGTGCCCGCCTAGAATAATGAAGCAGTGCAATTCCAGGCACAGCAGCCTATTCTGAGATCAGAAATGACTGGGAAAGAGTGGAAAAATTAATAGGTTGGCTCCGAAAAGGGTGCTGGAAGATCGCTTCCCAGAGGGTTGTATTATTTACCTCGGCTTTGTAGGCCATTTCATTTTTAGGCTGAAAGGAGGTTCCTCTCGATAATGCAATGCAATCCTGCTGCCAAATTTAGGCAAAATATGAAGCTTGGCCAACCTTTAGGGGTACTCTATGTGAATTGGGTACTTGCTCTCGATTGATCCAAGAGGAGCCCAGCAACCATACCTTTCCCTAACAACAGCAGGGTGCTGCTTCACAAATCAGGTGTTCTGGGAATATTCCTGCATGCACACCTACCTGCTTGAACCAGTGTTGCTCCTTCTATCCAGAGATCTGAGTGTTGTACTACACAACTCAAATTAACTTTCTACCATCCTTCCATGGAAGAAAAAGAGCTTCACTCCCCCTTTTACAAAGCAAGGAAAATGAGAAATGAAACTTAAATATCTTGCCAAACGTCACACAGCAAACACACTCAGGCTCAGAAGCTCCTGAGAAACTCCTTTCTTATTAATTCTTAAACACTTAAATCTTAAAATCTTAAAACTTAAACGTGCAATAATCCCAATTAAACTAGTGGTATAACGTGGAACCTTTCAATGTTTTCTAGTCTCTGAGGATTTATTACTCTAATAAACACCATCACTGTCCCTTCCTCCCGTGACAGCAGCCAACAGCTCTAGGGTGCTTTTTTACCTCCTCATTAAATGTGAGCACCAACAGGGAGTAGCAAGCCACTGACAAAAAAATTAACAACAGCATTCTGAAGTCAGTGCATCCTCTGGAAAGCACGATTTATGAAAAATGGTTGAAAAGCACGCAACTCTGCCTGGTTTTTCTTGCAAAAACCGCCTGCTCTCCAAGTAGCCCTCGAGGAGTCATGGAAGAATACCCCTGCACGATGGTTCTGTTGAAATTAACTCCGACGGACAGGCCCAGAGGGAATGGTTTAGGTGAGGAAAACATAAATCCTACAATTTAGAGAAATTTAGCTCTTTAACAGGCACAGATAACAGCAGAGAAGGCTGTTCCTTTGATACTTCTTGGCTCCATAAAACAAGGTTTTACTTGAATAAGGGAGTAAAGAGGTGAGCAGCTCAGTTCAGCCATCCCTACTCTGAAGGCTACAAACATTTTTATTTGCTCTCCTTTCTACTCCCCAGCCCCACTTCATAATTAGAAATCACCCAGAAAATGCACCTGAGGCGGAGATAATGAGATTTTTTTTTTTCTGCTTACTTCCTTTTCACTGTCCCAGGGTTTTACATAAATTACTCGCGAGGGAAAGGCTTTCCTGTCTTTCCGAGGGCTACAACGCTCTTCCTTTCCCCAAGGAACGGATGATGTTATCAGAAAGTAGGCCATGTTTAGCTCGGTCCTACCTTCCAATGGGCCTACAGCACAATCTCTTCCAGATGGCAGGATGCTGATAACACCCATCATTCTCCCACATCACACAGACAGCAGGATCAGGCACCGAGTTTCTCCAGAGAATGCTCACTCAGAACTTAAAAAAAAAAAAAAGATCTTGTGCAGCAGCATCTTCTGGGCAGTAACTGAAACAATATGAACAGGCAGGGAAGCCAAACCGAGGCCTTCTAGGCCTGGGTGAGCAAGCAGAGACTCTGACTTCAGGATGTACCTGGTGATTCTGCTGCTGAACAGCCTCCAGCTGGCTGCCCCATCAAGGGCTGACCGGCTGCCTCGAGCAGCAAAAACCCTCTGTCAGGAGAGGAAAAGGCTCTTACTCAAAAGCACCCAGGGAGCAGAGCTGGTGAGTAACGCAGTGCTGTTGACACACAGTCACATTGCTGACTCCAACTGTTGTGGCCTCTTTTACTATTTTTTATTTTGGCACATTCTTCTCTAACTGCTTGTTCTTCTATTTAACCAATTCCTCACTGGCTGGTGACAAGCATCCTGCCATCAACTGTTAATTCCCTCCATATAAACCTGAAAAAATATATAATAGCTTGGGGTTTGTACCTGATGTGCTGATTCCTTGCTCAGGACTCAACGTCCTTGTCTTAACACCAATCACTCTGCGAGCAGCTATGGGACTCAGAAGTGGTGGCAGCAGCTAAGAGCTTAAAATCCTCTCCAGACCCAGACATACCAAAGACAATGACACTCCTTCAGCTCAAGAGCACTGATCTGCTCCAAGTCTTGCTTATTGAACAAGTGAAAAAAGTCATTAATTACTTCTGACCAATATTTAATGGTATGCTTTTATTTTACACAAGATTTTAGCCACATTTCCTAAGGAAACAAAGCACTTAAAGTTCCATGATCCCACTGTCCATTCAACCTCCTCCTTCCTGCTATTTTGAACAGCCAGCCTTGGCTACATCTGAGAGCAGGGAACAAGTCTCATCGTTTCATAGCTCTTACAAGTTTTGTGGGAATAAGCACAGCACAGGGAAGATGCATTGGTGACCATGCAGTAAGCAAGACTACAAAACTCAGTCTTATTTCGAGGAATTGACACAAGTGCTGCATCAGAAGATGTTCTTCAGTTCTCTGACTCACAGAACAGAGCTGTTTCAGTTTTCCTTTACAGGGAAAGACAAGCAAGAAGGGACACCTCCACAGGAAAGCCAGCACGCTGTTTGCTTAACGCTAGCTCAGATGTCTACAAGAGCTGCAGTTATTGAATTATTTTTTTAAATTAGTGCGAATGGTAAGACCTAATGTTCAGAACCATGGCTGCAGGTTAAGCACAGAGCGCTGTTATTTTTGGAGGGTAACTGACCAGACTCTGCCCAAGTGAACCCAAACCAGGATGTTTTCACAGTCTGAGCAGAAATGCCAACAGCAGAACAGCATGAATGGTGAAAAGAAAAGACGTAGTTTTACTTATCCACAGGTGCTGTTTGCAAGATCAGTAAGATTACTTCAGCCAGATTTTCAGCTAGAATAAACACACATGTTTTATTATCTTTGGAAGACAGGGACTGGGGTTCACACCCACTAAAATAGAGTTGGCTTCGTGTTTTGAAAAGGACCAGGTCAGTCACTGAAGCCAAGGTACATACATCAATTTATCCTAGGTAATGTTTTGACAGTGTCCCATTGAACACCGGTGTTAGCTCACCAAAGCAAAGACACTGCTCCTGCTGAGCAATAACTGGGCAACCTCAGGCGGTTAGGTAACAGCAGCAGCAAAGTCCTATTCACTCCCTGAAAGGGGTTTTGTCTGTCAGATATCCATAAACGTCGGGCTAGCAGGTCCCAGCCTGACTAATCAAGCCTGACTGCTTCTCAGCTGTTAAAATTAGTGTAACTCCAGTGCACTCAGAAGGCTGAGCATGGTTAGATAAAAATCTCACTGCTCGCTATTCCTAAGTTATATTGAATTCATTTGCGTGGATGAAAGAGCAGTTATTTTATGTCCAGAAACATCTGAAAAATGTCAGGAATTCATACTGATGCAACTGAACAATGCATTTTCCAGAGAAGGCTCCTTAAAATGTGTCTACTTCCTACCTGAGTGAGAAACTTCACTATCCAGGTCAAGGAGACAACTAAAATCTACAGTTTTCCAGTGTCCATTATTTGCTCACACTACCTGGATGGTATTTCTGCCACACATTTGTTGGAAGCCTGCTATCATCATCACGTTGCTGGGTTTGGGTTCTGCCCTTTCCAAAAGGGAGGACGCCGTCTGCTTAAATTTGCAGTGTGATGCTTTGGCTGGGATAAATAAATTCAGAACTTGCATCCCTTCCGAAACGAGCCGACTTCCGATTTTAGAGCCAACTCATTTCAGCACAGCCCCAGTTGCTGTGATACAAGTACCAAACTGGATGTTGTACTCAGCTAACTGAGCTTGCTGCCTGTACTTAAGTGCATGCAATCCAAGAATTAGGGAGTGTAAGCACGAGTGTAATTGGTTTCATATTCCAATTTCAAGGGATCTTCCCAGACCAGTAACTGTCAGGCAGTTTCAAACATAAAATCACCATACCCACAGCATATCTCCACTCTCTGTAATGCAGAGCACAAATTCCTCCAGCGACCTCCTGCTGACTTTCAAACACTTCCTCTCAGAACAGCAAAGTAATAAGGAGATGAAGGAGCCTTAAAACATTTTGACAATGGTAAGTCAAGTCTTTCCTGTTTAAAGCCCTTTTTTCTACCACTGCTACATAGGCACATACATGTATACGCTGGTAAGTGTGCAAGTATGCACATATTTTATGAGCAACTCATAACAAAGCTTTGGGAACAGCATTCTATGCACTACTGCTCCCCCTACAGAAAAATAGGGACAGGTTCCTCCTATCTGACTCCCTGTTCAGTGAAGTGAGAGTTGGAAATTGCATCCTGCGGACACGAGAGCTCAAGCAAGTTGATACAACGCTGGCGTATATTATCTGGTTAGTTCCATGTACAACAGTCTTTGTAGTATCTGCCACATAAAGAAAATACAAATCCTGAGATGTGCTTTGACATACTTCAGCAGAAGGGAATAGAGCATTTTTAATTAAGATTACAGCTGGTAGTAACTCCTATGGGTGGAAGTTATAGACACTCTTCTAAATTACACGGTAGTTCCAGACTTCTCTGCATGGTTGTGTAATTACGTCTAATAGATATATAAAAGTAGTGGCTACACTTGGCAGACAACCATTTGGAGGACTGGACTATTAGAGAAAATGCTGTTTAATAAACTACTTTACTTAGAGGAGACTTGCAATTCACCACAGAAGCACCCTGATATAATATAATCATCACCATAGTTAACTAGCACCAGTACATGATGACCCAGCCTTTCTCGATGCACTTTCGAGCAGGGAATGTGTATCGATATTTTAGAAACACCTAGATGCAGTCTGCATGGCTTACAAACCTGTAAGCCAGAACCAACGCTTCTTTGCTTGGTGTGTTTTGAAGGTGCATGGCTTCCTCGTCTTCCTTGAAATCCTGACAGTAAGCTGAGAGTCCTACTGCTCTTGGTTAAAAGCAACTGCAGCCTATTTAAAGCACGAGGAGGAAGGAACATCTTTTGAAGCCTTTGATCAAAATCGCCTGCTGTTAACATATAGCTTGGGAAAAAAAATATAGAAACATGTGGCTAGCATATTTTTATACAGGACTCCAGTACAGTTTTCAGAACGCCAGTAGTTTTCTAGCAAGATTAATCAATTTTTAAACATGCATGCCCCCTCTCCTTAAAATACCTGCATAAAGATCCAGCTGGCTTCTGCCAATAATTGCTAAAGGAGTTTCAGATGCTATGAATTTACTGCCATCTAGCGACAACAGCAGCAGAAAGCCTCAGAAATGTTCTCTATGTTAGGAGAGAACATTCACCTCATCACAATACATCGATTTTTCCTTCCTTTCTCTCAGAGGCCGGTCCACCCCATTTCACCAGTGGCAGGGAAGAATTTAATTGCACAGAACAAAAGTCAACTGTCTAAAAAATATATATATCAAAAGCAGAATCCAACACAAAAGCAAGGTATCAAGCCCCCTGACAGGGTTTTAAATAAACATATGTATTTTCCCAGCTTTCATGACTCTTTTCAGACATGTACAAACAGCTGATCACAACAGGGTTATCTCAGGTACAAAGCAGTTTTTCTAATTACTGAGTAACGAGCATTGAACCTTTACTGATAGCAATACCTGGATGTTCTGTATGACAGGGGTCAGTCATAGAAAAATAACTTTTTTTTATTATTAGGGCATACAGAACAAATAAATATGCCTTTTAAGGATGCTCATGCAATGTCTGTCCAAAACACATGCACACGGAGGTATCAGGTAACTCTTCTGCACAAATAATTTATGGAATTCTGATCCAACGCCCATTTTACTTAATAAGCATCAGCCCTTCTTCAGTAAGCCTATGAAAGAATGCCACTTGAAAAGAATTTTTCAAACTGCTGGTGTCCTTTGCGGCTACACTAACAATTAGAAGAGGTCTTTCACTTATTGCCTCTCCCACAACCAATTGTTTTTAACAGTGCATTACTCAGTCTAATCCTAAAGAGCAACTTCAGAAATTCAGCTGCAGGCTAAGATGCCTCTGCTCAGTACAGCTGGCAGCAGCAGCACTGGGCTGCACACAGCGCTGCCGAGACATCCCACAAGGGTTCACACCATTGTCCTGGGGAGGAAAAGCACGCTGCTGTCAGGTTTGCCGTTGGAAAACTGCTCATCAAGACTCAAAGCCACCTCCTACTAATCTTAACGCACTCAAGAAAAGGTTAAAAGAAGTCTGCTTACTTATATATATATTTTTTAATTACAATTACATGTGAAAACTCATTACAGGTGTTTTTATCGCTTTGAACTTTTCAGAAATATCTTGGGTGTCTGCCATCCTGCTGGAGGATTTTTCAAACCAGCTCTTTTCCAGATGCGCTCCAAATCCTTCTCAAATTTTACCTAAAACAGAGGAAAAGGAGAAAGAATGGTAACAGCTCAGAAACAGCACTCAAGTAATCAGTCATTGCCCAGGCGTCCCAAGGAGAACCTATGTGCAAAATATTAAACAAATGCTTTTATCTAGGCAGCTGCTTCCCAACATCAAAATACAGTAAGCCTTCCTGCAGAAAAACTCTGTGGTAGGAAAACTGAGATGATGGAGAGTGAAACTGTACGGAAATTAAAGAAGATTTCTCATCATAAAGTGTTTAACACTATTTCCCACAAATGTAAAGAATCTGTTAACCCCCTTTAAAGAGGCGTCTAAGCAAACTGAAAATTAACAAAGAATCAACTAAACTATATCATAGCAGATCTAACAGTCTCTTGAAAGGCAGTACTGAAAGATATCTACAGCTTGAAGGCCCATGCCTTCCTTCACCCTTTCTAAAAGGGGAAGTAAAAGGGTTCTCTATAAAAAAATAAAGACAACAGGATGGTCTCTCCCTACAGTGTCTTCATAGAAGCGCTTGAGGATACCAGCAAGACAGGCAGAACACTGAGATTAAACCAGACTTCCTGATACAACACAACCACATAAATTAATCTTTCACACAAACGCGAACATTCTCCACTAGCCACAGATATTTGAGTTATTCACACACCTGTTTACAAGCACAGAAATATTCTAAATTAAAACTTTTGAGGATGTACAGGTAAAACACAAAACAGCAAATCAGAAAATGCTCCTGGACCAGTAAATACAGAGTTAACCTAAGCTAAATTTCTCAGAGCTGCTGCCACTTTTCTGTAATTCAATTCCATCTGAAAACATCATCTAATACCTGAACAGAGAGCAGTTTCAGAAGGGTGTGCATTTAGGTTAAGATGTTCTCTTTAACCCAAGCCTACCTGACGTTTCTTCTTGCGACCTTCCTTTATCCTCCTCCGTACAAACTTCCTTCGCTTTAGCAGCTTTTTGAACTTGTGTCGATTCATTTTCCTTCTGCGGATCTTCAGCACGTTCTTACACTGAACCTTGCTGCTCGGTGTTCCTTCCCCTTCCTCCACATCAGCTCCCTCATCAGACGGGGGACAGTCATATTTCTGCAGAGGTTCATAGCCCGCTTCTTCCTGGGCATTAACGACTTCTGCTTTAGGAAGGGAGTACCTAACTGTCAGCCAGCTTTCTAAGGGGGTGATGGAAAGTTTTCTGGGGACCAGCATCTCTTCCAGTTCAGGGTCCAGTGCATGCCACCGCTGAGGCTGGGCTCCATTCTTATTAGAGGGCTGCGTGCTATAGTTCACAGATGTAGAATGGTAACAAAGAAAGGAAGACACTGACCTTGGCAAAAGGTGGCCTTTGAGAAGAAAAGAATTTCACTTAGCAGGCAGAATTTTCTAGGAATATCTTTAAAATAGCTCTGCCCAGCTCTAAAACTACCTGACAATTACAGCCAAAATAATGTAATAAAGGAAGCTACTTACAAACAATTAAATCCCCATCATAAAAGCAAGAAAGTATATTTTAATTTGACTTAACTACGTTACATCAGCTAAAATTACATTGTACAATATTTTACCGTGCAAACTATGTAAGTGCAATTCAGAACGGCTGGGAACTGTTCTTTGTATTAAGCTTTTCTGCTGCTAAGAAACATTCTCCTAAGCTTAAGAGAAATCAGATTAAAGCTACACAACTCTGACAGAACAGGCACAGAAGCAGTAACACCACAGCCGCTTGACTCAACCAACAGCCTCACTGCTCCTGCCCCGCGTGAAGGAAAAGAACTTTCTGGGAGCTCAATGACCCCCCAAAACAAACAGAAAGCCGGGCTGCACGGCGCATTTACCTGCCACTCGGGAAGCCTTCAGTAATCTGGAAGTCAGCTGGGATATTAACATTTTTTTTTCACTTCATTCGCTCTGTCAGCCCCAGTAATGACTGTCAAAATAAGAACGTTTATTCAATGAAGCGAGCGTGTTATCTTCACACTTTGAAGATTTAACTTTTAAAATTTATTTTTTTGACTAAAACTTTTAACTTTTTAATAAAGTTCTGAAATTTAGCCCCAAACCCCCAGCAGACGAGCTAAGGCCCTCTGAGTACCCCCTGCTTTACCAACACCTTGCTGGAGGGGCCCGGCCCACAAGCACTGATGCTGCCGATCTCCCGTGCTTTTAACCCAGCCCCTACTATTTCAGCTTTGAAAATCAGGCAACTTCAGCCCTGCTTCCACCTCTCTGCCCGGCTCGGTACCAAGGCGTTGCTCCCACCGCACAAAAACAGGAGCGCAAACCAGGCGCCCGCTGCCCTGCGGCTGAGAGGAGCGGATCCGCACCGAGGCGGGACCGCAGCCCCCCGGGCAGCCTGCCTTCCCCCAGCCCCCGGTGCCGGGGCTCGGCTCACACCGGGCTTCACCGCACCGTGTCCCGGATCCCGGGCCTGCCCCGGGCCGCCATCACTCACCATCCCCGCCCGCTGCCGCCTCGGAAGTTCCGGGGCCGGCAGCGCCCCCTGATGGCGCCCGCCGGGGATACGCGAGGGGCTCCCCGCCTCCCGCCGCCTGCCCCAGGGAAATGGCGGCTGCGAGGGTTTGGAGGGAAAGTGACCGGGTTCTGGATGGCCTGGGCGCTCGGCCCGCGGAATAAAAAGCATTTGTAATGGTTCTAAATGAAGGCAGTTGCAAACAAGCACTCTCCTTCCCCTCGGTTGTCCCCTTGCCCTCAGCCGTCTCCTTCTCCCTGTCTCCTGCCCACAGGCGGGCTGCAGGAGGCACACCAGCTCCTCTTCTGAGGTTTGGTTCAAACTAAGCAGCAGCTTTCAAACTGAGTTGTTTGTGCTGACTGTACAGCCTCACCCTGAGGGAAATCAGCGGCTCTCAGGTGAGAGGAGAGCATCGTGCTTTGCTCTTCTGCCTGGTGACAGCAGCAGCTCACTAGAAATAGGTCAGAGCGTGGGGTAACTACCAGCTGTTACAGGGAGGCTTTGTGTCCTTGTCACACAGGGATGGGGAGGTGAGGGCAGACACCTCTCCCCTACACACCCTGAGATGCATCTGAGGGTGGCTGCTGTCCAGGAATGGCCACGCCTGCCTCTCCTACTTACCTCGCTCTTGTTTGTCTTCCCTGGGCACGAGAACCTGCCATCTTGGCACAGCATGAAAGCACGTAATCAGCTGGCATGAAGGAGTGATGCTGAAGCCGATCCCAGACTTCAAAGAACTTGTTGCTTTTATCCCTACCTCAGCCAGAACACAGAGATCTTTTCACCAGCTGCTTTCAGTATTTCAGACCAGAATGAGGGGCTGCCTCAGTCTCAGGTGTGCTCCCCCACATTAAACCCATCTAGCCCGAAGGAGACAGCAATGGTTAGACTTTCTGCCTGAAAGTACAGATCTCTGGTCAGGGAAGAGAGACCTACATGCAGAGGAATTAACTGAAGTAGCTCAGTAAACAGGTAATCTGTTTAAACAAGACTTTATTGAAGACACTTCAGAAGTTTATATACAAAACCACATTCCCACCCCAATATCAGGATGTTAGTCACGCACTGGGAACAAAGCAAGTGCCTGGTGCAATCAGCCTGGAGACGCTTGGAAGCTGCTGAGGAGCTTACAGAGGTACCAAATCCACGTAGTTCAGGACTGGGCAAATTTCAGCCTTGGCTCATGTAGGACTGGATGAAACTGGAGGACCTTTTCCAGAGACATGCCTCCAGCAAACTGAACGTACTGGAATCCGACAGCCTGTGCTGTCAGGTCAGGCCTGAGGGCAAATCACTGACTTCTGCAGAGAGAGAGACTCACTATGGTTCTGGAAGCAAAGAGGAACCAACCCCTGGATTTAACTTACAGTTTTTAATCTATTTTAGGTGGTTCCAGGAGAGACCCATCACTAAGAGCACAGTAGTATTTGCAGGAAACATTAAAACAGAGCAGTAGCAATACCAAGGAAGAGTCAAGCCTTTCCAAGTACACCTAGAGGGAGGATGGATATTAGACTGGATGTTTCAACTAGCACATAAGAAAATCCCGGAGACGGAGACATTAGTGGCACAAGTTGAATAGTGACTGACATGCTGTTTCTGTTGTATACTGTGCACATCTACCATGGTAGAGTTTCCCCTTGCCAGTCCAGGAAGGAGCCGTTATCTTTTTCACCAAGACGGTCCAGAACGGAGAGAATACTTGGGATAGTCTCTTGCACCTGCAAGGGAGCCTGGAAAGCAAATCAAGATTCAATTATTAATGGGAATATCTGACAGAACACAATCAAATGCATCTAAGAGTTACTAGGATCAAATCAGATGTATTTCATGTTGCACAATGTGCCTCTGTGACACATGGAAGTGTATACTGTACTGAAGGTTGTTGGTCAGGGTTTGGGACAACAAGGGAATCATACTTTCGTGTTTTCAGAGAGACGTCACTAACCATGTTTCCGCCCATGTCTGTCTGAACCCAGCCTGGATGCAAAGAAATACAGAGAATTCCATCCGATTTCAAGTCTGCAGCAAGACACCTGGTGATCATGTTCAGTGCAGTCTAGAAGAATGGAAACCATCTATTAGCATGCTAGTTTTTACAAACCTT
The DNA here is from genome assembly GCA_011076525.1 of Nettapus auritus. Lineage (NCBI taxonomy): Eukaryota > Metazoa > Chordata > Aves > Anseriformes > Anatidae > Nettapus > Nettapus auritus. Next base: position 2,819,371 of record CM021785.1, on the reverse strand, counting down.
CAGTAAGACCTTAAGCCAAGCTAAGCACCTCCCTTCCACCAAGATGTCTCCTGAAAAATTGAGTGGCAGTAGCAGTCATGGTAACTTATCTGATCTTAGTGGGGCCTTCAATCTCAGAAATATCTATAAGACAAGCATTGTGAAAGCTCTGTCATTGCAAGCTAACTGCCCAAAGATGAAACTAAGTTATGATGGAAGATAAAGTAACATTTGAAAGTCCTAAGGAGCTGTGGAAAAATAATCTTGACATAAGGACTCTGTTTTTCTGCAACAATCACAACACAAGCATTCAGTTTTTTTACTTCTGATCAGGGAAAACAAGCATGTTAACAGCTTATGAGTAGGTGGTGTAGGAGAAACTGTATGTTTGATCTTGACAATTCATACAAACTCACTCTCTGGATGTGACAAAACTAAAAACTCCACCCCTCACTAAATGTACGGGTCAGCACACCTTTTTTTTTTTTTTTCCCCTCTCCACGCCTGCTACCTTGGTTTGGCTGGAGAAGTGCACAGAAAATAGGACACACATTTGATGGCATAGCTCTTCCCTGAATACCAAGTTCCTCTGAAATGAATCTATATCAGTGTAGCGATAGAGCATGTGTGTAAGCTTGTTCTTAAGAAGGCATGCTTGCTCCAGATGTACCGTTTTCACAAGCCCCACTTCCACCCACATTAAGAACAAGAACAGCTCCTGTGTCAGCCTACCCAGGAAGTGCTGCACACCTCACATCACCATCTTAAGCACAGGGTGGCCCTTAACTCACAGACCTGCTCTCACCCAGTGAGCACAGCCCAGGGAATCATACAAACCTTTGCTATCCTGTAGGGGTAGACCTTGAGAAACATCTCATTTGCCTGGACGAGTTGCATGGAGGCAGCAAGAGAGGACATATTAATAATAGCAGCTCTGTGGCAGCCCATTCCTGTGCCCAGCTGGGCTGCCTTCCTCAGAAGGGGTAGAAAAGCCTGTAAAAGCAAGAGTTTGTTTTAATTTGGTCATCTTGCCCTTGGCCTGCCCAAGGCAAGCTGGACTCTCGAGTTCTGCTCTGTGAAGAATTGCAGTACAACTTTATGCCACCAGCATAGTGGTTTTAAAGAGAAAGATCCTGGATAGACGATCATTGGTGCTCTCTAGGGGTGCAGTTCAAATGGGTTACAGGTCCAGCTCACTATGGGCAGAGGCTCTGCAGTACCATAGATGAAGCATTTCTCTCCATTTCTTACCTTAGTGACCATCAGCTGGGCAACTGTATTGGTTTCATAAATGGTGAGCATCGTCTCTGCTGTGACCTCCTCCAAGGAAGCAAGCACGTTAATGCCAGCATTGTTAATGAGGCAGTTCAGACCTTTGTCTCCCACAATTTCTTCCACTTCTTTGACTACTTTCTTGATGCTGTTTTCACAGACCACATCTGCACAGAGGAGCCAAGAACAGTCACAGTGAAGAGTGAGTAGTGGTTCAAATGCTGTCTATCGCTATACACCACATGCTAAACCAAAGTTAAGACATCGGTCTTAATGGGGACATTCAGGCAGCACACAGAGATGGAGACTACACACAGAAGATCCACACAGATTGTGTTTCTCCAGTGTTATCTTCAGATGAAGGTGAAGTTATGGATCTTTCAGCTGCTGGAGGTCATGCACAGCTACAGATCACGCACGAAGAGTGGTGGTTTAAGATGCACTCACCTGATTTGGTTGAACATATTTCTATTTTAAGCCCTTTACTCACCCAGTTGGAGGAGCCTGATGTTGCTGTATTGCTTGCTAAGCTGCTGGAGCTCCTAGGAAGAAGAACGTATTTGTGTTAGCTTCTCTGTGTATGTGTCCATGGCTATTACATAAATCAGTTTGAGTTCTGCACCTCCAGAACTGTAACTGCCATTTACTTTCATAACTGGACTGAAGGCAGTGACGCTACTGTTTTCCATCCCACTGAACAGCTTTTCTGAGAGTAAGATCAACTGCTTCAAGAAACTGGACTCTTCACCTGCTCAGTCAAGATGCCAGCACACCAGACTACGTTAAGTTTTCAGTGTGTCTCAAATGCACCTCATCAAGAGGGTACGTTTGCAGTCTAACCAAAGGTCTTAAATCAAGTGGTTACCGCCGCCAGTTCCACAGTAGATCCAGTGCTCAGGCTGCATGCCAAGCCAGTAATTCCCCACTTCTGCTAAGAACAGAGTAATTCTCCTGAAGTTCAGCTGGTGCTAGGCATCACTTCAGGGCGGCAGGAATTATTTAAGAAAAGCCATTTGGCACCACTGTTTGCAGGAAGAGTTTTCTAGCAATTTTCCCATTGAAATTCTGTTTCCCAGCACCCTCATTAGCTTCAGCTCTCGTAACTGAAGGTAAAGCACAAAAGAAATAGGTTATGCAAACAGCAACTGCCCAGGAGAACTATGCTCTTCTGCTAGACATTAATAATTCAGACATCTGCCTACTGCCTCTCAGTAGCAGAGCAAGCAATAGAGCAATGACTAGCGTTCCTGGAGAAAATCGGTACTTTACTGGTGTTGCTTCTGGACAATGCATGTGCAAACTGGATTTTATAGGCCAGGCTGGAATTCTTAGGTTTCTGTGCCATATAGCCAAGTGGGAAGCGTGGCCAGATGTAACAGATGGATTCCATACTCCCAGCCGTGTTTAGGAGACTGAGCAGCCATGGCCAAACGTTCCAGCTCGAGCAAATCCACTTCTTTAGGAGCCCTTCTGGAACAGGGGTCAGGAGGGCCAGTTTTCAAAGAGCACTTCTTTGCCACCTGGAGATGCTTAGGGACACCATGTCCTCCAGTCATGTTACAGTGCATCACATCTTTTATCTCGGCTTCATGCTCTGCAAGATTCCCCCCAGGCTTGTTTAGAAAACTCATTCTCCCTCCGCGGCCAGTCTACAGCTGCAGTTAGGGGAGGGGGAAGAAGAGGAACAAGTCAGAAGCACAAAACCAGAAGACATCCCTATCCTTGCATCTTCACGGGGCTCATTTCCACAGCTGAGAGGCCCAGGACACACTACCTGGTTTATTGATAGGCATGTGACAGTTATGCCACGCCAAGGTCTGCAATAATTACGTGGCTTTGGACTGTCTACTGGACTTTAGTTTGACAGTATCAATTAATGATAAACTCCAGAAGCGTCCTGGCTTCCAGGACTCGTTCATTTATTTGTAGCTGGTTTGCTTCACTGTCAAACGGAAACAAGCTACTAACTGTGAGGCAGAGGATAAACATCCTTTGCTAAAAGGCCCCAGAAGATGTTTTGTATGGTGATAGCAACTGAGAGGCTTCTGAAGCGAATAAACTGTCTTCACTTAAGAGCTCCAGACACTGCAGCATTATGAATTCTCCAGAGCATAAACACTTTAATTGTTGCATGCAAATCAGGCTTAAAATGCAATAGTTTTTCCATTTAGTTAATTACTTTGTTAACTGCCGACTCCCACTTCAGCGGTTTAAGTTTCGCAGAAGCAGCTTCCAGGCACAAAGCTAGCTCAGATGCTCTGGTCTTCAATGAGTACAGAGTGCTACTTCACCTGATGTGGACATGAGCTGTGAAATCCAGTTAGGAAACATAAAACTCACCGGAAAGCCCATTCTTTTCCCTGCTGTGCCTAGAAGGAAGGGGCAGGGAGGAGGACAAACTCACGCCAGCCCTATCAGTCACAGCCATTGCAAGCCACCAGCCACACGTGCTGCTTCTCCTCTTCCCCCACCCCAAGGAGTTTTGATTTCAGAGATCAAAAACCTGTGTCCAGAGCACTCTGAAAATACTTCTGCAGTGCATGCAGGTCCCAGGTATTGACTTCCCACCGAGGGAATAAGCTTTCATGAAGCTCACTGTGGTCATCTATCAAATGCCTCGTTCTCCCCCCATTAAAAACAAACAAGCAAAGAAAAACCCATCAAAGGTCTCTGCAAGAGTTGCAGACATGCAGGTTAAGCCCCGGAGAAGGCAGGGCCTCAGAGCACAGCCTCACAGAGCCACACAACCCATAAGGGCAATGCCCTTCGGTGCTGCTGTCTCGTGTGCACCTTGTATTTCATATGTCGGTGTCCTGGTTTCAGTTAGGACAGTTTCCTCCTAGTAGCTGGTGGAATGCTGTGTTTTGGATTAGGATGGGAAGAATGCTGATAACATGCCGATGTTTTGGTTGTTACAGAGCAGTGCTTGTACCAAGCCAAGGACTTTTCAGCTCCTCACTCTGTCCTGCCAGCAGGCAGGCTTGGGGTACAGCAACAGCTGGGAGGGGACAGACCCAGGACAGCTGACCCAAACTGGCCAAAGGAGTATTCCATACCATCTGACGTCATGCTAAACAATATATAGGGGTAGCTAGCCAGGTTGGGGGGGCCGGCTGCTCGGGATAGACTGGGCATCGGTCAGCGGGTGGTGAGCAATTGCATTGTGCATCACTTGTTTCATATACACTATTATTATTATTATTATTATTATTGTTATTATTATTATTATTATTATTATTGTTTCCTATCTTAATAAACTGTCTCTATCTCAACTCTCGTTTCATTTTCCCGTTTCTCTCCCCCATCCCAGAGAGGGAGGGGGGAGGGTGAGCGAACGGCTGTGTGGTGTTTAGCTGCCGGGCGGGTTAAACCACAACAGTCGGGTTATGCAATTGTGTTTAAAGCCAGCGGGTGCAGCCATCACATCCCAGGTGAAGTCTCTTTGAGTTACCGCGCTGTGAAAGCTGATTTCAAACCAACAAACTGACAAACAAAGCACTCCACACCACCCCCAGTCCCGCGTTCAGTGTAGTAGCCGTAGGAGCGTTCGGTACCTGAATAGTTACCCATGAGAATCAACTCTTAGGGATTCCAAGAAAAATTCAAACCGTGATTAACATCTGTTGTTTCCTGCTTGCTGATTTTAATTACGATTAACAAAGAGTCAGCCCACTCCAATTTAAACAAGGTCCTCTGGCACTCCAGGCTCCAGATACGGATTCATCAGTATACAGACTGCTAGATTTCAATCAGGATGTTTTGTTGTCTTTGTCATTTAGCAGGATTTGCTTTGCCTCCTTTATGAGAGCATTATTTACTTCAGTTACAACTCTTGGAAAGAGCCCGGCCACTCTAGACCAGTTGGGAGCAATGAAGCCAGCCCAAGGCAGCCCGCAGGCAGCTTTGTTGGGCAGAGGGTACTCAGGTATCCTGTCACACCGTGCTGCTTGTACTCCGGACCGAGCCAAAGAGGATCGTATTTGCCCCATCTCTGTGAGCCAGGCTATCCAGTATCACGTTGTACAGCCAGCTCACTGCCTGATTATGGAAGAATTCACACCAAGCTGCTGCAGACTGCCCCGAATCCACGGTAAGGCTGTAGGAAGTGCAAACCGCTGCCATAAGCCAAAATTAGAACGGCTTTAAGAACACCCCCTTTGCCTGATATAGCAGATCTGTCTTGCTCCAGAGATTGCTCAGCTGCTCTTCCCAATAGCAGACCACATGGCTAAAACAGGCAGCAAAGGAAAAAAAAACTGACCGAGACGGTGTGCAGAAGCTCTTCAGCAAGCTCTGTGTCTGACAGCACTGCCAGTAACACCACCTCCTGCTTCAGAGGAAGGGAAGCAGCACATTAAGCCCTGGCCGTTCTCCAGGGCCCGGCAGAGGACTCTGGAGCGGCGAGGAACTGAGCGCGTCCTTGTTCACCTGGGAGCACGCCTGGGCTGTGGGAGGGCAGGAGGAACAAGAGGTGCTCCTGTCATGAGGTCCCAGGCTCAGACACAGCCCCGCTGAGGGCAGGAAGCACCGTAAGGAGTCACACCATGGATGTGGATCCCTTCAGCTACCTCGCTTCCCCCAAAAAGCCATTTATTCCTTCCATGCCTCACCAAGGCAGAGGGGGACAACAGAGGCCACAACATCATTTGGTGTCTTGGGCTTTGGGTCAGAGCTTTCTGACTTATGGGGAAGCAGGATGGAAGAAAGAGCAAGAAAAAAAGTGGGAGAATTACAGATAGGTCCATGATCCTATATGGGCTGCTTAATAATAACTGTGCCTTGCTTTTGTCCAACTGGAGCGCAAAGACAAGACATCGGGATTATTTTGCAAGAGACTTCTAGCTGCTTCCACTCTCAGTGCTGGAACAGCCCAAGTAAAAGCAGATCAGAATCAAAGTTGGGCTGAAGGAGGCTAGTGCGGGACTTTTCAGGGAGGGGCGTTGGTTATCTAGATGCGCCTGCAGGCCTGCTGCATGTTATCGTGTGATCTAAAGCCCATTTGTTAGGCAAATGTTCTGTGGAGGCCACCTAGGAGTTATTCAGCACCAGAGCTCAAGTTATTACAGCTCCTGCCAGCAGACTCACATGCAAAAGTCTGCAGCTGTTGCGTATTATCCCAGGGTTAGCAAGTTACGGGAGGCACGCTGCTTGCTGTAGTACGCGGAGGAAAGCAAAGTCAGACTCTTCTCCGGCATCTCTTTCCAAAGTCAGGTCCCTGGGGGCTCCTGTCTGCTTGGAGCTGTCCTCGAGAGGCAGTCGGCTGGATAACAGCACACGCGCTGCTCCAAGGCTCTCCGGGCAGCTCTCAGCTACTGGGGGTTTGCTGCTGACTTGTGTCCCCAAGACGTGCACTGAATTTGCCAGCAATTAACTGCTTAATTGCGTTTCCTCTAAATCTGGACGGATTATTTTTAAAAGGCTTATTTAAGCTTTTTCCATCCTTTCCCTCTGTCCCCCTCCCTGTGTTCTGAAGGAGGAAAACCCTATTCTATCAAACCAGGGGAGAGCAGAATTGAAGAGAACTGCCCAAAGTTGCCGTTCCCCAAGTTCATCCCCCAGTCCGGGACAGAAAGTGGTGCACATGTTAAGCAGGATTTTTCATATGGCCACTTAGCCCACGGTGAAGTGGGAAGAAACCAAATTTGACAGCCTGAATCACCATCAAAAGGAAGAGCAGGCACTGACAGCTCAGGTGTGCAGAGAAAGAACAAGTCACCCAGCTTTACAGCCCCGTCTGCACGGGCAGCAAATGGGTCGGGAAGGGGCTGAGCCCATCGCACGTGCACCGGGACAGGACTGCAGCGCCCGTGTCCGGAGTGCAGGAGCCTGGCTTGTCAGGATTTGAGTGGAGAGCCAGTGAAGGCAAAAAGCTTTGTCTGGAAAAAAAATAGTTGAAATAATTCACTGAACCTTTACCTTTTCTTATTATACCACCCTCAAGCAACATTGCCAAATTGGATCCAGGCTTTATGATGGTCTTAAAGCACCGGTGCCTGGTGCTAAGATACTGGTGACACTGCAGAGGCTGCCTGGTGCTCGCCCCGGGTTAGAGGGACTGGTGGCACGGTGGGGGCACACCTCCGAAGGTCAGCGAGTTTTGCGCCAGCTCCATGCTCTGCAGATGAGACAGATAACACCAGTGAGCCTACAGTACCTTCAGTAAAGATTTCCCTTCCTTGTGGAGCTTCCAAACCCATCTGTTAGAAATATGCTTTCAGCTGGCTGCAGAGGTTTCTATTGATGTACTGCCAAAGCACAGCACATGGCCTAGAGGTCCTTACAAAGAACAAAAACCCACCCCGAGCCCCCAAGGACAACCCTTGCTCCAAAATAACAAAACAACCAAAAAAGCTTACGATGCACCCGTGTGGCCTGCAGGATCACCACTCGGGGTTACTGGAATGTGGCCCCGGGCCAGCTTCCTGCCTCTGTGAGACGGGGCGGCCAGCACTTTCCAGGTTTCTCCCGCTGCAGGCAAGAAGTCACCCAGACCCTCTCCAGGCACTCCGAGCTATTTGAAGACTATTTCGTCCTCTTGTGCAGGTCTAGCAGCCTTCCTGCTCAAGGTTTTTAAGTACTGGCAAGGCCAAAAAAAATAAAAAAAAAGCATCGTAGAAACTTACATTAAGATATTATCTGTGTAATGCTTCCTAGGAAGCTCTTCCTCTTGAAAGATCCGTTTAGGTTTTCCACCTAACTGATGCAAGATCATTCTAATGAGAAATCAGTGCTGGACACGAGGGGCAACTGGGGAACGAGATCCTCCCCCAGCACCAGCTAAAGCAGCTTTAGAACAAACACCCGAGGGAGATTTCTATCTCCCAGCAGGTCATACGTCTCTGCTAGCTTCCCGTACCGCAACTGCACCTCGCCGTTGTGCAATCACCAATAGGAAATACAGCTGGGACAAACGCCAGCCCTTGTAAAAGGAGATAAAAGCAAACAGCGTGAGCGAGTACTAGTTCGGGAGCTCGCGTAGTGGAAAGGCAGCCCGCGCTCCGCATTTCAGTCTTCGGACCGTTTCAGGGCAGTTCGATTCAGGAATGCCTTAACCATGCCTTCGTGCTGTATGGGTTGTTCTGGCATCAAGCAACGATGCTAAGACCTTCTCCTTCAGTTTTGTGTGTATCCAGAGAGCAGCACGATGCTGCTGGGGGGCTGAACGGTCATCCTGCGGGCCTCACCTGCCCAGCTCTGTGCTAGCAGCCTTGAATGGGAGCCTCTGCACCGGCTGCTGAAGTTTTTGGGTAGCTAAGCAGTAAAAGTTGCTACGTGATGCTTAGTGCTGGCACGGTGGCATCATGGTTTGCACTAATAAAAACCCACCGTAAGGCTGGGGAACCTGCCTCTCCTAGGGCAGCTTTGCACCCCACAGAAGCAGAGCTTTTGGTATCAATTCTGCCAAGTTCTTGCAGCAATGCACAACGGGCTGAGAGGGGCAGAGCTGACAGCTCGGATCCTTGCAGCCCCGGAGCACTTGAGAGCTCCCAGGAAAGGAAGAGGCCGACACCTGCGTGCGTGCAGCGCTGCCCCAGCACCCTTCTGCCTTACCGGGAAGAGTCAAGATCAGGCTGGAGATGCAACAGAGTGAGCAAACAGAAAACCCTCGTTATCAGCTTGTCCCCGAAGGTTTGGGGAGTGCTTTTTATTTGTTTGACATTTGCGTGTAACAGTCTAGGGACAGGGAGGAGGAGGAGTCCCAACACATTGCTGCCATGCTGTAGCAAGAGGAATATTGGCTGAAAGGACTGTGAGTGAATTCGCCGGCAGCATGTAACAGAATTTAATCCATCTGGAGCAGGAGGCACCGGTCCCTACCTGGCCAGGAAAGGCACTGCCAAGAAGAGTGCTTTAAACCATCACTTGCTTGGGCTTTCTCGGTTGTTGTGAGTCCAGCAGAGAAAGGGGCAGGACAGCCAGGGCACAGCCACAGCGGGCCGAAGAGGCAAGGAGCAATTTCTTGGGCTCCTGGGGCTGCAGGTCCACGCAGGGCTGGAGAGCCCAGGACCTGCTTCCACCTCCAGATGCAAACCCAGCGCGGGGCGAGATGCTGCAGCTGCGGGAACCCCGGGGGGGTCCCAGCTCCTTTCTGCTCCCCTCGGGAGCTCTCGCAAAGCTCCGCAACCCCAACCCCGGCTCCTTTCCCCCGGAGACTTTCACAGCCCGGACTCCCGTCCGCACTGCCCGGGGATCCCCATCCTCCCCCTGCCTCTTACCTGCGCCTTCTCGGGGTAGCGGCACGTCGCGAAAACCAACTCGGGGCACGGGCTGGAGGATGCGAGCCCCCTCACCAGCCCCAACCCGATGCCGCGGCTGCAGCCGGTGATGAGCACGGAGCGGCAGCGGGGCTGGGCCATGCTGGCACGGCTCGGCAAGGGCTCGGCACGGCTTTGAAAGCGGCTCGGCACGGCTTTGAACGCGGCTCTCTCTGGTCCCACCGCGGCCCCACGCGGTTCTTAACCTGCGCGGCGCGGAGCCGGCACCGCCGCCCCGATCCCGCCCCCGCCGCCCCGCCCGGCCCGGCCCGGAGCCTCCTCCCTGCCCGCAGCCCCCCCGGGCTTGGCCGGGTGCTGCTGCCCCGAGCTCTCGGTATTTCCTTCGTCGGAGGCTCGGTGCGCTTTGAAAGCGTTGGGTTGGTTCTGCTGGGCGGCGGGGACGTCTCCTCGCCGTACGCTTGGGAAACTACAGAGCAAAGCTTGGGTGATTTGTTCGGATTTCGTGGGAAAGCCCCTTGAAAGCCAGCCCGGTTTCCTTAATGAGGGGAAACAACTGCAGTAGCTCAAAATAATGTACGGTATCTTTATATCTGAAAACAGCTATCGCTGCTGGGGAGCTCAAAAGAAAGCAAAAAACACGTCACACTACAAGGCTGAGACAGACAACAAGATACTTGCAGCGATTCCTCCTATCTCAGCCCATTAGACACACACACAAAGCACTGACTACAAGCCAAGCTGCCCAGCGACACGGCTTCTTGCTCGGTGCTTCTGTTATCTTTGTGCAGAAAGTCACAGCTACGATGCTCATTTCTGGTGTCCCAGCTCCTGCTGCACAGAGCAGTGCCCGGGCTGCTCCCTTCCTCCAGGACAGCCAGTTCCGAGGTCCTGAGCATTCAAGGAGGAAGTTGAGTCCAAGGTTTAGCGGACGCAAAGTGTTTGTCCATTGCAAAAGTTTTAAATGCAAAGCGTGTTGTGGTTAATTATGCTACACTGACTTTTTATGGCATCATAAACACGCACAGTGCTCTGCAAACAAACCGCGAGGGCAATATCCGCCGTAAATTGCTCCTTTCCCTGATAGGTCTGAAAATAGTTAGCAAAAGCAGCAAGCAGAACTGGCTCCTCTTCGCTGCCAGGGAACAGAGGTGAAATGACTTGCCTCGAGGCCACTGAGCCATAGGTCAGGGGACAACACCCAGAAATTGCACTTCCACGATGGATGACTCACGCCAAAGGGGCACGGCCACCTTGGTTTTCAGAGTTTCTGCTCATCTGCAGTCACAGACACGCAGCCGAGCCTTGGTGTGAAAGTCAGCACAGCTCCACTCACCCCAGTGCAGAGATGCGGACACGCAGCAGTTGGGAACCATCCCGACCCTACGGGGTGCAAGGTTGGGGTGCTCGGCTGGGATCTGGAGAATCATTGCTCAGCTCCTGGCTATGCAACAGCTTCGTGTCAGCTCAAGCAAGCCCGCAGGAGCACTCACACTGCCTGGACATGGTGTTGGAAGCTGCAGCTGTGGTATCGAAGTTCTGGGGCAGCAGGAATACCCCTCTTACCCTTTTCACATCCTGTCCTCTCCTGGCTTTGGGGCATGGCTTGCATAAGGGAAAGAAGAGACAGAAATGAACTCAGTGCCATGAGTGGATCAGCTGTGAGGGCTCTACAACAGGACCCTCGGGGAGGGTCTCCAAGCCCTCCCTCGTCCCAAGGTCTGGCAGCTTTGAACAGCATTGTCTGGGGGGCTGATTGCAGGACTTGAGTTTTGTGCAGGGAGGTTTGGAACAAATCCATATTGAGCCCTGCACAAACTGCAAGTGCCCATCCACATGCACACAAATCAAAGCTCTGGCTAACATCAAGGGGCTCCAGAGCATCAAAATACGTTTGATTGTTGTCCTGTCACATAAAAATTAATGCACGGATCCATCACCCTTTGTTTAAACTGGGTCCTCCGAATTATATTTCGCTGTTCTCTAAAGCTTGTGGGAAAAGTTTGTCTTTGTGCAAAGAACTGGTGCAGCAGCAAGCCAGCTGTAAGGTCACCCTGTATCCCGACACCTGTTTTTCTCCTTTCTCCCATATTCTTCTTGTGCATTACTAACAGCATTTTGTTGGTTTTGGAGAATTTTCAGAGTCCCTGTCAGGCACAAGACAACTTAATTGACATCTTTGTGCTTTTATCATTTACTCGACCTTGCTGTCAGCACGTAGGAGTGCCAGCGCTGCCGGGCATGGCTGGGATTTGGTGCACGTCAGCCGAGTCCCCAGTGGCAGCGCCGGCTGGGCCCGTGGCTGCGCACACAGGCAGCTGGTGCACGAGCACTGGAAAGCCCAGGACATCCTGGGACATCCTCTGGGAAGAGGAAAGTCGGGACTGATGTAATCATAACACAGCTCCACTCACCTGAGCCACTGGAGACACCAATTAAGCACTTCACACTAGGGTTGGTGCTGCACTTGCAGTTAAATCATTGCTGGTCACTGCAGATTACATCAATAATCATCAATTTAACTGTTTCACTGTAATTTGCCTTCAATTTCCCACACATTCCTTATCCGTGTTCCTCCTCTGAGCTGGCTGGCGTGGAAGCACCACTGCACTGAGCTGTTCTGAGCATTCTTCCACCAGCATCTTTTGTGCTGCCCAGCAGAACAAAAAGGGCCAAATCCCACCGACGTCAATGGGAGGCTGTTGCTGCCAGAGCACAGCCAGGACTTCACGCACAGGTTTTCATTGTGAGGGTGCTCGTTTCTTCTCTGGAATTCAGAGTAGCTTGAAGGGAATGAAACAGCCTAACCCAAGGAAGATTTTTTAATTCCCTCTGAAAAAAACAAATGTACTGAAAGTTCCTGCTATTGTCATGACACAGAACCGACCTGTACTGAATTCTACATAATGCTTCTCAGATGCAAAACTCCAACCTTCTCCTAAAAACAAAAAACTATTCTTCTTCTTTCATAGCTGGGGAAATCAGGGCAGAGACAGATCATGCCCTCCAAGTCCCAAGACATAGCTGGGTTCCTTTGAGAAGCGCTGCCCAGAGCTCCTTGCTGGGCTGGAGACTGCAACCCACCACCAGCTCCAACGCAGGACCTCACCAGCAGGAGTTGAATTAAATCCGACATGAATCTGGCCACCCTCCGCCAAGCTTCTCACCTCAGCTCTCATCATCTCCGTTCCAGTTGTTACTGCTCTGTCTGCCAAGGCTTTTAACCGCGTTGTGCTTCCTGCAAGCGAGTTCCTCCAGGCCTACTTTGACTCAAAGTCAAGTCCAGATTTCAGCGTACAGTCGCTCACAATCTAACGGGGCAAGTTTTATGTCATTTAGTTCAGCCCAAGTTGAGTTACACCGAAGACAGAAATGCTTTGCTCAGTAACTTCTCACCCACATTTAAGGGCAATAAAAACAAGGGTTGCCTGGCAACAGCACAATGGAGAAAATATCTTTTTTTTTTTTGGTGAAGCAATACTCTTAAATAATCGCTACTTGCAATTTCTGTGAGCTCCATTCACATGGCTCTTCTTTGGCTCGGGTCAGTCACTGTGCAGGCCGCGCTGCAAAGCCGTGTTACTGTAGGTCTCTGGCACTTTTTTCCACCTATCAGAGTATCAGGTTATTTGTAGTGCTTGCAGAACTCCAAATCGTTATTAGCGATAATCTGATGACAAACAAGAAACGTAGGGTTTAAAAACAGAAACTCCCTCTATCTAAATGATTTCTAATTACTAATCCACAGCCTTCAGGTCAGCAGGGTTCAGTATGAACAGTCTAGGAAGTCAAGCTTGAGCAGCCACCCTTCGCAGCAGTGCCCAAAAGGCTCTGCCGTAAGCCGAAGCTGTGATCAGTTGTAGCACTTCAGACCTGGCCCCACTGGAAGATCTTCAGCTGGCTTCAGAGGCAGCAACCGGCTCCAACCCTTGTGTCCATTCTCCAAAGGCACGTGCGGTGAGCTGGGCAGTGAAGGCCTTCAGTTTCCAAGAGGTGAACCTCTCCCACCACACTCTTTTCCCAGATAGGTGTAAAAGGTCCAGCACCCAGCTCTAACAGGGAACTTAAAGCTGCCTCTCTGGTCACAAAAACCCCAAGCCTTAATTCACTCCATTAATCCTGTTTTGAGATGGCAAACAGGAAGGATTTGTCTGCTTTTCCCTCACTCCTACCATATAACATGAGCCCCAGCTTGATGATTTTCCAAGAAGTGTTTTCAGAAGTCCAGGACTTTCTACTGCAGTGACAGAAAGAATCTCATGAGTTACAGTTCCGTAATCTCCTGGAGATCACCTATGTGTGCTACCCATGCAGTTTACTCATTACTGTATAGGGAAGAGGACCAGCACCGCTGCTGTTCATCAAATTCAGATTATGTGTGCCAGCTATATTTTAAGCCATGGGGAAATGCATGTTCTGCCCCACATAACAGCCTTCACCACTCCACAAAAGCATCAATTGTAGGGGCCTAAACTAATAGAATGCTTAAAATAGCAGAATTAAATCCATGTTTCCTTAACCATTTGTGATTAAGCTGGGTCAGTGCAAAGAACTCGTTGGAACTCTGGAGTGAAGGGCTATAAAATTTTAAGCAGGTTATTAACACCTGCCACGGCCATCCATAAGGTGCGACAGATAATAGAGCTCTCAGCCTTCAGCACAGAGAAGGCAGAAAAATGACTTGTATTTATTAACTCCGTGGGAATTTGCATGCATGTGGTGAGTCTTTAATCGTGGATTTTCTGAGCAAAGTGAAACATCGCACTGCCTGCCCTTACGGCTTTGGCTACAGCACCCGAATAAAAACAAGCACACCTCTCTTAGAGGTGCAGCTACTCCAGCCCGATGACTCAGCCCCCGTATTTCAACAGTTCTGTTTTACACTTCCTCTAGCTACTCTGAGCATCTTCTCACAACCCTGCCTCGCTGCCAAGACATTCTGTGTAGCTATCTGTATTGGGCTTTTTGCTGGTGAAGACAGGTTGTTCTCTCCTGGAACAGGATGTCCTTTAATCCTGTGATATAATCCCTTTTGTTTTGGAACCAAACCACGTTAATGCACAAATATACACATACTTTCTCTTGCTTTCTTCCTCTCCAGATTTTAACAAATGTTCAAGGAGATGGTTACTTATTTAGCACTGTACATAAGCACAGTAGTTTGTAAAACACACCTGTTGATTTTTCTGCAAAGTGACATGGTGTTCAAAGCATCCAGAGCAGAATGAAGTAATCGAACAAGTAAACACTGACTACCTTTTAGAACTGCAATTAGTAAACAGATTTGAGGTTGACTTGCTCCAAGTAATAGCCAGGCAGTAAGAATTAAAAAGACTTAAAATGGGAACTCTTTAAAGAACACTGTTACTTGAGTTTGAATTAGAAACACCTCCAATAGATCAAAGTTACTTTTTATACTGCATTATCTTTACGCTACTTCAATACTTTGACTTCTACTCAATTATTTGGCATACCAGGTATGGAAAAATTAGCTTCCATCTGTGTGCAAAGGTCAAGATAAGGTGTATAGTTTGCTGATTCAGGAACAGATAAAACAAGAGGCTACTCCAGTTAAAACCAGTCATCACAGCTTCGTACTAGTGTCTTTCCCCTACCCTGACTTACAAATTACATTCCACAGTAGAGCTCTGTTGAAGCTCCACAGGGCTTTCCCTCGGTCCACTGCCTACCTCAGTTAATTGTCTTTTCCTCAGCTGTGTTGGGTCTGTTTGGGATGGAGTCACCTTTCCCTGCAGCAGCCCACACAGTGCTGCACTCGTAGCTGGACCAGCACTGGTATCACTCCAGTTGTGTCTATTGCTGCCTAGTGCTGGCACAGCATCAGGACTCTCTCCAAGCCCCAGTAGAACTGATTAAAGTAATTACAACTAACATAACTGCTAGTCACAATGTTTGGTTGGCTGTTAATATTTTCCTGCGTGACTATGTTGTATGTAATCCGGTCTCTGTTCTCCTTTTGCCTCTACATCCAATCGGAGAAAGTGTGGAAATCTGGTTTCTTTATCACGCTGTGCTGTAACATCCTGGCCTCCAGTTTTGTCTGGTACTCGGGCCCTGCATTGTTATCATTCTGGTCTCCTGGAGATTATCTTTTTGGAAATATTAAGAATTACACCACCTTCTTTTTCTCCCCTAGCAGTCAATTTGTGAATAGTATCAGGGGTGGTGCCTTCTTCTTCTCTTCCCATGGGCTAATTACAGCAGCCTTTAAGTATTTTGGATACCTTGGTCGGATGTCATCCTCCTATTACTAATTTTATTGTTTTTCTTCCTATGTAAGGTCAAACAATTTATTAAGCCCAAGGACTTGTCCCGAGACAAAGTAGATGTGGGTGGCAAGGTGTGTGGGGGATATGGGCAGGTACCTGTCACGGTTTTCTCCTCCGATGGTTTTTAACTTCACCCCTGAACAAGTGCAAAATCCAAAAAAACTGGTAGAATGTTTGAAAGACGTATGCCCTGACCCTGGTAATACCAGAGAACTCCACCAGCTTGCTGCACTCTGCTGGGGTCTGGCTTACGCCTATCAAATGTCAATTAACGCTGCCCTATCTCAAGGGGATAGGGAAGTTTCTGAATTTGATGGTGTCACACACTGTGACCACCCCAGAGGACCAACCATCTCTGGTATCAGTTGCCCCTGTAGTCAAGACAAAACGATGGAAACAGAACTGGCAGCGCAGAGATAAACCTATCTGGGCTGCTACCCTGTGGCAAGATATTGCTGCCCGGGTAGAAAACCTGGCTATAAAGGTACGTCATGGAGGGGCCCACATGCCCAAGAATCGTGCCACTGAAGAACATCAGAACAATGAAGAAGTGGATCGAGCTTCAAAAATTGAAGTAGCTCAGGTGGACCTGGACTGGGGATGTAAGGGTGAGCTGTTTGTAGCTCGATGGGCCCATGAAAAATCAGGACATCTAGGGAGGGATGCCACATACAAATGGGCTCGTGACCGAGGGGTGGACCTGACCACTGAGGCCATCACACAGGTCATCCATGTGTGAGACGTGCTACAATCAAACGAGCCATGAGGGTAAAGTCTCCTTGGAACAGGGGGAGATGGCTTGGATTTCAATATGGTGAGGCCTGGCAGATTATCAGACCGCTCCCACAAACCCGCCAAGGCAAACGTTACGTACTCACCACGGTAGAAGCAACCACTGGGTGGCTGGAAACATATCCAGTAAACCATGGCACCACCCGAAACACTATCTTGGGCCTGGAGAGACAAGTGCTGTGGCAACATGGTACACCAGAGTGAATCGAGTCCGACAATGGGAGTCACTTTTGAAACAATTTGGTCACCTCCTGGGCCAAGAGACATGGCACTGAGTGGGTGTATCACATCCCTTATCACCCACAAGCCTCTGGGAAGGTTGAGAGGTACAATGGGTTGTTAAAAACTACGTTATGAGCATTGGGTGCTGGGACGTGGAAACATCGGGACATGAATCTACCAGAGGCCGCTTGGCTAGTTAACAACAGGGAGTCTGAAAGCTGTCCTGGTCCTGCTGAAACAAAACCCCTACACAGTGTAGGACAATCTAAAGTCCCTGTAGTGCATGTAGGGAAGTGGGAGGCAGGGAGTGAGAGCGGTTGTGGTGGAGCTCGGCTGCCCATCTGAGTAAAACCACCACATCGGCTGAAATGTAATGAGAAATATGGTAAAAAAATCTATGAAATGACAACTACTTGTGTGAGGCGACCAGGGAATAATGAATCTTCTCCCCAAACAGGAAATAAAGGGGCACCTACTGAAACTAACGAGTGAGGATGTGTTTAGAACAGTTAAGTTAACTGTGTTGTGGAAAGCAGCAATTTCTATTATGGAACACAATCCATCTACCTGGTTCAAACAGAAATTAAGTCAGAATCACAAAGGACAGGCCCGCTGGCAATGCCACAGTAATCCTACGCAATCTCCAGCTCAAGAAAGGGGTAGGGCAGAGGTTGGCTACAGGATGACTGCAAACGCTGTCGGCTACTTTGCCTTTATATCAAAAACTAAGGTTGCAATGAGACAGGTTTGGGCTAAGTGTCACACTCAGAGTTGTCGCAGTGAGGCACCTGCAAAATTCACCACAAAGATCTCTCATGAATCTCATTTTCCCCCACAGCAAAGGTTAAATCAGCAGGCAGGGTTCCTAGGAAGATCCAGTGACACAGCTGAAATAAAAGCACCTTATTTCACACGCTGGCACCAATTACTCCTGCAGGATGGCCCCAGCACAACAGCTGCAGTATCTATATTCAGGGTGTAACATCTGAAGTTAGGCTTTAGTCTACTAGGATTTTTTTAATCCTTTCAATTCACCACCAATTTTTTTCTTTCCTTATGAGTAGGCACAGTGGTACAGCTCATAAGAAACTACTATGAAGTGGATTTAATATAAAATCAAATATTTTAATGAAATTAGGGAGCATGAGTGTGACAGCTCAGATATACCACTAGAACTGATACTACTGGGCTGTGGGGTTTTTTTGCTGTTTTTAAAATGCTCTTCTTCAACAAGCATGCAGATTGACAAACTACTAATTCTTCAGAGTGTCAAAGATCCTGAGTAAAGAATTTCAAACCACTTTAAATGTATATATAGGAAACGTCTGGAGCTGGTGGCCCGCACACAGCATTGCACAGATAAAAAATATACTACTCTCAATACACAGAGCTAAATACTTTCACATTTATCAGAATTTTCTACACAAGTCTTTCGATAGAGTTCAAGTTTTGAATTTTCTGTATATATCTTCCACCTGTATTAAACAAATGCTTATTTACATTGTGGGTAAAGTGTAAAGGCTAGTAAGGCCGTACTCCCATACTGTACTGTAACACTGCAAAATATATATATACACATAACCTAATATAGGCATCGGTTCTAGAAAAGTCACCTTACATTTGTACAACATCATTGAGTCAGTATGAAAAGACAGCTTTGTTAGCACCAAGCCACTCCAATGGTTTTTACGAGCAGCCTCGAGCCTTCCAGCTGCGCGGGGAAGGACCTTTCAGCACAGTATTCCCAGTGCTACCGAGCGAGGGAGGTCCTGCTGCACAACTGGAAGGCTCAAGTGCTGCACTATGGTAGGTAAATTACTAAAGAGCAGGCATAGAGCATCCAGAGACAAGCTCTGCAGTGTTTTTAGGTGACGCGCCAGCAAAACAGTCACCGAGACAATTATCAGTCCTTTGTATCATTCTGTCTCGCTCGCATCTTTCCTTTGGATTCATGATAGTAAGCACAGAGTTACCAGCAGAATAGACATTACCGAAGCCACGTGGTTTACAAGCCAGGTTAACCCTATGCTGCAAAGGCCAGATGGAGAAGAGCTCCACAGCTTAAATTCCAAAGGAAAGACCTTTTTCTACTGCTCATCGCCTGTGCCTGCTGTGGCCAGGATGGTCGCGGTCATAGCGATGACTTGCTCGCTCGTAGGAGCGCGAACGCTCATGCCTGTGATTTCTGTAGTAGTGACTCTTCTTCTTGTACTTCCCTGAATGATCGGAGCGCTCCCGGGACCGGCTCCTGGAACGCGACGAGCTCCTGCTGCGTGACTTCCGTGGTTTGTGCGCCGAGTATTTATAGTCTTTTGATTTCTTGTAACTTCTCATCTTGGAACCTTTGTAACTGGAACCGTGGTTGAACTGTCTTGGGGGAGAGTCACTGCGGCTCCTCGAACGGCTATGGGACTTCGAGCCACTCGACGTGGAATAACTTTCACTTTTCCTATGGAAGAAAGAACAGGAAAATCATACGCTTCCTTTCCAAGTAGAACTACTCCACATTAGCTCCTAAACGTAGCCACAATACATCCACGCACCCTAAGTACCATACAGACATGCTTCTCACTGTAGGCCTGCACAGTCTGAGGCCAGACACTTGATTCTGTACCCCATGAAAACCAAATCGTGTGCCCCAGACTCGATCCCTCTGGTCACAGTGTAAGCATTGGCTGTTAGAAACCCCTGTCTGTTTGGAACACAGCAGTGGTGTCACAGTTCTGAATTTCTCCCTCACTGCCTTGAAAAAAATGCACGAATATCTAACTTCTACATTTAAAGTGCTGCCAACCAAACGAAGATAAAGCTACTTCTCCTGTTTCACTTATAATACTATTACGAAACTGCACAAGACTGGAGTCGATACCTACTCCTCTACCGTCTCTTAAGTTTCCCTCCATGGGAATCATGGTTATATTTCAGTAATAACAACTTCCTAAAGGTTGTAGGCAAATCCCCAGCTTTAAACAAATAAGCAAACAAACCAAGCTAACCCTGCTGCTTGGCCACACGTCACCAATAAACGGACTGAAATTAGCAAACATCCTGATAGAGCTCTGCCAAGTAGAGTTAAAAGCATGACAAGGTCAGACGCTGCAACTCCCCTGCTCTGTAAGCCAGGACAATACAATTTGCAATCAGCCAGAACGTTTCTGGAGTAGTAAATACTGGTTTATTATGTCACAGCCTCTCTGGTGGAAAAATTACCAAGCTCACTCCCTGAAAACATCTTTTTAGCACTTCAGCACAGTAGCGTGGGAGGTTCTCCAACAGCATGCCCTCCTTTCGCAGGAGTCCATACCTGTGCTTAGGAGATGCGGATCTGGATGGTGATCTTGAGTAACTTTGATCTCGACTTCCACTTCGACTTCTGCTTTCTCTTCCTTTCTGAACGCTGCCAGAAACAAACAAAAAAAAAACACAGTAAAAAAAATGTCTAAAATAATAACGGGAAAAAATGAACTTTGTTACAAAAGCCTTACCCATTCACTGGACTGTCTGAACCCGTTCTTTTTGCTCCCTCTGTTTTCCTTTTAGCATTCTTCATTGCCTGAACAGGTAGCGGCGAGGGTTTATTTCCTTTCACCTCTTTTGGAGACTCTAGAAAAAGAAGCTTTTGTTACCTAATTTCTGAAAGTTTGGGTACTAACTGAAAGAGGGTAAGGACCGAAGCCTTCCCCCACCCTGCTTCATTTTCTTTTTAATAACCTTTACTGCATACGTGCTGTTTGGGTACAAGTGCACACACGAATGCACACACAAGCACCCACAAGAAGCAGATCTGAAGAACTTCAAAGAAGGCAGAATTTAATCTGAAACACTTCTGCCAAAATACTATTGAGACATTACTGCCAAAGGAACGCCAAGGAGTTAACTGCAGGAGCAGCAGGCTGCTCACAAAGCCACTCCAATAAGGCAGAAGAGTGACTTCTTTCTCTTGCTAATCATTCCCTCTTTTTAAGGGTAAACCGAGGATGGAGACTGGAAACCTTAGACCAAATATGCAGGAAAGTATTCCACACCTTTTGGCCAGAAACACTACTTTTGCCAGAGTTCCTAATCATACGCGTGCTCTAATATTTCTTTAGCACAACAAGCCAACTGCAAGCATTTAAGTTTATTGCCAAAACCACACTGGAGCAAGTCTCTCTACTGTATAAATTTAAGCTAGCTTTATACTAATTTGATTTTAGCCTTCACCTATCTCAAGAATTTAAAAGTTACAATGCTGTTCAAGATCTGCCATTGGAATAATTGATAGAAGCCTGCTTAAAAAAACAAAGAACTACGTATTTATCCCCAAAGTATAAATAGACATATGAGATCAGAAAGCATCCCAACAACCCATCCACAACTTACCATTTTTTGGTGCAGGGGAAAATCCTGATGGGTTATCCAAATTTGGGGCTCCTTCAGGTAGGAGACCTTTAGCTTGTGCTTTTGCCTCTTCAATTGCCAGTTTCTTCTTTTCCACTTTACTTTCCAGATCAGACAAATCAACCTGTAAGGACAGGAGCCTGCTGATGACAAAACTCACTAAACTACACTTTCTGCTTACTCACAGGAAGGGGAGTGCATGGGGAATACAGATACAAAGGCACCCAGATCCTATGACTGGTATCTCGTTCCAAGAACATACTAAGCTTGCAGCTAACTTCAAATATAAGATTTTCCAACTCATGTTTCAAGCAGCAGTCTCTACTGAAGGTTATTATATGAAGAAAGACAAACCTTTTTCCTAGTATAGAGCTGCAAGATTTTTAAGCAGATTTCTTGAATTTCTTCCTCTGTTGTTCCAAAGAGTAAAAACCAGTGCGGACGATTAGGAAGTGGAATCTGAAAGGGATGGGAATAAATACTCAGGTTTTCTGCTTCTGTTAGAAGAGCTAACAAACCTGAGGTTAATGGAACTGTACGCTCACCTCCAATGTTCTAGCTGCAAGGTAAATGCATGCACAGGCAATGCTTTCCGGCTGAAATCTTACAAAGACATCTGTTCTCAGGCTATCATTCATGTAATTCCTGAAAGACAGGATATCAACAGAGTTGCAGGGCACAACAGTCTCCCTCCCTCCCACCCCCCCATTTAAAACTTCTAAAACTATTATTTCTTTCTGCATTCAGTTACTAGACTTCAACAATACACTCCTGTAAACCTGAAGAAAAGCTGATTTATTTTTTTTTTTACACTAAAAAAATCCCTCTAGGGAAGGGAAGTGTGATAGGAATTAAGTCTGACTGACTGGCTGCTGAAAATTCAGTTGTGAGAAGAGAACCAATTTTAACTTCACTTTTCCCTCTGGATCTCGACTGGCTTGCTCTCATGCACTAGCCAAGTATTTCCATCAAGACAACAGACAATATAATCTGGAGTACTCAGTTACAGACTTTTAGGTTCACATGTTTCTCTGCAATGTCTGAACTCAGATGGTTTGCTGAAAGCAGCAGCTCCTGTGGCAGTCCTCCCATGAAAATATGGTCCACTTCAGCACACACCAGCTTTCACTGGAGATTTAAGGGATCCGTTTTCCTTTGGAAGCATTGCTTTCCGTCCAGAACAGAATTCTTTTCGATGCAAAAAGCAGACATAGAAGAAATCAGGGTGTTTGGAAACATCAGTTCGGGAGAATACTCAGTATTCAGGCAGATCTCTTCTTTGCCATAGGAAATATGGTTTCCAAATTGTCCCGTTTCAACAAGGTTGCTTAAAATGAATATTCACAGAATGAGAAAACTGTAAAATATTGCATATAATATTCCAGTCAGTACACTTGAAACTTATTCTTCTAAAGTCTTAAATACACAATGTAACTTCCTCTGAATCTGTCAGCTGAAATGCTTAAAAAAGATCTAGATTTTTGAACACATCAAGCAAAGTATCAGATAGGGAAGAGCTAAAATCAGAAAACAAAGTCCTCAATAAAATAAGCTTTCCAAAAGCAGTAATTGTCCATGTGGGTACCCAGTATACAAGGATTCACTATGCCCCAAGACATCCGAACCAGAGACCACAGTCTAGACACTTGTATCCAGTTTACACAGGATAGCAAAAAAGAACTTGAAGCTTCTGAGTCTCAAACTCCATGCCAGACATCTTACTTTCTTGCTAAGAAAGAGAACAAAGAGAACTGCTGCCCTGTAGAAGCAGGGCTAAACATGAGCTCATCTTTCTGGGAGAACAGAACTTTAAAACCTAGCTATCTTGCTCTCCCTTCTCTCCTCCAGAAGACAGAACAAACCTTTTGCCTACTGGAATATGAATAGGAAAGTGGTACTTCAAACATCTGAAAGTCACACAACCTTTTCCTAACTTCCCAAGTTGAAAAACATGACCGCTTCCAAGCTTGGCTTCTGTATACTTTCCCTGTGGGCTCAGAATCAGACGCGCGAGGAAATGAATCCTTGTCACGGTATTTTAAGGAAAAGGTAATGCTGTAAAAATGCGTACTTCAAAAAACCAAAACAATTGCACTGGATAGCCACTCGTTTTTAAGTACTGGTAGCTACAAGCATCAGTACATGAATGTTATTTTTACATCTGAAATGCTTCTCAAATGGGACTTCTTCCTTCCTCCTCACCTACTCCTTCCTTTCATAAGGAGCAGAAAAGCAGCAATGAGCAGTAACTCACATCTGAATGCTTCAGAGAATATCTCAAGTTCAAGGGACCCACATGCAATGGGACTAGGAATACTGGTAGCAGAAAGTTATTTTTAAGTCCTAAATCAATATTACATAGTATTTTCTATCTGATTTACAAATGGAAAACTGGATTTTCTTTCTGTTAATTCATCGCTTTACGACTTAAATCCCACCTTCATTTGCTTTATCATCTAAGAGCACACAACTTTAATAGTTATAAAAATTTAACATTAAAAACCATTCCGAATATTAACAACCAAGTTATGAAATATACAACAGTCAAAAAGCACAATGAAAATAAATAAGTTGAAAAGTATAAGCACAAGAAGTAGTTGGCCAGTTACTATACTATCGTGTGTATACCACCTGTCTAGAGTCAGCCTTCTCTTTGGAGAGCCTGCTTTGGTTTGACTGAAGACGGCAGTTATCCCTGCACCATAGCGCTTGGGCAGCAGAGGAGAAGTCTTAGTCACTTACCCTCAGAGGCTACCCTTTGATCAAAAGAGTACAGAAAAGAAAAGTCAAAACTGGTTCTCTACACACAGGTCACAGTACCAGACAGTTCAGTCAGCAGAAATATGATCTCTGGATTCACTCAAGATTTTTAAGCCATGGTACTGTTCAAAAGCACTATTGTTTAAAAGCGTTATCTATGTATAAGACCGGGAATTTTACATCAACTTCCCAAACCCAAGAAAATCTTTATTGTAATGAGAGCAACAAGGCAGAGGACATTCCTTGGCAAACGTGAGAACAATGAGCTTATCCAGTCTTAGAAGCTGACACCTTGCATTATCCATACGGATAAGAGAAATTTATCTGTGCTGAGAGGTTTTGACACACCTGTAATCAAGCTCAAGCGCCGGGAAAGGCCATTTCCCAGCGCTGATAACAGACTTTACCTACACAGTTTTCTCCAAAGAACAAAAAGCAAACAAAAAAAACACAAGAAAACCAGAAAACCATAAACTAATCAACGTTTCCCCTTCAGCTGAAAGGTGAAAGCAGAGAGGAGGGAAGTGAGAAGTCAGGGCAGAAAGCTACCTTACCATTAAAACAGTGCCTCAAACTTAAGAGGACGATCAACATTTGGGTAGGAGTTTGGGGCACTCCAAGAAACACTGGAGCTGTCTGGTGTGGCCCACAATCACTTCTGAGCATTGCTGCCCAGAGTGCCTCAAGTGACATATTTCTGCTACTGCCCCTGCTGGTCTCTTAGAACAAAGAAAATCAACTTACCATGAAGTCTGGACCAGGTGTTGGTTACGTTCACATTCTAATACCTGAAGGTACATAACGATTATCTGGAAGATATGGGTTATTGCGTTATTAACAAGAATCTTGAGAGCCACCTATATATTTCAGAGGGACATCCACGAGGCATCCGCTATTTTCTTTCAAGCTCTAAGACCCTCCACGAGCGTCTGCAACATCTCCAGGGTTCACCCACACAACTTCTGCTCTCCAATGCAAAAGTTGCTGTGAGTTGACACACGACCAGATCTGACCTTCCTAGCTCTCCGTCTTCTGAGCTCAGTCATCATGCTATTCATCTAGAAGTCTCGTCTTCAACTGTTTTCAAGCTAGGTATGCTCTCCTATACAATTCATGACTCCTTTTTAGCTGTAACTTGGGAAAAATACAGCTAGCTGTAATAGGTAGCAATTGAAGTGTAACAGCATGTGCAGAGAACAGACCCTGTGAGTTTTGTGTCACTGGTGCATTCAGATCTAGGTTTTTCTTAGGTTTGGAAGGAAAACAACAGGATGCAGACTGACAGATACAAATGTATACCAACCAACAAAGCGCAACTGCCCTCCGGGGTTACTGGCATTTCTGAAAATCAAGTAGGCTCACAAAGAAAACGTGAAGACAGAAGCAGCTTTGAGGGGAAAAAAAAATCCAAGTTCTGCTGCTTCTGAGTAGAAAGTTCTTTTGCCATCCTTACCAGCTGCTACTACAAAGCTATAATGGCAATACTGATGGTACTAGCGTAAGAACTATGCTTGCAGTTGGTATGTCTTTGAAGCGTCATCCCAGTCTGGCATATGACATTTAAATAGAGAATCATTGTTTCTTTTCAAGTCAAGCCCTTCACACTTGACTGTACTTTTTAGAGGAAACACTGCTAAGTAGCTCACAGTGGCTCACAACCTCATCGTGTTTCCACAAAAATTGATCAGGACACAGTATTTCTCTGATGATGTCGTAACCCTAGACCTCTGAATTCCTTTCTGTATAGGATTCCATGTTTAAGTAGCTTTGGTATTAGAAAACTTCAGCTATGCATATAAAGAGATTTTGTTCTCAAAGCAAAGTATTCAAGTGTCTTGGACTTGAAGGAATACTTAACATCTGCATCCACCTCCAGTTGTCATTCAGCAGTGACACAAGACCCACTAGTAAGAAACTCTTAAATGAGAAAGAAGACATCAGAAGAAGCTAGCTTTATGGAATTAACTAGTGTTATCAGGTACAAACCAAGCAGCTTCCATGCAGTGAAGCCGTCTACTCAAAGCATTTATACCATAATAAATACTGATGACAAAGTTAACTTATACAGTACAAACCTTATGAGGATGCTTGACGTGAACGCAAAATCCCAACTCCTTTAAAACTCTTCTTTCAGCCTTAATAATTTGGTTCTTCAAGTTCACATACTCTTGATCCAGTATTAGAGGTACAGGTTTTCTGCAAACAATTTCAAATTCCAAAGATGAACTTAACATCAAGGAATACTTATATGTAAGTTAAGCCATGTCCACATAAAAATGAAGGACACCGCTGCTATTCATAACATCAAAAACATTTACTTAAAGTTTGTCAACTCACTTTTTTCCTTAATGAGATCTTTTCAAGATGTTCCCTGATTAATTAAACAGGGAACGATGCATGTATCAGCCCATGAAGTTTAGTAATTAAAATACAAAGTAAGAACTTCAGATTATTTCAGAGTATAAACCTACTTTTTTTCTCGCAGATGTCGAAGACGATGGAACACATTAATTACATCCCTTATGCGCCTTGGTGCTTCTTCGATTTTGGATGCCAGATGAACACAGGCCATTGACACATGCTGAAATACAAGTATTGCAAAACACTGATGTTTTGCTGAAATCTGGAACTGATCGCCTCCAACAGCTTAGGGAGGGTAACAAAAGAAAACGGTGGTAAAAACAGGAAACACTGAAAACTTGATAAAATCAGTACTATGTAGCTCTGTAAAGTCATGTCAATCTGTAAGTCAAATCTATAGATGCAAATGCTCTGATCACATCTAGGTTGACAATTAGGCTAAAATCGATCAAAGATCAAATCACAGTTGTAGTCATCTGTTTTAGTATTTCCTTACCTCCATGGAATGCTTCACAAAAGACTTGGTGTAAAAAAAACGTTGAAATAGCACCTGTCCTGTAGCCATTGCCACCTAAAAAAGAAAACAAAACAAATATAAATAAAATAAGGTGAGGATCTAGAAAAAAAAAAACAACTTAAGATTTCAACAGGTTTAAGATCAAGAAAGCTACTTAAGCTGTATTTAAATTCAGAATTAAGTTCTGTAGTATCTAAAGAAACGTTGCATTATTATCTTAATGAATGGTCTTGTCTGAAATGGTATCAGCACCGCAAATCCTACCTTTGAATAAAGCACATGCACTAAATTGTTAGGGCCCAGATTGTTAGACCTAGTAAAATCCAAAGTTGTGATATGAACCCAGAAAATTACTTTTTTGGTGTGGGAAGGGGGGTCAAACCAGATCACTGTTTTGTTACGTTAACATCACAATTTGAACACCCGAGACTCGGGTACCGAGGAGACTTAAAGTTTCCCACCGAGGTAACGAGGAGCCTGCCCACGAGGGAATCTCCTCGGCCCACAAAACCTCACGGCGCTCCCCTCCCTCCGCACCCCTCCGAGCAGCCCTCCTTCCCCACAGCCCGGCCCTAACAAAGCGCCGCGGGGCGGCGGCGGGGCGCTGCCCTCAGCCGCTTCCTGCCGCCCGGGGAAGGCCGCAAGCCCCGCGGGGAGGCTCGGAACCGCCGGGGCCGCGCCGTTGGGGGCTGAGAGAAAGCCGGCGACAGGCGGCGGCGCCCCCCGGTGTGGTGTGAGGCCTACTCCCCCGGTACGAGGCCTGCCCCCCGGTGCGAGGCCTGAGTGCGGCAGGGAGCAGGCCGCGGCCCGGGGCCTACCTGCGGGAGGCGAAGAAGGATGCCGGCCGCCTGGATGAGCTCGCAGCCGGTGACCCGCAGCTCGGTCTCCGTGTCGGGGTCGAGCCCGCTGCTCATGGACGGCGTGAAACGCAGCGTGTGCTCGGGCAGCAGGCAGTTCTCCAGGGTGATCAGCACCCCCGAGTACAGCCGGTCGCCGATCAGCACCGCGCCGGGGCCCGGTACCGGGGGGCCGCCTGGCCCCGCTTGGGAGGCTCCCCCCGCCGCCACACCGACCGCCTGAGGCCCCACCGGGCCGCCGCTGCCCCCCACCGCCGCCACAGCCGCCGCGCTGCCAGCCCCCGCCGCCATTTTGTGGTGCCACCGCCTCGCCCGGCTCCGCGCTCCCTCACACACACACACACACAAGCCCCGCCTTCTTCCCCCCGCCGGCCGCCTGCTATTGGTGGAGGGGTGCGAAACGCCGCGCGGCGATTGGCTGCGCCGCCTGCCCGTCTCGCGCCGCCGTGGGCTGAGGGGAGCGGCGTGACGCAGCGGTTGGGAATTTGAACGGGGAGGAGCGGGCGGAAGTGGCGGGCGGCGGCTTCGGGGCAGCCCGGGCCTAGGCCTCGGTCCAGGCCCCCGGGGGCTGCTCGGGCTATGGGGGCGGCTGGCAGCGCCCTCGTCCATCCCAAAACCCTCAGGAGCACCAGAGTGCTGTCCCCCAACGCTGTAGGCACCCAATTCTGCTCAAGCAGGGCCGTGGGGTGTTATTTCCTTTCCCTCCCAGCGCAACTCCCAGAGTCACTACTCAAATTGTGCTTCCAATAGCAGTTAGGAAAAAAAAAAAAAAAAACACACACAAAACACCTTTATTAAGTTCTTCACGGAACAGAAAGTATGTGCACGCTATACATATTTTAACATTGGAACTGCAACAGGCTCGCCTCACCGCTGCTAAGGTTGAGCTGCAATTTTTAACTCAATGCGTTTCACTTGTAATGATAAATTTTAACACATTTCTAACAAAATATGGGGGGGAAAAAAGTCACCCATACACAAACTTCACACCCTGACCCAACCCTTCTTCCCTGCTGTAAGCATCATCTTTGGAGGATTTTGTTCCATAGCTCTGATCTTAGCTGCAGACAGTGAGCGAGCTTACCCTGCCAGACAAGTTCCTGTTGATTACACATTATCTGCAGAGTCCAGGTGTCAATAGTGGTGTACGATACGTGAAAATATCCCCTCTGGTTCCTTTCCATCTCCGAGGGCAGCAAGGAAGCCTTCTTGTCTCCTCCTCTGGGCTAAGGCAGCTAGGGACTTGAATGTCTTTGGTTCATAGATAGCCAAGTCAGCAAGCATTTTCCTATTCAGCTCTACCTGGGACTAAATCCAAGAATTGTTGGTTAAGTACTCTAATTTTTAGGAACTCCAATGCCTAGATAAGGTTTTAAGGCAAATTATCTTTTTTTTTTTTTTTTCTGTATTGTACAATTTTTGCATGATTAGAGAACTGTCAGACATGCCTATTCCTTCATGGCCATATTAAGGCCCTAAAATACAGTTTGTTTACTGCGTTTCTCGAAGTGTTTCCCATACAAACCAAGAACTCAAGAAGAATCTCTTATATTCTAAGCAGAATATCTCTTATATTCTAATTATATTTTAATTCTATATAAAAGTTTGTTTCTTCTGGATCTTTTAACAGAGTACTTTACAAAAGTACTTTAACAGAGTGCTTTACAAAAATATCTTGCTCTGAGACGAGAAACAAAGGGATAGGCATCTCAGAAGAAAAATCAATTAGCTTTCAGGCAGTACTTGATTCTCTTGGTTACAACACGAGAAGAATAAGCAGAAGATTGAGTATATAAATATCCAAAACTATTACATTACAGTAAGCATGTAAGAAAACCTATACAGTTATTTGAAACACAGGTAAAATGTTTTGAAATATGCTAAAAAAATAGATGTAGTTCCACCTGAAGAGGAACAAACACTACCTGTTTGTTATGATCATGGCCAAGAGAAACAAGTTTTAATTTTACAATTACAGTATTAACAAATTAAGACCAATTCTCCGGCACGTTTAACAACAAAGGACTGTGACACCAAATACCTGCACTGTCTACGCTCACTGAAACACAAAGCTAGTGATCAAAAAAGTAGATTTCTTAGGCTTGCTTTTACAAATCCAAGTTTTATATTTTCACATTTATTGACGGAAGCAGAGGCATCTCTCACTTAACACCTGCAGTAGCAGCAAATGTACAAGCATTTTGCAAGCCTTGTTCTTAACATGAGCCGTAAAAATTGTGGGGACAAAGCCCGGTGAGGAGCAATAATATCCACCACAATAAAAGGGGATTATGCATTTAAGGAAGAGAAACAGATTTAGGGCAGAATTTTGTTCCTGAATTGAGTGAAACTCCTTTCATAAGCAGAACTTTCATTGCTAGAACTAGGAAGCAGGACAATGTTGGCAGAAGCTCAGTCTGACAAAAGCTTTTTACCATGCTCTATGCTGGTACTGCCTGCTCAGGTTGCAATCCTTAATGGTTCTAATTCACCATTACTCTTCATCTTAATGGTTCTAATTCACCATCGTTCTTCAAAGAGTGGCAATTGGAGGCTGCGTGTTCAGTTTCTTGCAGTTCTTCTCTTACATGGCAACCAGCAACCCTTTGATATACTTCGTCAGACTACATCTGCTTCACATTTTCAGAGTATAAACAAATGAATTTGCCTGATGCTATTAATGACCACTATCAGACATTTTCTCCAACTTGTTGAAAAACTGAATCAAAGCAATTATTCAAGCACCGCCCTTACCTTAAGCAGATTGCTTATGAAAGCTGGGTATTTCAAACCATGTTCAAGAGAAGCTGCTTCAATCCTAGTGATCCAGAGCTGAAAGAGTAAACATTCATATCTTAGATGATAAAGTATTTAGAAGTAAACAATTTTATCCTACTGATCTGATCACACTTAGTAAATATAACAGATTCAGACCTACAGTTTTCTCAGTGCAAGACTCTACGTACTCCACCATGGGATCTTTTTCAGACCACAGGGAGACTATTTATCTTAAATTCACAGCATTTTTTTACCAGCTGGTAAAACTTTTTGAGAGAGCCCCCCAGCAAGGAAAACAGACACATCAGCTCTGCTCTTTTCCCATTTTACTGTTGACATCTAATATCTTGCTCTTTACCGCTCTCAGGAACCTCTTCTTCTCTCTTCTGGCCTTTGTAGACTTCACAAAAGCTCTCCGAACACTTCGTACAGCCAACTTATAGCAGCGGTTCTTCCTTCCACGAAAATGCTGAAGTGAAAACAAGATGTTCTCGTTCAGTTATCTTTGAAGCTGTTAAACCCTTCAGTAATGCTAATATATCCTCGTTTGCACTTCAAAACCCTTCATAACAAAGTTCACAATATACTTCACAAGCATCAGCTAAGCCTGCAGTCAGCACATAATGAAAATTTTCTTGTTTTACAGCATGGGAAAACTCGAAGCTGAAAAGTTGGAACAGGCTGAAACCTTTCAGTCCAGCAGGAGGGAGACAAAACCAGACCTCACTTTAGGCCGTGGTTCCAGGTGGAAGGCAACTAGCAAAACAACCTTTCATTGCTTTTTACCAGCCTCTAAACTCAGGTATCTATCCTCATTCCTGAGCTCAGTTTTATCTGTACAACCACAGGGATGGGACAGGAGCCTCTGGTATATTTAAAACATTGCAGCTGCCCAGACAGAAAGCATTACAGAAGAGGTTTACTGGAGCTGCTACCATTGACACCCATTCATCATAACAGAAGGCCACCAGTGCTGTACAGTTAGACAGGTCATGACTATTGCTGCTGCAGGCAGCCTGGCCACAGGACCGCGATACTGTTGCTTAATTCACAATCACAGAATCGTCTAGGTTGGAAGAGACCTCCAAGATCACCAAGTCCAACCTCAAACTCAGCAATTTTCCAATTCAGCATTTTCCATCTCAATTCTGCAGCAAGACAGACCTCCCACCAGGATGCCGTCAGTCTGCCCTTGAAAAAGGCCCTGCCCCAGCCTAGGTTGCAACTTCTGTTCAGAACACATTGCGAAGCAGCATGCACAAGATGCACTTGGAATGCTGAGGGGGTAAATCTGTTCTCTGCTTGCTGTTCCTGCACCCAATTAAAACCAAACTAAAAACCGAAACCAGCCTGCAGCTCCTGCGCTTCTCCCCCACCGATACTCAGTGTCACGGCAGAGACACCGCGCACGCTGCCTTCCTCGGGCTTTAACGAAGCACAAACGCATGGGAAAGGCTAAATTCCCATCACCCGACGCCCCCAGCCCAGGAGAGCCGCAGGGCAGCGGGGCACAGCCCAGCACTCACCCGCGCATACTTGAGCACCTCCTGCACCCTCCAGAAGCGGTCGCTCAGGCGGCTGCGGAGCCAGAGCGGCGCGCTCAGCAGCACCATGTCCGCCGCCGGGGGCACGGCAGTGCGGCCCCGTTCCGCCTCCCGGGGCGGGCACAAGCGTGCAGGGGGCGGCCCCGGCCATTACGACAGCCCCCGGCTTCGGTAGGCCGCGCTAGGCCGCAGCAGGCCCGACTCTAGCTTCGTCCCTGCGCCCGCTGTCCCCGCAGGGAGAGCGCCTGGGGGACCGAGGACGCGTGTTTCATCATGTCACCGTGCACGCAGAATGATGGGTTTGGGGATTTTGGCCTCAGCTGGCTCGTCTTTCGTGGAAAGATGATGAAACAGGCTGGGATTTTGCAGGGTGTGGCTGTGGCGTGGGAGTTAAAATGATTCGGTTTATGCCTAAATTAAATTAATAAATGTAACCCTTTAAATTATCAAAACCAAAAACGTTCACTCGTGTTCATTTAATTCTGAGTTTGCATTTTTAGCCTGTCTGTATCTGCCTGTAGCAACATGCCAAGTGTTTTTTATTTGAGAGCCTAAATGAATTATGATAGCTGCTAATATTTCTCGTGGGTAATAATACCTTTAACTTCAGAATCATAGAATCCTTAAGGTTGGAAAAGACCTCCAAGATCATCTCGTCCAACCATCCCCTTACCACCACTATTACTCCACTAAACCACATCACTAAGCACCATGTCCACCCCCACGGATGGTGACTCCACCACCTCCCTGGGCAACCTGTCCCAATGCCTCACTGCTCTTTCTGAGAAGAAATGTCTCCTAATTTCCAACCTGAACCTCCCCTGGCACAACTTGAGGCCATTCCCTCTAGTCCTGTTGCTAGTTTTCTGCAAGAAGAAGCCGACCCCCAGACCCCCACAACCTCCTTTCACCAAACTCCTTTCAGAAATGCTGTCATTGTTCCATTTAACAGTAAAAATCTACAGGTTTGCTGCCTTCACCAGCAGTGCTAAAGCAATGTGAAAAGTCTTCATGCTGTTTTCAGCGATGGGAAGAATTCAGTACTGAATTGCAGCATGTCTTAATGTCTTCCTGTGCTTAAGAGATGGTGAGAAGTAAAATGAGAAGTTATGACCTGTGAAAAACCACAAGATGGGGCTGTTGTTATAGACAGTGGAAAAGTTATTTCTTAGCAGCAAGAGTGCCTACCATCAGAGAAGATAACTAATGAATTTGGTCATCATTAATCACACCACTTTCAGCATTTCAAAGCAATGATGCTCCTGTTAGAAACTGCTCCATAACTTATGTCATCATCAAGACATCTTTCCCATTTACAGGAAGGTACTTGTCAGCGATGTGGAAATTTTACAGAATTAGAGGCTTGGGAAATCTTTTTTTTTTTTTTTTTTTTTTTTTTTTTTTAATTATTAATACTGCGGCTTGTTTGATACAAAGTTAGCTTGGTTATTAGAAGAGTCATTAGAATATGTTTTGTTTGTTTGTTTGTTTGTTTTGTTTGTTTGTTTTCCAAAGGAAAATCAATATAAAGAACAAAATTTTCAGACCTCTCACAGTTTAAAATGTGTTTTCATTATAGCAAAAATAATTTGGGAAGTTTCACTTGATTTAGTGAAGCTCTTTATAATTTATGGTGGTTTTTAGACTACTGAAAGAGCTTTTTGTTTGTTTGTTTTGTTTGTTTTTACCACATCACTGTGCCCTTGCTGACAGACAGTAAAAATCCTTTGTATTTATGAAGAAATAAAAAAAATGGCACAAGGAAAATTACCGTAGTGATGGGCTGTAGCTTGTTAGAACAGCCATTTACTCAAGCTCCTCCGGTGCTGCTCTGCTGCTTGCCGGCAGTTTCTGTCTCCTTCACCTGATCTGCAGTGAGTTCTACATTGTCCGCAAATGCAAAGGAAATTCAGTCCACAGGTGATCCTCCTGTCTCTGCTAGGAAAGCAATTCCCCATGGGGAAAAACCTGCAGAATGGCAAGCTGCACAGGGCTGCCAAACCCGCTCTTTGTGGGGCTGCAGTATTCTGTGCTACCCCAGCATAACACAGCAGAAGTGATCCGGGGGTAGAATTTGAGTTGCCTGGCACTGAGTTTGCTGTCTTTCAGTGGCCTGAGCCTGAACTTGTTTGTATTTCCTATAATACTTGTTGTTGTTCTTGTTTTTCCCTTAGCATGTTTATTGACCTTTCTCCAGTTAGAGGGCATAACTCATTCTTGAAGAATATTATATATTTAAATCAGGGGCTGTTAGGGAGCCATTCACTATGCTGAGACTGTTCAGAAGTCTTGGTGCCATTTGTCATATTTATTACATCCAATGCCATCTGTTTTCCTGCACAGATTCAGGGCTTTATTAACACTGTGGCTGGCCTGTGCAATAACTGAAAGCAGGATGTATGCCATAGTTATTTCCCTGTGGACGTCTGGGTAGATCTGTGCAGACATTTCACATTTTGCAGCTTGAGAGAAGGCTACTGCCTTGCTTTCCCCCCTAGGAGCCATTCAGCCTGAGAGAGCAGTGAGAAAATGGGTGGAACAAGATGAAAATGGGCTTTTCATACAATGTGAGTGTTTTAAAGGCCATTTCTCTCTGTATTTCTTTCATCTCTCTCACACACATGACTTCATTATGAAAAAGAGAAAGGCTGGCTCGTAGTCTTTAAAAAATGTTGATGATTGATATTGTCTCATGGGTCCAAAAAGACACAGAACAGACACAGGACCTGTTCTCAGTCCTGCCACTGGCCTGCTAGGTGACAGAGCAAGCAACTTCCCCTCTCTGTGCCTCTGCACATCTGTAAGTCACAATACTGCCCCTTGGCTAATGTACTTGAAAATGCACCGAGCAAAACTTGAATATGCCCGCTAGGTATTATTCTGAACCCGTGGCAGCACTCCTGCTCCAGATCATTTGTCTCCCCAGACTTTAAATTATTCATTGCTACCGTGAGCCTTCTGAAGAATGTGAACATGAATTCTCTGTTTATGAAATGTCTTAGCTGTGCCCTACACCATATATGCTAAGCAGGTTTGCATCCTTTGCGCTTTGCCAGTCTGATTTAGAAACACTTTCCTAACACAGCTGGGAAATCATTTCAGTCTCTTTGCTCAATGAAAAGTTTGTCTAGCAGTTACTTAGAAGGTTTTCACAGTTTGTTCCCTTTCTCCCAGGAAAGTGGCTGTCCAAACAGAGGTGCTCCTGGGGGTTGCAGTTTTGTCAAAATAAATAAATAAATAAATAAATAAATAAATAAATAAATAAAATAATAATAATAATTAAAAAAAAATGATCTGTCAACTGAAGTGGTTTTGAAATCAATTTTAAATGTTTGGATTAGTTAGTGCACTTTTCAAAAATATTTCAGTGTTTGACATTCAAAAATGAAAAAGTAGAGGAACATTTTCAGGCTTGGGAGACAGTTTTTCATTGCTTTTTTGACTTACATTTCAGAGCCATGGTAAATTAATTTATAATCAGCTTACATATGTTGTTTTCAAAGATACATTTCAGCTTGACAGCCAAGGGAAAACATTATTCCATGCAGCACACCATGGTACCCGAGATGTTCTTTAGCACTCCAGTAAGGTGGGACCACCAAACACAAGAATAATCTTCCAGTGGAAGCAAATAGGATTCCTCATGGCAGTACTCCACAGAGAAATGCAGCTTATGGCAGGGCTCCTTCAGCCCCTTCTGCTCAGCTGAGTGCCCCTGGTTTCTCTCATCTCAGGTGAGGTAGCCCAGGTGGCCCAGGCTCCCCTTTGTGGCTGAAAAGCAGCCAGCTTGGTGCCTGGTGCCCAAAGGGCAGGAACTGCTGTCTGCTTTTCCCCCTTATTTTCCCTACCCTGCTCCTTCCAGGGCAGCTGAGTACAGTGTGGACAGTTCTGGCTTTAATCTAGTGCTAAAAATTAATGTTTTCCCTTATTTCTCAGTATATTCCTCTGGAATGAAGCAGGCTGCAGGCTGATGGCAGTGCTGTCAGTTTGAGTCTATTTTTAACACTCCTCCCCTCACCTGGCACGTCAGCTTTTATTTTTCCTTCAGTGTGAGAGAACTCAACAGAAGGAATAAATAATAACAAACAAAACAGATGAAATAAGGTTGATGTCACCTTCAGCACTAGGGCTAGAAGAAATAAAATGCCTTGAGAAAAGTCTAGCTAAAGGATATGAATGACTAGAGAAAGCCCTGAGAGCAGAGCTTCCAGACAGAGCATCCTTTTGGGAATTAGTGCTGGCTTCTGCAAAAAAAAAAAAAAATATATATATATATATATATAAAAATATATAAAAAAATACCCCCTGTTTTTTGTTCCCTGCCATATTTCAGGAAGAAATGACTCTTGTGCCACTTCATACATAAGCAGGATTACGTTGGAGAAACTGGCTCCCTCTTTCATTTTCCCCTTTCTAAAACATCTTGAAGTTGGAATTTTGCACAAATAGCAAACTTTTCACCATCTTTGCCAGAGTTTGGTCTGAAAAGACCTTTCACAGCTCAGAGCAGGCTGTTGAGAGATCAGCAACTCAAGATCTGTCCAGGAGCTCAAGGAGCCAGGTTTGTGCTGGTGGATGTTAATGCCCTTGATTCTCAGACAATTCTCTCTGCAGCAAAGCCATTAATTTTAAGAATTGCAGAAGAATATCCTGGCTTTGCAGCTCTCCAAGGCACTTATGCAGATCACTGCACTGTAATTAGATATTGATATATCTCCACCCACATCTCCACGTGCCTTCCAGCTCTCTGGTCTGGTTCCTTAGAGAGGTGGCAGACACCAGGCTGTCACAAGGGAAGACTTTCTGTACAACAGACATTGTAGTAACATTTGTGTTTCCATCAAATTAATCAAACCTTGTGATTAACTCATCTGGCATGGTTCTTAAAATGAGACGGGGAGCTGGTGAAGGGTCTGAAGAAGAGGAGACCTCTCTGCTTCTTGACCATAAGCCAAGTTTCCCTTCCTGCAGAGCCCTTTATGAGGGTGTTAGGGCCTTCCGGGCGCCAGCAGGGCTTCATGGCCCTGATAAGCCTCATCTGAGGTTTCCACCCCACAGCCTCTGCCTCGGGGCCCATTTAAGCTCAGCCCTCTCTCTGAGTGCTGCTGTGGGTTTGTGTGTCCTGCTCCAGCTAGGCCTGCCCAGGGACTGTGCTATGACCTGCAGGCTGACTTTTTCAGCTTTACTGGGCTTTGAGGTCTGTCAGTGGTAAGGAGAGAACAAAGTGCCCTGCAGCTGTGAGCAATTTGTGCCCTAAGTGAAGATGCTGCAACTTACTTGTGATCTACTCCCTGGCACAGACTAGCTGGAGGAATTTTTATTGCTAGATATTCATGAGGCAAATCTCCTGAGACCCTCCTGGATACTAAAGAGGTTCTACAAGAAGAGCCCTAACAAAACACTGATGTGGTAAGTGTGAGCAGCTAATAATTTTAATAGCTAGGGGAATTGCATAACCAATGTGTATGGTGTTTAAAATCTGCTAACCTGCTTCAAAAGGCTTCCTTCTTGCTTGTATCACTCATTATACCTTTGAAATCAATATCTATCTTCCTCACACAGCTCTTCAATCTATTCAATCTACTTGAGTCTTTAAGCCTCTATTTGTTTATTGATTGCATGTGCCAGACTACAAATGGTCTTGATGTCTTACTGCTTTCAATACATGCTGCATAAGTGGTGAGTGACAGTCTCCCAACTCAGGAAGAGAAGGTGCTTCCAGTATTGGGAGAACTGGGACTGGAAGGCTTCCTGACCATGCCTCCCCTGAGTTCAACCATGGCAAGCTCTGCTGTGTGCCCTTATTACCTGCTGAGTCTTCAGACCACTAAGGAATTGCATCTTTCCTCTGTTTTTCCTGCCTCTTATCCCAGCCTCTGGAAGGCAGAATGTGGCATCTGTACTCTACAATGGGGAAAGATCTTCCCTCTGCCACAATCCAGCTCCAGAAGGTCCCTGTGTGCCCTTATGTTGGGAAATGAGGAACTCTCACAGCTCCATTGCAGGGTTGTCTGCTTTACAAACTGGGGGTGCACCAGGTGCTTCTGAACTGCGATACCAGAGCATCCTTTGGGCCCAGACCACCTTCCCCACACATTCAGCACGACAATCTCTGTAAGGGAGATCAAGTCCTTAAAGAGAGGACTACATTTATGTAGTGATTGGCACAATAGAGCTTAACTCTAATTAAAAACAATGCTAGAAATTGGGAACACTTTAAAGCAGACGTGATGAGAATACCAAGCCTGGATATTGCATTTGTTTTGCTCCCATCACCTCCTGGTGGTGTGGATTTGGTGGAGCCAGCTGAGCCGTGGGTTGTTTGGGATGCACCTGCCTGGAAATCAGCCCCAGAGGGCCACCAGCACAAATTTATCACTAGTAGAGCTCTGCTAATGGGCCACCAGTAACTGCTTTGTGAGCAGGGCTGGCCAGGCCCTTGGAGGACATTGTTGTAGCTTTAGTTTTGCTGTGTATGCTATTACAGCTGGCCAGTGAATAGATAAGGCAGATAAACACACCAAAACACATCAATGGCTGGGGCATGGACAGCAAAATATACAATTCTTAAAAGCATTTGATGAGGGGAAACTAACACTTGTCTGCATCATAAAACCATTTTATATTTAGTGTGTGAACGGTTTCACAACCTTTTCCCGAGGCAGAATTCCTCTAAGTAGTGCCAAATGAAAAACAGGACTCCTGGATTCCTGCCCCGTGTTGTGGATAAGCTGTGCCTTCTGGTAAGACCTATGAACCTCGGTTTCCTCCTGGAAGAAAGTTTTCTTCCTCCTGCAGTGCAATGGTCGTGCCTAGGTGAATTTACCTAAACGGCTCTGTACATGGAGAGCTATCAATACCCTTCTTAACTAATATTGATCAAATGAGGCAGGTAGAATAATCGCTCATTGTGCCTTCAGTACGAGAACATATCAGTGTGCTCTGCAGGCAATAGCAGTGGTGACTGCAGACAACAGAAGATTTGAGCTATGCATTGGTTATTATCAGTTAGTGTAAGACTTTCGAGAGAAAGCATAGAAAACAAATCACAGGCAGAATGATTTCAATTCGAAAAAGGCCATCTTGCCCTGTGAATGCACATTTTGAGTGTGGTTCCTGGGTGCTGCGTGCTAAATCACTCGCGAGACAGCTGGAAGCGATTGGCTGGCACAGAGCAGCTCCAGCAGCCACGCTGTAAACAGAGCAGCGCTGCGAAGCTCCGAGCCGCCTCAGAGGAAGACACTGCTCGCATTTGAGCGCCTGTGACAACGGGTAGCTGAGAGCACTGAAACAACACGCTGCTCCATCTTTGCTTCCAGCGCTACACACTGTGGGCAAGGACTCCAGTGAGGCGGCGGGGAGAACGGCTCCTGCTCGTTACCATCCCGGGTCGCTTCATTTGGATGAGAGTTGGATAGGAATATTTGAGTGGGTACAGGGTGAGGAGCATGGGAAGGTGATTTGAAGTCAAGGACCTGCCTGAAGGTGCCAAAGCCTGGTATTCCTCGCAAACAACGGTGCTCAAAGTTGGAGGAGGAAGCTGGAGGTAGGTGCTCTCTGGGACTGAGCAGCCTATTGAAACTGAGAGCAGCTTCTGGGGACCTTTTGGGATCACAGTCTAGGAAGAATAGCAGAAAAGCAGGAGTGCTGTGAATTCAACCAAAAGCCACAGCTGCTGCCAAACTTCCAGCAGATGCTACTTTGAAACAGAGGTCAGGACTGGCAAACAATCTGAAAGGAAAAACTTGCATTGGCCAGGTCCTGGGAGAGCAGGTGGCCAAAAAGCCATCCCTTCCTTGCTCCGTTATGTTCTCTGGCTGAGTGTTCTTCTCCATGTGCAGGAGCGGTAGGAAAAGCCTCAGCAAATTACTTCCCAGGTCGGTGGCCAAAAGCAAATAAACCATTTTGGAAAAGTGTGTGGATCGATCAGCACCCTTCTTGGAGAATGTCTGACCAGGAGACCGAGGACTTTGGAGCAGAAAGTCTCTTAGACAAGTCTAAGATGATTCCAAGCCTCCCACCGTATGACATGGATGACCAGCTCCTCCCCAGGGAGCCACGGAGCACCTGGTGCTGCTGGGCTTGGGCCCTGGCGATAGTCACCATGAACTTCCTAGTCTTCTTCATCAATCTTCTCCTGCTGCTTGTCATCTTCACAGTTGTCTTGCTCCCCACCATTGTGGTGGTTTACTTTGGCTTCCAGTGCCACTCTCGGGTAAGTAAGCCTCGTTCCCTTTGGCTGCTAACAGCCACCCCTAAGGTAGGTTGACCCATGAGGGTTTTATTTTAGCCTGTGGGGAAGCAGTGGCTTTAAAAGCAAGGCTACAGTCCCCATGTTTCGGCTTTGTTTTATACAGGGAGGAGCGTACAGACTTTCATGAGGCTGGTATGTGTATAGATTGAGCTAAGAATAATTGTTTTTTTGGGGGGTTCACACAGACCTGCAGGCTCCTGGCTGTGCAGGGGAGCTCGCTCTTCTGCCTGATGCCCATGACGCAGCCACCATCAGGGCTGGCATAGACATTTGTATGGGATAGTACAGGCTTTGTGGTTTCTGGGCTGCCTTCAAGCAGCTGGCTGGCCTGTGCATTCAGTATCAGTAGGCTAGCACAGAAAGGCTCTTGTGGCAGAGATAGGGAGGACAAGACATGAGCTACCTGTGACTGCCTGGGTCCTTGGGGGCAGAGGCAGCATGGGACCCCTGGGTCCTGATCCTGTTCCCTGCTCTTGGTGCAGTTTATGTAAAGTATTGCCAGACCAAGAAGCACAGCATTTCACAAGCCTGTATAACATGTCAGTATTGTGGGGTGCATGTTTTACAGCAGAAGTAAAGTTTGACCCACCTGACTGATTGCAGGAATTAGCTTGATTTTATTTTTTTTTCCTCTCCCTTCTTCAGTATAGGGGGAAATAGAAGCTTGATTGGGTGAAAGAACTCTGTTAGGGTTTGCTACTTTCCATTTAAGTAACCTCTGTACAGTGACTATCCTGTTTGATCTTCCTAACAATTGTAGCACTAATAAAGTCTAGCTGAATCTACAACCCCCTCCGAAGCCAGCTTCATGTTCAGGTGTTCCTGCAGCTCCTCACTTACTCCAGCCTTTGTGTTTCCTTGCTTGGTAAGGGCTCCAGCTGTGGCTGCTCC
The DNA here is from genome assembly GCA_011076525.1 of Nettapus auritus. Classification (NCBI taxonomy): domain Eukaryota; kingdom Metazoa; phylum Chordata; class Aves; order Anseriformes; family Anatidae; genus Nettapus; species Nettapus auritus. Next base: position 2,778,261 of record CM021785.1, on the reverse strand, counting down.
ATGTGTTTGCTGCCCTCTGAATTTCATTATTCCGAGAATACTTATGAATTTCCTCTTCTTAGTATATTTCCATAAATATGTTTGGAATTCTTTGACTAAGTGGATGCAAAGAAGCAGTTTTCCTGTTTTCCTCACTGGCAGTCACTGCTAGGCCAGCTCGGTCTGATTTCTCTTGCTGATTACCCAGTGTTAGAAGCACTTGCTTACTTCCTGCCTTGAGGAGGGGAAAAAACAAACCCCAAAGTACCTTCTCCCAAGAGGGAGAATGGGATTAAAGGGTAAGATGCTCTTGGCCTCCCCATTCCACAGAATCTGAACTAAAGGGAAGTTATAAAACCTCAGTGATGTATTTAGCTGAGAAATATTGAAGGGAGAAAGCTCTCCCCTTCCTTTTAATAAAAATCTGTGCATCCCATTAATCAGCCAACTCCTTGGGACCTCTGAGCAGATCCTGGCGTGGGTGGTAATGTTTCTCAGCACATGGATCCCTTCCTGCAACAAGGGCATTGCCTTGTGTTCTTCAGCTCATGTCCAAGAACACGAGCTGTCAGCCCACTCTTCCCCCATCTCAGCTCCCTGGCAGAGAGACTGGGTTTTGCTGCTTTCTGATGTCTCTGCTGGTCTGAGAGGTTTGGCTTTTGATTTTTATAGCCCTGAAATAATGACAGCTCTGAGCTGCTATTACGGAAAAGCCTCTCCTCATCCTGCAGACTAACAAACAGAGAGACATCTGTCATGGTAATTCCTCTGTCGAGCAGGGCAGACAAGTGCCGCTGCTGCTAGTTGGAGTGAAACATGATTCACAGAGAAATCCCATACCTCTGGGCCTGGCAATTCCCACTGTAGCTCTGACACTTAAAGAACATCCCTGTAGGATGCAAGCATGTCCCAACAGGGCCATGTGGAAGGCTGTGTAGGGCCTATGGGCAGAAGTGGTTCAGAAAGGTCCTGACCTCTCCTACCTTTCCTGTGACCTGAAACTGGTCCTTGAAATTTATATATACGAACTTCAAGTTGGTCCCAGAAGGGGAAAGAGCATGATGACTGCCTCCCAGAGGTAGCCCTCCCAGCTCTGCCCACCCTCACCTTGGAAGACCCGAAGCTCTCCTCTCTGCACACACTGTTCTTCTTGATGGCTTTGGGCGTTGAGGAGAGGCAAAAAGCTTTTGAGTACAGCAGAGTACATCAGATGTGAAAGCAACTGTGCCGCTGTTAGCTGCGAGGGGTCTTTTAATGCACACTTGTCTTTTAAGGCGAGGTAGAGCAGGAGTGCTGCAGGATGGCTCGACGAGGACAGCCCTTTGTCTCTGGGCTGCTACCGTTCTGTGCCTTCCTTGTAGCTGGAGGCTGATTTCTGCACTGCAGAGCCATTAGATGGATTATTTTTTTGAGTGTGATTGTGTTTCTTGTACTGCTGAAAGAATACAGAGGGGAAAAAAAAAAAGGAAAGGAGATTGGAGGTGGTGGGGGTAGCCCAGAGCAGTTGTTGATCCAGAAGTGAGTGGCTTGACTTGATGTTCCTGCTGCCTGGATGGAAGGGGGGCTTTAAACCCATCAGCCAGAAGCAGCCTCTGTGCAGGGTGCTCTGCAACAGCACGGGGTGGTCAGGGCCTCCTGGCAGGTCTGGGAGATGCTGGGGGGCTGCAATGAGTATGCTGTGCCCGAAAACAGAGCACAAAGTGGCCTCGGGAGCCTGGGGGTTGGGCTGTTGAGTGACCCATCTGTCTGCAGAATCAAACGTTTCTGCTGCATTTTATTTACTTTGCTATAACTGCTAGCATGCTGTGCCACCCACGGTGGTGTAGCTGCAGGAGGCCTCTTTATTTGGTTTGCAGCTATCAAATGCTAAGCTGTGCTATTAGGGATAACTTAATAAAGATTAACGCTTCCTGCTTGAGGATCGGTGTGCGGTGATCTTCTCTCACAGAGCTGCTGGAGTAATTGAAAGCCTTACTAAGTGTTGTCTGTCACGGCGTAGCCTGAGGATTGCTGAGCTCAGCTTGCAGAAAAAAATGAGGCCTGGCTTGCTGGGAAGGCACTAAAACTCAGGGGTACTTTGCTCACTATTTCTGTCCACCATGAGATCTGTGATGAACTTTCTCCTTCTTCCTGCAGGTGCTGCACTCCACAGCCCGCTACTGCAAAACCGTCCTGGACGACAACAGCTCTTCTGCCCTCATCATCCTGGGCTTCGTCATCATGTCGCCTCTCATTGTGGTGGCCATGGCCACCTACTGTAGCCTGGCGAGGCGCCTCCGCCTCTTCATGTGCTTCCAGCCCTGGAGCAGGGCTGTGTACAAGGGGGTGAAATGGCGCTGGTATGAGGAAGGAGGCCTGTGCGGCTGTGCCAGGGGCTGGAACACCCAGGTCAAGGCCTGGGTATGAGTCTGCAGCACCTGATGCTCTGTCCCACCCAGCTCGCCCTTCTCCCTGCCCTGTCCCTTCCCACCACCTCCCACATCACCCCGAGGCCTCTGCAGAACAGTGCCCAGCTGTGAGAGGAAGGGAGAGGTGTTCACAAGCCGGCTCCTATGGCTTTGTCTGTAACCAGATGTAGGATGCTGTGAGGGAGAGACAGGCAATGGAAGCCCTTGATGTTAAAGCCAATATTCAGAAGAATGGGGGCTCCTGCCAGTGGCTGTTGTGCTCAGAGTAGCTCAGTGTCCAGCCTTGACAGCATGCTGTGCCTCATGCAAATCCCAACCAATATCCATCTATACACTTAATGGGAGCAGCTGTGGACTCTTCTTCATACCTCAGAGGTCTCCTTGTGTCCAGCAGCATTTGGGGAAGCATCCAGCCATGTGGAAGCAGCTGTGGTTTCCCCTAGTGCTGGGCTGCCCACATTTCAAACCTCTTGTAAGGTGTCTACAGGTCACTGCCTCTGTGGTGGCTGGGATCCACAGCTTTCCAACACTACACAAGTTCTTCCCCCACTTACCTGACCTTCTTTCCCACAATCTGTAGCAGTGCTCTTCTTGTTTTGCTGTGCCTAAGCCAGCTCCCTCGGGTGGCTGCAGATGTTCGTGCTGGTCTTTGGGTCTTTCCCCTTTTTCCAGCTGCTGACCCAAAGCACGCTTGTCTGGTGGTGGGTACTAACCTGCAAACAGCTCCTTGCCCTTTGTCGTGGTCAGGTTGTTTTGTTCAGGTCAGTGTTAGGGCTCCTGGCAGGACAAGCTGGAGACCTCCAGTGACCACAGGGGGTCTTCCACCCCCAGGCGTGCTGTGATGCTCTCCTCAAACTGTGGTGGGTCTCCGGTTCAGTCAGTGGGGCCATGTGCTTCTGACCACTGCAAGCTGTCCCCTCTCCCCGCTGCTGTTCCTCTGCCTGCCAGCTCTTGCCACCGCTATGTGTGAATAAAGATCATGCCAAATCTCCACCAAGGGAGTTTCTGTTCTGTCTCGAAGCACAGGCTGCACCAAGACCGGCTGCCTGGGGCCTGTTACAGCAGGCAGGGCCAACAGGAGCACCAGTGTAAATCAACACATAGCTTCTGCATTTGTTTCTGAGGATTGATTTATATATATATATATATTTAACTTTTTGTAAAGTGAAGAACTTTAGCTCTGTCCTCAATTAGTCAATTGCACAACATTGTGGTGGTAACAGTCTGAGCTCTGGATCCTCAGGAACCTGTGTGCTATTAAAACAGCCGGGCAGCAGTGCTACGGGGCTGCTTTGCTGGCTCTGCCCGTTCAGCTGAGTCATTCTGCCAGCTTTCATTGCCACTTATCCCCTCCTGGCAGCTGCAGCAAGCCAGAGTCTCAACAAACCACCTCCACAATGCTCCAGGTGTGACAGGTTGGATATGGTTTCATTTACAGTTTGAGTTGTCATGTAATGCTGCTGTGTACTGAGGAGCGAACAAGGATGTTTCAGCCCAACACTAGTGGGCAGAGGAGTGCAGAGTCAGCATCCTTCTGCTTTTTCCATTGTTTTAGGACTTTGCAGGGTGGGAGTGCTGACTAAACTGCTTAATTTGTGTGTTTTTGTCAACCTCATCTGGAGCTGGAGTCACATCACGGTAGCACAGCAGGCCTCGTAAGGCGAGCTGTACCTCGAGGGTGTCCTGCCACATGGAGATGTGCTGTAAGCAGTGCAGAAGCTCTGATGTGAGACAGGATTGACCCTAAATGCCCTGCTGGGAGTACAGAGACGCCCTTGATGCCCTCTGCCTTCGGGCAGCTGTGCCAGCAGGGGACTGTGCCTGCAGATGCCAAGGGGAGGCTGCTGCACACCAGGGGCTTTGTTCTGGGAGCACCTGGCCAGCGTGGGCTCAGAGAACAGCTCTGCCTGGCACCCTGCTGAAGGGCAGTGGGGTTTGTCCCCTTTTTTCCCCACTGCTGCTCTGATAGGTGGCTACAAGATTCTTAAACCAGGCATTGCACTCTCCTGCCCTGCCTTGCAGCATGGTGCTTAAGCCATTCACTGTCCTTCGGCCATCCTCTCCTCTCAGATGTAAGCATCAGCTTGAGAGCTCTTCCTCCTGGCCTGTGAGTGTGACCCAGCCACGCTGACAGGACATAAAGAGCCCTTCAAGGCTAAGAAACCTACCCAGAATGGTGAGCTGGAAACGTTAGAAATGAACCAACGTTTGCAGGAGTGCCTCATTTCTGCAGCATGAATCCCCAGGATAAAAAATCACCCAGAAAAAAACCTGAAAGTGCTGCTGGTGTCAAGCAGTTAATTTACTTTGAGCCAAAGCTGGGTATCTTCTGAGTATGAATCACCCGGGAGGGCTGCTTTGTGCCAGATTTATGGAAGGTGCAATAGAACTGCGAGCTCTCCTGCAAAGGTGGAGAGCAGGAAATAGGGGAAAAGTGGGGGAAAAGTCTAATAACCCAACCCAGGCTGAAACAAGGGGAATATTTCAGAGAGGCTGCCATGTGTCACCTGGTGATAGACAACATGGTTCAGATGTGCTCCTCGCTGCCTTCGTCATCATCAGAGGAGCGCTTGTAGAGGTGGGCAGGGGAAGGATAACAGCAACTGGGCTCCAGGAGCCCACCCACACTGCAACAAAGCTTGTGTCCCCAGGGCTTTGGGGTTCAAATTCCTGCTTGTGCAACAAGGGGAAGCTCAGCAATGCTGAGGCTGCTGAAATATCCTGTCTAGGAGGAATCTGGACGTCTTTGACTTGGATCCCCCTCCTGGATGTGCTTGGACGGGATCCTGAGCCCCTGCTGCTGTTGCAATGGGTGGTTCATTTTTAGGGGAGGTGCTTGTGGAGTGCGATGGGGGAAGCAGGAAAACTGCAAAATCACAGTTTGATAGCTAACAGACGGGCTGGAAAGTTTTTTTGTTGTTTTTTTGTTGTTTTTTGTTGTTGTTGTTGTTGTTGTTGTTTTAAATAGAAACCATTGTAGTAAGTGGTCTTGTTCTTCACAAACATGTAATGACACCCCAAGGGTGTTCACTGGCTGCTGCTGTCAGCTTTCTGTTCTGGGTTACTGGCAGGATAAGTACTGAGGGACAGCAGACGAGGGAAATCCTTATTCATAGACGCTTCCTCCTGGTTGGGAGGTGCTGCTCCAGCTCAGTGATGCTGAACAGGTCCCCTCACCCCTCTGCTCCCACGTCCTGGGCCTCAGCATTGCTGTGCTTGAATGTTTATGGAAGCCTTATGTGCAGGGTGCATATGGATTTAATGTGACAAGTGAATGCTAACAGGTTTACACAAGCGGCAGGAGGAAGAGCTTGTCTCATCCCAAACAGGTCCTTAATTCCCATTTTGGACCTTCTCTGCATGGAGTGTAAGAGCCAGGGATGAATAAGCCTCAGGCACTCCTGAAATAAAGAACAAATTCCTCTCGTGCAAGCACGCGTCTGGCCCAGCACCACATCATCAGAGATGCTCCGGATTTGGGTAAAGGAGAACAGACTTCAGCTCAAAGGAATGCCGAGCTCATGCAGATTGCAGGGAAACGTAGGCCGGTGGGAAGCAGGGGCTGAAGGAATGGCTCCTGAATTTGCCGGCTGAGGCCGGCCAAGAACCTGGCTGAGATGCTGAAGTCAAGAGTGCTCCTGGTCCCTTGATGCCTTCAGTTCCTGGAGCACTCAGCTGGGGGCAGTGCAAGTACAAATTGCTCGTCCAGCCGGACGGAGAGCAGGACAATCAGGAGTGAAATCGGAGGATCTTGTTTGGAGAAGGGAGATGTGATGTTGGGTGGGAGGAGGCCGCGCCAGGGCTGCTTGGGGAGAGCATGGGGACGAGCACACTCCAGGCTGTGGCTGCAGAGGGAAAGGGCTGGGGCTCTGCCTTTCCTTTTGGAGGTTCCTCAGCCACCCAGAGCATCCAAGGGAAGCGAATCCCGTGGGAATGGCCAGCACTGGCCCCTGGAGGGGCTCAGCAGCTTCCTAGGCAGGGTTCCTGGTCCCATGCCACGAGCTCTTAGCCGCTGCTCTCAGCATCGTCTCTGGCGGATGCGTGCTCCAAGTGCTTCGTTTTTGCTGCGTGACTCCGTAGGCTAACTTGGCAGGGCCCGCGTGGTAACAGGACTCCTCTGACATGTGCTGGACAGCTTCGCTTGCGCTCCCTCTGTTTGCGTTGCTAACTGCTTAGCGGTAACCCGAGCGTCTTCGGGGAAATGGCCATTGTCCTCCCACACCTCCCTCTCTCACCGAGCTAACCGCTCACTAGCGATCATTTCCAGCTCTGATCGTTTCCAGCTCTGCTGGGAGACGTGGTCAGAATGACTGGGAACGATTAAAGAACAAATAACCAGCGGGGGCCTAACGGGGGCTCCTGCACCCTGCGAGCTGATCCCACTGGTGCCAGCGATGCAGCGTGGGGCAGCCCCATCCTGAACAGTCCCCTGGGGCTCCGTGGGAGCTGCTGTGCAGGTGAGAGGGCTGAGGGTGAGCAGAAAAGCAGCAATTTAACACAGGTGCACTGATACTGGTGTCCCCCACCATCAAACCAGTCCCTTGCAGTGACAACAGCCACCCCGGGAGGCTGTGAGCGGCAGGAGGGAGCAGGGAAGGTGGGTGTTTTTTTTTTTGTGTTGCTGCTGGGCACGCATAGTGTGCGTGCCCAGCAGCAACACAATAAAATACAAGCACTGCTCCGAGGCCATCTGGCAGGCACGCACTGCAAAGGGCTCTTTGTGTAAGAGCTGCGGAAGAATAGGGAAATAAATAAATTATATAGCTCCCAAAATCAATAGTAACGCGGGACGGCTGGGAGGGTCGATGTGGCAGGCGCTGCAGGCTGCTTCCCAGCCCTCCTTGAGGCCGAGAGACTGCAATTTAGAAAAACCTTATCAATCACCACTGCCCTTCTCTGCTCAGAGGTCTGCATGGAAAAAAAAAAAAAAAAAAAAAGTAATGAAAAAGAAGCAGAGAAAAGCAGCTGTGTCAGGGCCAGAAAGCAAGATCTCACTTCACAGCTGGCAGACCTGACAAAGGGAAGTGCCTGGGCATCACCACCACAATATTTCTGAAAAGCAAAGTGTTGCTTTGGGGAATTAGTGCCAGCCAATGTTGCCCCAAGTACCTCAGCTGTTTCCCTCTTGAGGAGACATGTTAACATGCCTAGCTCCCAAAGTCTGGCCAAGCTGGGGGGAAAGGGGATTATGCACAGACCATGACAAATACGAAGCACGCGGGACAGCTGGGTAAGGTCAGCGTCTTTATTCCCTTCTGCCCACCCGCTTTGTCCTTCCCCCAGCTCGGAGACAACGCGGGCTTGTTCTGCCCTCCAGGCAGTGCCAGCGGGAAGCTTTGGGACAGGGTTCTGCAGGAAAACCCGATCCCAGCTGGAGCAGCCTGTAGATAATTTGGGTTTGCCAAACCGGGGCTGCAGGGATTTCACAGGGGCTTAATGGTGCTTTATGTCCAGACTGAGAGCCCACGGAGTCATCAAACAGGTGGAAGGAGCACCGAGCACACTGCCTGGTTTTGGTCCAAGATCAGCATCACAATCCCAACCACGCACCTGGCCTCCGACCCTGAGATGTTTGCTCGGGATTTTCCCCATGTTCAGCAGGACTGAGAGCTACCAAAGAGAGCACCAACCCTCGAAGAGCATCCTGGCTTGGAGCTGCCTCGCCAGCAGGCAGGTATTTTGGGAGCTGTACAGAGTGCCCAGCCAGCCAGCACACACTTCACAGCGGTGCTGGCTCTGTACCTCCGTGGCAGCAGGGACATGGTGCTGAGTATGGCTGTTACTCCTCCTGCACACCTGAAATCACAGCTTTGCTCCAGCTCTTCAGCAGCAGGGTTAATAGACCAGTAAAGCACTAAAATTACTCTTTTGTCATCGCTTTTTTATCTGCGTGGCACCACACAGGAGGCTGCTGAGGTACGTTAGAGCCTTTGGGGAGTGTTGCAATCCCAATAACATGTTCCCGGCTGCTCTGCTGGCTGCGCAGGCTGGCAGCTGGGGGGGTTCTCGGTGCCAAGTGACAGGCACAGCTTCCCCGCCCGCACCTCCTCGGCTCTCTCCTGGGGCTGTAAAGGCGTGGGAACCTGCCCAGGGACAGAGCTTGGAGATAACAGGGAAATTACAAGGAGACAGAGCTGGCCCAGCTTGAGAGCTGGCTCCGAGTCCTACGTCTGCAAAAGAAAACATGGGAACTGGGTTGGCTGCAGCGGGTGTCCCTGTGCGAGCTGTTGGGGCTGGGAGGGGATGTTCAAAGCCGCCCAGCAAACCCCCAAGGACGTGAGGCTGTGAGCAGGATGCTCCAAAGGCTCTTGGGGATGCCCCAAGGGCACAGGCTGGCAGGGAGCCCTCTTTAATACTGTGAAAATTGGCATTTTGTGGCAGGCATTTTGGGAGGATGAAGGGGAAACAGGGCTGTCCTTTTCCTTTCCTTTCCTATACTTGCCAGGCCTGGGAAACTGGGGCTTTGACGAGCTCTGCTGGCACAAGTTATCTCAGAAGGGAGATGAGAAGCCACGCTCAGCCCATGTAGGTGCTGGGGATTGTTTTGATATCCTGTTTCTGGGTCTGTTTTACGAGACAGGACATCTCAGCATGAAGAACTGTGCTCTGCTGGCACAGCGGTGGGCTCAGCCCCGTAAAGGTCAAGCAAACCATGCCAGGAAGCAGCGCTGCCTCGAGCCAGGAGCCCCTGGTGTGCTTCACCCCCTGAGACCGAGCGGGCAGCCCTCCGAGCTCCACAGCAGACAGGATATGCAGGGCTGGACCTCAATGGTTTGCGCAAAACATGGGGAGAGATAAGAAGCAAATTAAAATAAATAAATAAATAAATAAATAAATAAAAAGCAGGCTTGGATGCAGGAAAAGGTAGTGCTGTCGTGCTGTCTGGTTCACTTCTCTGCCTTCAGCAGTCGCCAGTTTCGGCTGTGCCTGCCTTCATTGTTTCCCAAGCACATGGTAGAGAGCTAAGGAAACCAAGCCCTAGCCCCCAACCAGACGATCAGGAATAAAAATAGCAGCCAGGGGAGCAGACTTCCTCCCAGACACAAGCCTCTTACTGTTGAAAGCCATGATATCTGCTTTGTTCCTGCCGAGTCCTGCTGACCCCTCCAGCAGCCTCTGCTCGTGCATCCTGGCTGTCTCGGCACCCGTCGGGGTGTGGGGCTGGGATGTGCTCTGCATTTTGGCAATAGATGGAGGGAGAGAGATTCCCGCAGCATAACTCACTCTTGAGGGTATGTTTTTGATAGGACCCTTCTCTTTATCAGTACAAATCCAGTGCCTGGCCTGCTGCAATGTTTTTTTGCACATGTGAGGAGCAGAAGATACTTAAGGGGTTTGCATGATGCAGGGACGTCTGGTGATCGAAAACTTCATTACCGTGTTCTGAGGGGAAGATTTCCCTAAATATATTTGTTTGGGTTTTATTTTTTACCTGAATGCTGAGCCTTGATGGTTTCCCCTTTGCCAGCCAGCACACACAGCTCATACCAGGAGCTGGCTGGATGTGCACCAGGTATTACCCAAGCACCGTGTGTCTGGGCCTGCTTGGAGCACAGCACCATCGGGGTGAAGGTGCTGAGCTGGCTCACCCCACAACAGCACCACACTGCCCCAGCTCGGTGCTTCCTTCATGGAACTGTGTGACCTTGGAAAACAGATGTGGGATGTGAGGTTTTCCTGCAAGCACCCCAGTTTGCTCTCTGAGTTAAAATCACATACAAGGCAATGCAATGAGGCTAGCAGAGATGAAAGTTTTCTCTGCCTGGAGCCACCAGAACCACATGCCTTCTGAGCAGGAGATGTGTCCAGCTGTGGGCAGAGGATCCTAAGCATGCCTGAATGCCATGGACACCAAAGCAGATGTCCCTGTGTCCCCCTCCTCTGTTACAGACCCTGCCTCCTTTGCTACCTCTTCTCCACCCAGCCTCTTGCTCAGCCATTTTCCTCTGACTTTCTGCTCTCTTGCCCCTTTTCCTACGCTCAGCTTTCACCTTTAATAGCCTTTTGGTGTCTATTTCTGCTGTGCTGATCTTGGCCCCATGGTAGCTTCCAGTCCCTCCACGTAGAGACCTCTATTTTCAGCCATCCTGGATCCCTTTCCGCAGCTTTCCTGTCCATCCACAAAAGCCATGTCTGCTGCCACTGAGAAGTAAACACAGTCCTTCCACTCACAGCACTCAAAGGAAGGAGCTTTGGCTGTGTCGTGACTGGACTCCAGATGCTTAGAAGTCTGAAAAGTAATAGCAGCAATAGAGAGGAAATCAGTTGGTCACACTGCTTTGGCCCCCAAGAGGTTTTCAGTCCAGGTCAGAGGGAAGGAGCCCATACAGCGTGCTGCCCTGCTCCTACCAAAACTCCATCTCCTGTAGGATCAGCGAGACAGGCAAAGCCTTGATGCAATTAAAGACTAAGGGTGTGGGTAATTCTGTTATTTGGTTTGTTCTCCATAGCTAGGCATGGCCCCGTGCCTGCTTGTCTACCTGGGCCAGCACATTCCTGCTGGCACTTGGCATGTCGGTTTTCTGCAAGGTTTGCACAGGTACCATGGGTGGAACACGCCTCAGCGACTGTTTTCCTCTGATCCTGGGCCTCTTCTGGGGATTTTGTTGCTGTGCTCCTTGCCTGGTAGCACTCCTGGTAGCAGCGATTAAAGGAAATCCCTGGGACTAGCAAATGTCCTGCCTTGCTCCAGGACTGAGCAGGAGGATGAAGGGAAGCAGCCAGGCTGAGGCTCACAGGAGAAGTTGTCGTCATTTCCCCGGGCAGCAGCCGCTCAGAGCAGAGGCACAGTCTTGCTGCCGGTGTGGCTGGACGAGGCTGTTCTGCAAACCCCACGAGCACTGTGGAGACAAGCAAAGCTCTCCCCAGAGGCTGGCCAAGCGTTGGTCTGGCACGAGGCACGTCCGTGAGGTCACTGCTGGCGTTCCTCCCGCTGCCTGCACCGCTCACAGCTGGGAATGAAAATCTTCCTGTTTGGGCTTGAGACCCCTCATGTGCAGTGCCTCACCACGCACTACCTACCACAGGGCACGTCTGTCCTGATGGCCCTGCTGGCACCGTCCCTAACACAGCCCTGCAGAAGCAGCCAGGACACCTCCCGCAGCAGGCATGACGCAGGCCCGGCCTCCAGCTGCGGTGCTCCTTCCTTTTGGAAGCACGAGAAGGTCTTGTCATCACTGCTTACTGACCAAGGAAGAGTCCAGGAATTACTGCACTAAAAGTAAATGTCTGGTTTTTGATCCAAATGCCTGGAAAACGTTCGATTCCAGTGAGGGTCGGAGCTGTGATGCACAGGGGTGAAAAGCTGGCTTTCTTGCTGGGTTCTCTGGGTCACACCATCTAGCAATGGTCACACCTAGTTCTTTTCAGAACTGGGGCTGGAAAATGGCTGTGGAGGTGGTGAGTATTACCCTTCTGCTTTTTTGGCTCAGAGGAGCAGCTGGAGCTGCGAAGTTTCATGCTGTTGGTAGTGGCCAGGTTTGGGTTCTTGGTGCTTACAGAGCCTGGGGTCTGCATTGGTGTGGGCTCAGCTGCTCCTCGCCTGCTGCTTCTCTGGGCATTCACTGTCCTTCCCAGGGACCTGCTCCCTTTTTGGGGGGGGGGGATTTCTAGGACCACTATATAGGAATCTGCTGCAGTGGCACAAGGATAACCTGACTGGAAATCCCACAGGGGACTTCAGTTCCTTCCCAGCCTGAGCAGCGCTTACTTGACTGATTCCTCCTCCCTCGCCTGGGGGGGAGCGAGATGTGCAAGCACAGATCCAGATCTCAGTGTAAATGCATTAGTTGGTGCTGTTTGGTGCTACCTCACATATCTGAGTAAGGTGTACCTTGTGAGGAAGGTCAGCCCTCAGATAATTGGGATGGAGTCTAACAGGAGGTGTGTTCCTTTGGGAAGGCTAAGTGAAGTCAATACCTGCCCAGGGAGACTGACAAGTATGTTTAATTCCAGGTAGTTTTGTGTGGGTCAGATTGTATATTAACTGACAGCTCTGCTGTGAAATATCCACAGCACTTCCCTAGTTCCTTCTGTCCTATGCCCCAGTTTCGAGTCATGGGAGACATCCAGTGTTACCTGGTGGTATGGCTTTGGGTCACTTGCTGTTGAAATCGATGGCATGCAAGATCTGGCTGTGGCTCTAAGGGCTATGCCCAGAGGGTAATGCCACCGAGGTGAAAAGCTAAGTGAGAAAGCCCCAGAAATGTAACTAAGTCACTGGCAGAGCTGAGCAGCCAGCCTGCAGAGGGAGGTGGGATGTGCTGTGGGGCGTGGGGGTGTCCGCAATGCTTCCCTGCTCCCTGGCAGCTCTTCAGGAGTTAATGAGGATTTCTGTTAGGCGTTGGAAATATTGCGGGATGGAAGGGAGGTGAAAGTGCCAGCTACCATGACTAATGCTGTGACATCAAGGTTGATGGAATATAGCTCCTTAATGCCACTTGGATCTGTGGAGTAATTAGCACAGGCAAAACATGTCTGAAAGCAATTAGCTTCCCTTCCCATCCCAGAGAAGATGGTGACAGAGAATTGCAGGTAGATATAAAATTGCCTCCAAGCAAGTTTGTTTTCACATTTTCTGGGCCTGTCTCCAGCTGCTAGCACTGGAAATAATTCCCCTGACCTAGATCCCAAAATAACGCATTTGGTGGCGGGGAGCTGCCCATGCTGATGTGCCAGATGTTCGGAGGGACTACACAGTGTTCTGCAGAAACTCTTTGCTAAGAAAGCTCAATCTGCACCCTCATCTGCCAGGGGTCCTGGCACCAGCCCCATGCTGCTGCTGCTGCTCTGCTCTGCAAGCCCTGGGGGATACACCATGGGCCTGAGGAAATTTGGCAATGAATGTGGATGGAGGCAGGTCTGGAGAGAGGAAAGAATTGGTCTGAGTAGCTGTCCAAGACCTGTTTCATGACCCTCCCAGGGAACTGCTTGTGATTGTTCTGCCCCCGCCCTGTCCTGCCAGTAGCAGTGACAAAGGGCAGGGAGCCGCAGCCCTGGGGGTGCCTCAGCCACGCTCCCCCTCGCACAACCTCCTGCTCTGACCAGCAAGAGCCGTGTGCCTTCCTGCAAACAAGACGTGCCTCTGGGCTTGTACTTGGGACCAGCCTTCTCAGAACTGCTGCAGGGAGGCATCCAGCATGGAGGAGGACTCCCATGGGACCATCTGTGAGCAGGCTGAGCTCCAGTCCCACAGGGCTTTCCAGGAACCTCAGGCAGCTCCACACTTGCTGCAGAGGGCTGGTGACTGACCCACTCTTCTGTCCAAAACCCGCATAAATAACGGTGCTCAGAGTGAGCTTGAAAGAGCAGGAGTGTAGGAATAAAGGAAATGGAGGAGGCAGGTGAGTGCCCTGCCTTCAGGGGGTTGTGCAGGGCTGGTGGCTCATGGAGGGTGCTCCTGGGAGGCTCCTGGTGCACCCCCTGTGCTGACCATCCCATGGGGAGCTGAGGAGCAGGGGCCAGGCTTCCATGTGGCCGTGGAGCCCTGAGGGCAGAGCCTGCCTGCTTGCTCAACAAGAGCAGCTTTAGTTAAATATTTGCGGAGAGGAGGGGATCTCCAAGACAGAGTCCAATGCTGTTTCCATCGGATGAGACTCTGCATTCACCCCCTCATCTGCTTTTTCTTGGCTGAGGAAACAAGCTCGTCTCTGCAGAGGGAGCCTGTTCCTCCATGGAAGGGAGGAGAGCAGGGAGGACATCGCTGCCCAACAGCCCCACATGTCTGTGGGGGAATGTTTTTGCTCTTTCATCCATGGGTCAGACATTACAGCACCCGCCTATAGAACAACAGCCTCTTATCCCCAAAATAGAAGAGAATTGTTCTGCTTGCTTTGCATGCATCAAGTCACCTCTTTCTTTACGGGCTGCTGGAATGACAACTATTTCCCTAGCCTGACGTGGGAGGAGTACGAGGCTGGCAGGACTTGTGATGGGAGGACTGCTGTCAGCAGTAGTGCTTCCAGCTGAACCCCGTGTCCCTCAGACATGTTTCCTGGACAGCCTTGTTTGCGAAACAGGATTTCCCCCCCCTAGCCCCCATGTCCTACCTCTTCTTTCCATTGTGAATAGCAACCTGCTGATGGAGGGAAGCCCTTTTTCCATTTCCCCCCTCACTGCTCCAAGTTCGTTCTCCCCTTTCGGTCTTACTTTGGCTCCTGCCATTGATGAGTTCAAACTGAATAACTCAAGATGATGTCTGCTAAAGGGCACCCATGTGTTGACTGACATTGGATCCAGCCAGGCTCCTGTCTGCACTGGGTGGCCCATGGTGGGACTGGTCCCTGGCTGTGATGGCAAAAAATGATGTGGGAAACTCTTGGTTCACCTGACTGGTGATCTGTGTGCAGCATGCCAATTTTTGGCCTACTCTAAAACTAAGCTTCTTGTGTCTCAAAGGCTGCTGGCATGAGGGTAAAAATGAGGTGACTGGGAGCCCTGTTTTCTGCCCCCACCAGGAGATAGCTGCAGTGCTGGGTCTGGAGAGGGTCTAGCTGCCACCTGGGTATTGAGGCTGATGGAAAATTGGCCTCGTGCACCTCCAAATTCCAGGCCGTGAGTAGGGAGTGCAGCTTGGCCAGCGTTCATGCAGCTGTGCATGAAGCAGGGGCCAGGCCGTCCCGATAGGAACTTGCAAGCCACGAACTGCTTCCTTTTCCTGTTGTGACTGGATCCAGCTCGGATGGGTGCTCAGAGACCCGTTCATCAATGTCCTGGCTGGGTTCCCTCCACCCGTCAAGTGAAGAGCCCAAGTTTGGCCAGGAAGACTGACTAAGAGCACATCTCTGCATGCAGGCCACTCTGTGTCGTGTCTCGTGTGTGCAGACTGCTCCAGGTTATCTTCCAACAGGTCAAGAGGCCACAGTTGTTAAGGGAGGCTGAGATAAGTCAAAGAGAAGTCATGGCTTATCGTGTAGCTGGAAATTCCTCAGGAAGCCAAGGTCTAAGGAGGTTCTCTTCAACTTGGCTTTTCCAAAGTTGTCTGGGCTTTCCTAAAAGAGACAGGAGGTAAAAGTCAAGCAATAAGGAAAATGATCCACTCCAAAGAATAGTTTTTGGATTAGAAACAGACAGCTGCTTCCATACCTCATCTGCACTGCTCAGAGGTGGCTCCAACTTTCAGAGCTTCTCTGGCTCCAGGAATGCAAAGTGAGACCCAGTCTGGGTCCGGCTGGGAAAAATGCAATAAAAAATGTGTGAGGAAACGAGGCAGGAATCTGAAGTCTTGGAGGATCTCTGCTGGAGACCCTCAGGTTCTGATTCCACATGCAAAGCAGAGCTGCACAACCAGGCATGAGTGCTCTGTGAGTTCCCATCAGAGTGTGTCCCGTTGGCAAGGACATTGCTGCTTTGGGTTTGACCAAAGGGCTGTGGTGCAGCCTGGCTTTGGAAAAGAACAAATTTCACCTCAATATGGAGGGTGCTACATCTTCTAGGGACCACATATTGATCATGGCAGATCTGGAACAAAAATCCTTCGGTGTTTTCCTCCCTGCTGAAGCCTGTTGTGAGCAGTGCTTTGGGGCAGGGCTGCAGTGGGGCTGGGGTCCCTGCAGGGCTGCAGTGTGATGTCCTGGCAGAGCTGACATTAGGCTGGCATTGCACCTTCCTGCCAGACTCTGTGGTTCAGGAGGGAACACAGCAACTTCTCCCCTAGGAGTTTGCTATCTAAGTGCCCATGGCTTCTTAGGGCAAAGCACAGGAGTCTCCCTGCTTCTTGGGCTGTTGGAGCTGCAGGTAAAGGAGCAGGGTGCCAGGTTTCTTCAGAGCCTTCATGTGTTGGGCTCAGTCCAAGGAATTCTCCATGAGCTGCATGGCACGGCTGCTTCAGCAAGGACAGGGGAGTCCAGGTGGTGGGAATCAGCCACTCTTCCCCCAGGTCATCTGAAGCTGGTGATACAAGTGCTTCGGTCAGTGACTCCTGTCCTGCTCTTCTTAGGCCTGGCTGGGCTGAAAGCACAGGACTGGAGCAGCAAAGCAGTGCAACTTTTGCTGCTTTGTTTGTTTGTTTGTTTGTTTTTTCTCCCATTTTTCCCCTTCACTCCCACACCTGTGGAGCAGCTGACCCAGCTGTGAGCAGTTCTGGTGGGGCACAGGAGGTGAAAAACTTCCAGGCAGGAGAAAGGAGAAGGTGAAATGTCAGTGTCTGGGGTGTCCTGAAGTTGTTTGGATGATGGGTGAGCTTGTATTGTGGCAGACTCAAGTCAGGCTCAAGTGCTTCAGCTCTGCTCTGCGCTGCTGGCATCCAGCCCTTCTGCTTTTTTTTTCCACCTCTGTATCAGGTTGCTCTTTGACCTGCTCCTGGAACCCTGCAACTGAGCTCACTTGTTCCTACGCATTGAAAACACTTCACATCCCAGAGGCGAGGTGAAAGCAAGAAACTGTTTGAACTCCACACTGTTTTGTGAGCTTGTAAACAAATCTATCCCTGCTGCAGTCCTGAAAGACAGGCTTCTACACAGCCACATCCCCAGCATGGCTGACTCAGAGCTGCTTTGCGCAGAGGTCTGTTTGTCTTAGCACCATCCCTTCCAGCCCATAACGAAGCTCTATGTCACTAGCTCTTGACAGCAGCCAAGTGGATGTTTATGGCTGGCTCAGAGATAAGTGTAAAGCCTCAGGCTGGACTGTCACTGCAAGATCTACTTTAAAGGAATGAAAATGCCTTTGCAAATAAAGAAGCAGTGGCTGATTTGCTCCCTGGGCCATGCTGGGACAGTTCTAGCAGCTGGGGGCTTGCAGAGCCACAACTGCACCAGGGCCACCAGCTGGGGCATGCCCTGGTTCTGCCAGAGCTGCTCTGCCCTCTGGCTCTTGCTTGCACCCACTGGTTGTGATCAAACAGCAGTAAGGGAACAGGGCTGGCTATACATGCAGCATTTATGGCCTGCCTCCCAGGACTGCCTTGCTGATACTGTCATAAACCCATTTACGAGGCAGCCAGAGCACCGGGGACATTCTAGTCCTAGATGGGTGATGGACAGGGCGGACAGATGGACAGAAGGAGGGCCAAGCCCAGAACTTTCCCAGTCCCTCTGGATGAAGCTTGAAGATGGTCGTCTTGCTGAGAGCCACTTCTGCTGCATGACCTGGAGTCCTGTTCCTCCTGCCCGGCTCCACAGAAGCCAGGAGCTCCTGGGTGCTGTGAGAAGGGCACAGAGGAGTCACCTTGCATTGTTTCAGCACTCTTAGGGCTCTTGGTGGTCCCAAGGCTTGCCACAGTCCTCTGGGTCTGCTGTGCTCGCACAATTAGACCAGCACTGGTACTGCAGCCGTGCGCAGGCTGTTGCTGAGCTGTTCTTGTGTGGTGCTGAAGTTTTCTTCTCCCACTTTGGCCACCCTGCAGTGGGCAAGAAGGGGGACAGCTGGCCTGGAGTGGCACCAGGGGTATTCCTTAGTGTGTGGTGCCCTTGGTGATGGGCTCAGCGGACGTGGGGACTCTTGGTTGTGGCATTTGTCCTCCCGAGTAACCGCTGCACGTGCTGCAGGAGGCCCTGCTTTCCAGGAAACATCTGCCTTCTGAGGGAAGCAGTGAATGAGCTCCTTGTTTTGCTTTGCTTATGTCTGTGGCTTTCCTTCACATATCAGACCATCTGTGCTTTGACCCCTGAGTTCCTTGCTGCTGATGCTTGGATGCTGGCTAGGGTCACCCCCCCACCTAGCCATAGGGCCTGCTTGCGGCCAAGATGTCCTTGTCATCAAGGCCTGTTTCAACGGCTTGCTCACATGTTCCAACACTGTCAGCCGCTGCCATTTCACTGGAAATGGACAAAAATGGCCCTTTATAAGTGAAAAGGCGTGAAACTGCTGCCTCCTCTTCTGATGACTCAAAGCAATGCATGCCTTCTCGGTCACTGCACCACCCTTTCTGAAAGGCATCACGAGGGGCTAGTGGCCTGTTCCAGCTGTCTGAGGACTGGCAGAAACAAAGCGTGGATGATGATGTACCCAGGAAGGCAGGACTGGACCAGCTGCATTGGGTTCAGTCCCAACAGAGGTGCCCTGTATGCAGGTGGGGTGAGCTGCAGGGAGAGGACACAGCTCTGCCCCGTGCTCCAGCAGCACACCGGTGTTTTGTGACAAGCTGTCTCCTTCAGAGCTCACCCAAATGCACATTGTCCAGGCCTTGTGCACCCCAAGGAGCAATCTGTGTGGTGTGCAGGAGCCGCAGGGAACCCAAGCACCTCACACAAGCAGGCAATTGCTTGGGGAACACTGCCCCTCTCTGCATTACACATGATGTGCTTCTCTACCTGTGTGCTTGTTCCACCAATTCCTTCGCTCCAAATAAGCTGCTCAGACAGAAAACTAGGGCACCGTGTCCTGGCTTGACACCGCGCTGGGCAGAAAAACCACAGGAGTGCCCACACGGGGCCTGCTGCTGGGGCAGCATTTCTTATTGTTGGGTGTTGCCATGCTCGGGAGAGGGGCCTGGTAAATCCACGGTCAGCTCTTTGGTATCTGTGGTGGGAAGTGGCCTCCAAACGTCCCGACACTGCTCCGAGGGGGGCAGTTGCATTCTTCTAAGTTAGGACTGACCTGTGAGTTTCTTACAAAACCAAATGCAGCTGTGTGTTGTTGAAAAGCTGTTGCACTTTGCCCCAGCAGTTACTGTGTTTTTGAGCTGGGTACTCTGGGATGAAGGAGATCTACAGGGCAGTCCTGGTCTCACCGAGAGTTGTTTTAGTCATTGGGCAGCTCCTGAGAAAAATACGGCCGGGGAGCTCAGTGATGAACTAGCTATTTTTGTAGCTCCTCTCCAAAGCCTTCACAGAAATAAGAGCTGACTTGGAGACAGGATGACACACTGTTAACTGAGAACTGCCAGCATGGGGCCCAGTCCTGCTGCCGTGGCACTTCTGGGGTCGGTGGAGGTGGCTGGTGACCAGGCTGGGCACCACGACTGGCTGCCTACCTGCACGTCGATGGGAGCTGCTTCCCCCGTCCTGCTTCCAGTCCCTTGGAGCTGCTTAGCTTCCTTTCCAAGCGGGGAATTTCCAAATTCCCATATTTAGAGAGAGAGCCCCCTCCAAACAAAAGCTTTTATGTAGGGCTGAGGAACGGCTGTGTGCCAAAAGGCCTGTTTGTTCCAGCTGTGATGTGCCTCGGAGGATATTGCATCTCTTCAGAAGCTGCAGATTGTTTATGGCCCCAGAATGTCCCAGCTGCTGCGGCCACCACCGAGCCTCCCCGTGGTGCTCTCTGAGCCCTCAGGGTTTCTGTGAATATCTGGCCTATGTTTAGGGATCAACCCACAAAACACCAAAGCGTGGATGCTCCTGGGAGCTCTGCGCTACCACAATTAAAATGTGGCCATTTGTTATTTTTAATGAACACGAATTGTCCCTGAGCCTCCCCTGAGACCTGCAGCCAGGCTGTGGTCACATTTAAACAGAAACGAAGCCAGGGTGATGCTGCTGCCTTCAGAGGGCAGGGTGCATCAGCTCTGAAGAAGTGGCGCGCGCATGCACCAGCCTTACTGGAAACAGGATCTGTCTGTTACAGTAACATTTAAAAATAAATTGAAATTGTGTAAGATCTAATTATTTTCCAGGCTGTTTTTTCCTGCTTCCTCCTACCCTAGCAGGACTTCTATGGAGATAAAAGCTGAAATCTCTCCAGGCTGCAGGGTGTGATACTGAATGGCATTTACATTGATAAATTGACAGAAAAGGAAACTATGAGCAACCCTTCTATGCAAAGAGTTCCTTGGGAAGTGACTAATGAAAGGAAATCATCTCCACGTCCCCACCAGCCATAGTTGAGGGGCTCTGAATGTGCATCCATGAGCTCTGGGAGTCAGACCCATGAAATTTCTACTGCTCTGTCCTCTACGACTGAAGACGGGGAAGTTGAGGCAGTTTGGGAGCACCATTGGTGGTATGAGTTAATTTGTGCAATTTTTCCCCAAAAGTCTGTGTGTTGAAAGAGGCTACATCCTGACAGCTCCCCTGCTAGAACACCTGCACGTCCTACTGCCCTCATGAGCTCTGTTAAACAAGCACAGCTCCCTGTCGGGGCCCAAACCAGGCAGTATTTGGCCACCACTGCCATCACACCAGGATCCAGGCACCTTCTTCGAGGGGATCTCACAACTCATACGATGTAGGTATCAAAGCAGAGGTAATAATAACACTTATTCCAGCCTGCATAAATCAGTGGGTGAGGCTGAGTCCTTTCCCTAAGTCCATAATCCCCAGGTGTGAGGCACCATACAACCCGATGCTGGGTACCCGGCAGTGGGGCTGGGAGGAGAAGCACAAACAAGTGTCCCTGACGTTTCACTGGCTGTCTCCAAGGTTTCTCGGTTGGATCTAATTTCTTAGGCTTTCCATTTGCTTGATGAGTTTGGATATGATTTTTTTCCGTCCTGCAAAGTCCTTGGCTCTTAACTCCTGCTCACTTTTTTTTTTTTTTTTTTTAATAGTTCCCAGGAGAGACAAAATCAAATTGGGGGAAATTTGGCTCACTGGTTTCAGAAATCCCACTGGCTTCTAAACTTTCCTCCTTTGCTATTTTTTATCCTGTCTGGCTGGTCACTCCCCATGTTAGAGGAGATGACGATCAATTGCTCTCTTCACAACCAGCTGTGATTTTCCAGCTTTTCCTTACTAGTAATGTCTTGGACCTGTCCAGAAGTACTACATGCATATATGTTTTTTTTCCACTGCTGGCGATAGGAGTTAGCTAAACATTTTCTTTTTCTTTATTTCCTTGAAAAAAATGTCTATCCCCTGCAAGGTGGCAAAACTTCAAGAGAAAAGCAGCATAGGACTTTGTACTGCAGAAGCCCCCAGGGCTGTGGCTGGGAGGAAGATGCCAGGTTAAACCACACAAAATCCCTGCTCTCAGAGGGGATCCAGACAAACAGGGCAATCCAAAAGTGGGGAAAAAAAGGCAGGGAAATATTGTCACCTCCTCTGCAGCAGCCAGCAGCAGAGATGTGGGTGGCTGGGCAGGCAGGAGAAGGGAAGCAAGGTTTGGTTAGGACTTTTGTACATTGGCAAGAGTTTCCTCTAAGGGAAATAACGAGAGAGTAAAAGCTGCTGGGGTTTCTGGTACGTGCTCTCAGCTGCTGCCTTGGGCTGGGACGCGCTGGGTAGCGCTAGGACCTGGGCAGCTCTCCTCCTGCCTCCTCCCAAAGGATTAGCCAATATTCCCAGGGCAGGGCGAGCTCCCCAGCCTTGCTACTTTTTCTTTCCTCTATATACGTGTTGTTGTTTTTTTTTTTTCTTCTTCTAGCTCATTCCAGAGCGGAGAGAGCAGCTTTGGATTTCTCCGAGCGTCTCTCCCTCTCTCTCTTTTTCCCATTTTTTTTTTCTTCCCCTTGCAGCTGGAGCGCTGCCAGTGTCTCGCAGAGCCGGTGGTTTATCTGCAGGCGCAGATTTCGCACCCCAGCCCAACAGCACGCAGGCTGCCTGCGAGCCATCCCCAGCAGCAAGCGGGGTGCGTGCCCCCCGAGGAGAGGGGAGAAGAGCGATAAAAGACTCGGAGATCGCACCTCAGCCCAGAAAAATAAAGAAGAATTCGGTTCTCTCGGCATGAGCAGCGTCCGAGCGGCACCCTGGGACCTGCTGGATCCTTGCACGTAATATGACCGATGTTGAACCTTTCCTCTGCCTCCCCAGAGCCGAGATTTTGGATTTAAGGTAGCTGGCCTGAGGAGCAGCCCTCGCGATGTTGGCCGAGGCAGCACTTGCGCTCGGTGTCTGGCTGCAGCTGGCGGCGGGGCAGGAGGCACCTGGCAGAGGTGAGTGTCCTTGGAGCCATGTCCCCACTGCTGCCCCCAGGCCCTCCTGGGTGGAAACCGAACCCAAATTATGCTGCTGCTTTAGCTGGGTGCTTATACGTGGAGGTTGCTTTGCTGGCACCGGGACAGAATGAGGGAGAGCTGTTCTAAAATCGCCGTGTTAGAAAGAAAACTTATCTACCCCATTTCCAGCAGTGGAAAAGAAGCTAGATCAGAAGCTGGCAGGGTTCAGTGTAATTGTGTGGAGAGCCCTGACCCCACTGCTCCCCACACAGGGGACACCCCGAGTAAGAGAAGTGAAAGCAGTGACTGATCCTGTACCCCTCCTGTTGCTCTCCACCTAGTCTCTGTGCCTATATCTTGGTGTTTCCTCCTTACAATGCTTTCTGTTGACTGCTTCTCAGGGAAACGATTGTGGGTCGGTGTCACACACCTGACAGCGGGGCGGGGGACGTGCAGGAGATGAATGTCGTGTTCCTGGGCAGTGCTGGGCAGGGGCTGCTCAACCCCACTGGTGTGGTTGGGGCTGCTTCAGGCTGCTGCTGGCTGCACCCGGTTTTCCCTGGAGTTTGTACTCGGGAAGTGTGATCCAATGTGAAAGGAGACGTGAGCTGCTGGTCTGTGGGACAGACCCTCAGCCCCAGGCAGCAGCCCCACTGCTGGGGGCTGTCTGTGCACCTCGCCTGGTGCACAGACCAGCCTATGGCTGTAGCTCAGATCCCGTTACAGGGGCTGGATTCTGTCCATGGATGACACATGCTGGGGTCTGGAGGTGCAGGCTGGTGCAGGAATCGTGCTGCTGCCTCTGGCGTGCTCACAGTGCTCCGTGTCTGCCCGGGCAGCAGTCACCCCTACCATCCCTCCCCAGCCCAGGCTCCAAACCAGGCTCAGACCTTCAGGGCAGGTGACAAAGCAAGCCGTGACATTCCTGAGGGGCTGTGTCTTGCTCCAGATGTGTCACTGACAGGCTGCTTTTGGCTCACAAGCTGCTGAGTGCCCATAAAGGAAAGGAACCTGCTGGTGGGCAGGGTGCCCGCTCCCTGCGGCTTTCACCTGGGGGCCTCCTGGGCTGCTCCCAAAAGCAACCCTGAGCAAACAGCCAGGCTGGCAGGGCTCCTGAGCATGGCCTGGCTCTTGTCTGGGGCTGCTGCAGTGTGCCATCATCGTGCGATGAGAGAAACCATCGGAGGCACGAGGATGCACGGCCCTAACTCTGTTTCCTGGGGTCTTGGTGGCTTTATTAGCTGCAGGGGACAACGAAAGGATGGTGCTGGGTGCCCAGCGGTGCTACGTGGTGAGGATGGCTGGCTTTTATAGGGCGATGGCTACTGAGTGCAAGGCAGAGCAATGCATGGCCAGCTCCACCACTTGCCCATCTGGGTCCAGATTCAGATTGGTGTAAAGTACCTCTGGCATGGGTAAGTGAAATGTGGGCTGCCATTACGTGGCCACCTTGGACTTGTACCAGCAGAAAAGACGCCAACGTCCCCCCTCTGCCACGTGCAGCCATTGGCACCTGGCAGAAAAGGGTTGTACACTTCTACCAAGTGCAGAAACAGGCCGCAAAGCAGCCAGTGTTGCATGTTGGGGACGGAAAGACCCACGGACACTGCTCCCCAGTGCTCCTCCCAAGGGGAGGCACGGGCCGTGCTCTTCGGCCTCCGCGCTTGGCTCCACTTGAAGCAGAATGTTGTTGCTTTGTGTGGCCAGATAGTAAGAAGGGAAGACAAACGTGGAATTTAAAATATAGTTAACTGTGACAGGATGTGATCTTTTTTGGCTGTTGAGCCCTTTTTGCTCTGCACGTTGTGAGTCCCACGCAAATCAGGCACGTGGCGTGTCTTCAGGTCCCAGCTGAGAGCGCGGGGAGCTCTTGGAGCGGATGTCTCCTGTCAGCATCTCGGTGCAGGACGCACAAGTCTGGCTGTTTTCCTCCTGGAAAAGCCAAACATTGCAATAGGCAGCAGCGGGACTCCACGGAGACATTTTGCTTCCTTATCGACCCCTTCAAAACTGTCCTTTGCACGGCTGGTCCCTGCCAATCGACCAGGTGCCAGCTGGAGGGTGACAAAAGGATGCTGCCAGGATTTTTCTGCTGTTTCCTAAGCTTCTCCTTTGCTCAGCAGAAGTGGTAGCATGGGCCCTGCAGTTATTCCTCACTCCTCAGAGCACAGGCTGATGGTGCAGGAGGCAGGGATGTTCTAGTGGGTGTCCGCTATCCCCAAACCCCACAAACGTGGGGGATCTCCCTTTGGTGCCCAGCCAAGCAGCCGATGCTCTCTTGCTGAAAAGCAAGGAGACGGTTCGAAAACAGCAGCTGCTTGCGTAAGGCAGGGATTTGCTGGTAACAAATCCCCACCGCCCCACCTCTGGCACGGGGGAGATGTTTGTGTTGGAGGGAGGACAAAGAACAACAAGGAGGATGAGGGAACTGAAAGGCGAGACCCGAAGGGATGGAAGGCAGTGTGCCCAGTCACTTCCCTGCATCCCTGCAGGGAATTACCCAGATTTTTCGGGGGATCCTTTCTACCGACCAAGTCCGTCAGGGAGGAATTTCATTCCACCTTATTCAGGGCTAAAGTGGCTGTGACGGTGTTGGCCTGATCACAGCCCATCCGCACAGACAGCTCCCAAAATACCCCCCTGCCCACCAGCACAACTTGCCTTTGGTAACCATTTGCTGCCAACCCATGCTTTCCACCCCCCCGGTGGGACTCGGCGGTGTCAAGCTGCAGCTCTCCCTGCGCAGCTTCCTAACCCACGCAGCTATTTCCAGCCCCAACGGGGCAGACCAGCGTGCACAGGATGCTGAATTACACCTGCCTCTCCCAGCACCCCGGAGCTGCAGGGCACGCTCGAGTGCCATTTGACAGAAGCTTGGCTCTTGACTCTCCTGCAGTATTCTCCTCCCTTAGCAGGTGCTTTGTGGGGTTTGTTACCCCTGTGTGTCCCTCTTGGGGTCATTCTGGCACACCGAGGGGTGCTTCCCTAGCTCCCCTTGCATGTGCTGCTGCACGTGACCTTGTTTTCCACTGGTGAGCGATGTCCTTTGGCCACCGATTGCCGCCCTGCCAGGGCCAGCCGCCTTCCCAGCTGCTTGTTGCAACACTCAGGAAACAAACGGCCCCGCTCAGAGTAGTGGGGAGCAGAGGGGAGAAACGGGGACAGAAGATTTCTTGCTGGGAAGAGGCAATCGCCTTGCCAATATTTCTCGCTGCATCTTACCAGCCAAGTCAGTGGCTTGTACCTCTTCCAGCGGAGGGGGAAGCAGAGGGCCGTGGCTACGTGCCTGTGCTTCGTGCAGCCAGAAGCTCGGAGCAGAGCCGCTGCTGCCCTGGGGAGGCAGGAGCTGGAGGAGCCCACGGCAGGGACCTGGAGCCCCCAGGTGATGTGACAGACACACATCGCTGCTCGCCGTGGGCCAGAGGGAAAGCTGGCTGGCCCTTGCTTTTATTTTCTGCTCCGCTCCGAGTGCCAGGCTGCTGGGCGTGTGTCTGCAGCACGGGGCTGAGTCGTGCTGGGTCACGCAGAGCTGGCCGCCATCCACTTCTGCCTCCTCCTGGCATCTCCCGCTTAGTCACCTCCGAGTAACTTCGACGGTCTCTCCATTTCTGGAGGCTCCACCTGATTCCTCCAGCTGTTTCGTCATGGCTCTGGTATGGGTCTGCGCTCGCAGCCAGCACCTCACGCAGGGGCGAGCTGAGGGACCCGTTCCAGGGCTGCCCTGGTCTCCGTAGCAGCAAGGGGCACCCACGTCCTGGCTGCACATCTGTAGATGGCATGGCCACAGGAAGCCTGGGCCAAGAGGATCAATCCCCCCGTGGCTCAAGCCTGAGCCACTTCTCTACCCTCTTTTTTCCCCCTGCCCTGGGGTTTGCCGTTTCGTGGCGGCTCCGTGGCGCATTCCCCTGAAGGGGCTCGGCACCCCGGCTCCTCGCGGCTGTCTCTGGGCCTGCCGTGGCGTGTCTCTCAGCAAGGGCAGAGCTGTTCTCATGAGCCGTCTCCTCAGAGCAATTAATTTTACGGGAGCCTTTCCATCCAGCTCTCTGCTGCCCTGTGGTTTTGGCTCCCACATGTGTCTCCAGCACCCAACCATTGTGCCCAGAGCCTGCATCGCTCAGCCACCCCACGTTCCCCATCCCTTCCCTGATGGAGGAGCCCAAATGGGCTGCCAGGGGTCGCTGGTCCAAGGCTTTTTCTCTCTTCTTGTGCCTCGAAAGCCATCAGAAAGCAGGGTGGTGCTTAAAAGGATTCCAGATTCGTTACTGATATTCCAGCTGCTGTAATTCTCTTAAGCTCCAAGAGCAGGAGAAGGAGTCATCTATGTGTCTGTGCTTCCACACAGGGTTTTAATAGAAATGGTAAGAAAATGGGTCAGATGGAGAGGGCCACACCCTCATAGCTTGCTCTTCTTGCCCTGGGACACCCTTCTGCACCAAGGCAGGTGTGCAGCCCCTTTCCAAACACCTTCCAGAGCCCCTGGCGTAGGGGTGCAGCAGGGGAGGGCAGGCAGGTGTGTTCGGAGGGGCGAGGAAAGATGTGGCATGAATGATGTGGGGAGGAGGGAGAGCCCCGTCCTGCCAACATTGGCTTAAAACAGGGATTTTTCTGCCAGGCTTGTGTGGACCACAGCCTCTGAACCGAGCTGCAGCCAGTTCGGAGAACCGGCCGTCTCTCTTGGGAGAGCAGAGCCAGCAGTTTTTCTCATTAACTCTCTTTATCGCTTCTTTCGTTTCCAAATATGGCTCACTTTTCTTCCAGACACTGCCATGGCCCTAAGCTGGGAGGTGTAGGCCCACGACCCCGGCAGACGCTCTCCGCCTTGGGACCAGCCATTCACTCCTTCCCCCGGGGCTGCTGCACCTTGGCCCCCAGCCCTGTCTGGCTGCGGGGATCCCTGGCACAGGGCACGGGTGACCTGTTGGCTGTTGTGGGGAATGGTCCCAGCTCCAGGAACGTGGCCACATCCAGCTCGGGGCAGAAAGTGCTTGAGAGCAGCCTGTGCTGAGTGACGAGAGGTGTCAGCACAGGCAGGAGCAGCTCAGAGCTTAGAAGCATTTATTTTTTATTTTATTTTATTTTTTTTGCAGCAGGAGCTGGGCTCGTGGGTTTGTTTTTGGCTCTACCCTGGCTCCTGTGCTTGATTTCCTGCCTCTAAATAGGACTTTAAAACAAAATTGGCAACGAAGCCTGGAGAGCAGGGAGCCAATGCTTCTCTCCCTGCTCCTGGAGAGCACCGCCACAGCTCGGTGCATCTTCAGCCTTACCTCTGAACCATGATCGATCCAGGGCAAATGCAGGTTTTTGGACCTCAGAGGACTCGGGAGGCAGTTTTTTGATCACAACAGCCTTTTTGGTAACGTACTTTAAAACAAAAGGTGCTGAGAGAACTTAGTTTTTGCATGGCCACAGGCAAACCCGTGAGTAATGCTTCAGTGCATCTCAAAGGCTTCAGCAAAGCCAGCTGTGGTCAGAGAGATGAGTCCAAGCAAAGCCACCCAGGAGATGGAGTGAGAAGTTCCCAGGCACTTGGCAGCAGGGCTGGGAATAAAGCTCAGGAGCCTTCTCACTAGAGTCAAGAACAACAACAACAACAACAACAACAAAATAACCCCTCCTTTCTCTTCCCTTGCCAGGTACCCAGCCCTCCATCTCCAACTCGGAGGGAGACATCCTCTTCTTGCTGGACAGCTCTGGCAGCGTCTCCTACTACGAGTTTTCCAAGGTAAAGGAATTCATGTGGGACCTCGTGCAGCCTTTCACCTTTGGGCCCAAAGACGTGCAGACCAGCATCATCCACATCAGCACCACCCCCACCATGGAGTTCCCCTTCGACCGGTACCAGTCGCGTGGGGCGGTGCAGCAAGCCATCCGCAACACCCAGCAGCTCATGGGCGACACCAACACGGGCCAAGCGCTCTCCTACGCCAAGGAGAAGTTCTTCAGCAACGAGGCCGGTGCCCGGCCGGAGGTGCCCAAGGTTCTGGTTTGGGTGACGGATGGTTTCTCCACCGATGACATCTCCGAACCCATGCAGCTCCTGAAGGACATGGGGGTGACGGTGTTCATCGTCAGCACCGGGCGGGGGAATTACCTGGAGCTCTCTGCTGCTGCCAGCCAGCCTCCCGAGAAGCACCTGCACTTTGTGGACGTGGATGACCTGCCCATCATCACAAAGGAGCTTCGGGACGCTATGCTAGGTATGGTGGGCCTGGGCTGTGCTCTCTGGGAGTTTGCAGCAGGGGCAGGTGGTGTGAGAGCCCCCCCAGACCAGCAGTCCTGATCCATAGAAGCAAGTTTATGCACTGCATGCCCCAGATGGAAGCTGTGTGCCTGGGGAGGGTTTGGCCCTGCCCGCACCCTCGTGTGCAGGCACGGTGCTGGCACGCAGCGAGGCACCCAGCCCCTGCCTACAAGTGGCTGGCAGTCGCTGCTCCCTCACCACCAGCAATTAGGGATGATGGTTGTTGCTATCAGCATTACGACTGTAGCACAGGAATGTTTTTGCTCTAAAAATCCCCTGTTGTAACGTGTTCTGCATCTGCCAGATGTACAGACCAGCGCAGAAACTCCCAGCCCAGCTTGCTGGGCTCAGCAGGGCAGCTGCTCTCCGCTGCTAGCACGGCTGTGGCTGCGCAGAGGGCAAGACCAGGCAGCAGAGCTGCTTTTTCAGCAGCCCCATGTTTTAAAGCAGCTAGGGAATGGTCTAAGGAGACCCAAAGCCAGGACTTGGGCCAAGAGATGAGCCAGCAGGAATGCCGCATGCTGCGCTGCGTGATGCATGTCCTCCGTGCAGCTCGAGTGCCCTCGCGGTGGGAGCGCCTGTGATGGCAAAGCAGGGGCTCTGCCTCGGCCTCCCAGATGCCTCCGGGTTTGTTTGGAAAGCTGAGCGGGTTACTAGGACTTTGCAGACTTTCCATTCATTTTATGGAGGCTCTCTTCCCCGTTGGAGATCCTGTTTTAATTCCCCACTTGGCTTCTGCTGTGTGAGTCCGTCAGAGCTGGCTGTGGCGTGTCCAAGTAACCCTTTCTGCAGAACCCTCCCTCTGTCGTAATTTCTTCCCATTTCCAGCCCGTGCCATTTAGCAAATCACATCCAGGGACCACATTCCCTTCCAGCCACCCACCTCTGTCCCATAGGAGCATGGAGCAGTACCAGCAGTCCTTCTGCTCTACCACACAACCCCCCCAAATGTTTCCTTTCAAGTGTCTGTTTCAGCTTCTAGTGCTTCCCAAATCCAGGTGGTATAAAATAGCACCATTAAAGGAGAGATCCTCTGTGTATTGCTGCAGCACAAGATTGTCTTGAAGATCATAAGATCTGCAAAGCTAATAAATACTTTCTTGTGCCCCAGGGCAACATTCTTTGCATCCACCAGGACTAAAACCTACTAGTCTGGGATTTTCATGGAAGGTGAAATTCCCAAGTGAATCCAGGGGCTGGGGCTTTAAGGCATTGGTAACATCACCTGAGTTAGCATTAATAAAACCACACATGGCTTGCCCATTCCTGGAGGAGGCAGCCTTCATCACCACCCATCCTGCTTCTGGACCTGTGTATATTCTGGAAGCAAGGCGTTCCTTTGCGGTAACATCAGGTTCTGTGCTAGCATCCACTTGCTCTCCTCTCAGCCAGCTGAGCCGACAACGGCTGGCTTGTTTCTCTGGCACCATCTTCTGAGCCCAGTCCTGCAGGAACCCACCTGCCCAGCAGCCACAAGGCATCAGCCGCTTCCCGTACAGATTTCTGGTCTGAAACATATCACCCCTTCCATATCAAAGCAGGGAAATAAAACACAAAGCAGAGGTGGTTTGTCCCAAGACCCAGCTGAAGTTGTGCACAGGGGATCGTGGATCCAGGGCAGAAGGGGTTCATCTGCTGCCTGCCTGTGTTCCTTGCACACATCATAAAAGCAGCATTCCAGCAAGTCTAATCTTGACCTGCCAGCATTCATGGGATGCCAGCAAGCTGCGGAGCGGTGCTTCTGTGTCCACGCTCATCCTGTGTGAGTCACCATGGGTGGGAGGCAAGTGGGTCCAAGCTGTCCCCGAGCGCTCCTAGGAGGGCACTGCCTGGGTCCAACACCAAAGGATAACACGCTGCTTCTTCCCAGCAACGTGGAGGGGCTGAGAAGGAAACCATGGGCATCTGTTTCCTGGGGCTGCTGGCCCTCTTTAATGGTCAGGGCTTTCATAATCTGACAGCAAGAGGCTGAGCCGGTGCTTGGTCTGCCTGCAGCATGTCCCTCAGGTGCTGCACCCCACCACTTTAATCCTCCTGATTTATTCGCAGCATCCCTGTGTCCTGCCTCCAAGCTTGTTCATTTCCATTCCTGCAGCTTTTGGCAAGGTTTTTGGCACCGGGACCTTTCCTCTGTTCCCAGTTCCTCCACGGCTTGGCCCCTGGCAGTTGTGGGGCTCACAGGAGGCTGCGGAGCCCCAGGTCTGTGGTGCTGCCTCGTCCTGCTGCTGCTGGCAGGGGCACAGCAGAGGGGAGCGCTCCTGCCTCCCCCAGAGCCAAGCAACAACTCAGAGGAAAAAAAATGAGGCTGCTTCGCTCGGTGCGGGGAGCTTGTGGGGGTGCCAGCAGCTTGGAGGAGGAGAGCTGGTCTTATCCCACCCTGGACAGTGGCTACCTGCTGTTCTCCTGCAGGTCTGGGGCAGATTTTTTTGCTCCCATGTGATGGGCAGCCAGCGAGGGCTACCTGCGTTACTCTGCAAAGTGTTTGGGCTCGAGCTGGAAGGTGCCTTGAGAATGTTTCAGGAGTGAGACTGCACAGAGCAAATGCACTTCTTAAAGACTCAAGTTGCTTTAAAATAATCTTTTAAAGTAGAGCTGCTTTCTGTCTCCCTGTGCCACTTCCCCAGAGCTAGAGGCAAAATCCTGGGTGTTTCTGCCCGCCCTGGGCAGGGAGCAGGGGGATTCTGCCCAGGTTGGGCTCAGGACACCGAGCGTGGCTGAAGGCTCGGGTGGCAGAAGGGTCTGGGAGAAGTGTGGGGCTCCAGGAGAGCTGCCCACGCCTGGCATGAGGGTCCAGAGTACAAAGGTATCGCCGGCCTCAGAGAGATGCCTGAGTGCAGGGGCGGAGAGGGGGGAGCACAAGAACGCCTCTGACCGCTGAATGTCACGGAACAACGGAGCTCTGTGAGATGATGCAAGGAGAAACTACAGCCAGGATGAACTCAGCAAGTGCTGGATGGTCTCAGGCTGCTGCCCCTTCCTCCTGGCTGCAGGGTCATTATGTGATGAGATTTGGGGGTTTTGGGGTTCACTAGGAGGGGCTCTGTTTAGCAAAATGTCCAGGGGGTAGGAGTGGAGTGAAAATCCAGGCGTTGCCACCTCGGTTTCCATTTGCTTTCTGTTTTTGAAGCTTCGTGCTTGGCTTTGAGGGTTTGGGCTTGTGCTCCTGAACCTGTCAGAGTCTCGGTGACTCTGCAGGTCACATCTCCTGTCCAAAGGGCCTGTACTTTTGGTGTGCCATATTCTGTATATAAATGTAATCGGTGTTTTCTTGCTCCTCCTTCTCTCCCAGATGTTATCCAAGCCAATCGGCTCCATGCAGTGGATATCACCTCAAGCAGCTTCCGTCTGATGTGGCCCAAACTCCTCTCCCAAGAAACTGGCTACTACACCCTAGAGTACGCCCCGACAAACAATCTGGCAGGCAAGAGGGCAATGCAACTGTCTGGGGCTCACACCAGCTTCACATTGAGCAACCTCGCACCAGAAACCACTTACGAGGTGGCACTTGTTCCTGAATCCAACGTCCACTACTTCGCTCCCCAGACAACAAGGGTCACCACCCTAGCAGGTAAAACACGCTCAGTCATGACCAGTGGGGGGAGGCTCTGCTGTGCTGAGACTCACGGATGTAAAGCCAGCAGGACAGCCCCTGGTCTGCATCCCGCAGCCTCCTGGTCTGGCTGGGGGAGGCAGGTGGTTGCAGCCTGGTGAGACCAGAGTGAGGAGAAGGTGTCTTTTTGCTGGCACTCAGCTCACTCTTTCCTTAGAGATATATTCTGCCCTGCTCAGAACAGGTGATAAGATGTGATGGCCAGGAGATGTCCTTCCAGCCTTAAAATGTGTGGATTTGGAAGAAAGCAGAACCTGTTGTCCTGGAGGAGGAAGGCAGGAGCTGCGGTTTCAGATAGAGGAAGGCAGTGCTCTGGAAGCAGGGGCTTCTCCAGGCTGGGGTGACCACTGCTACGGCATCCCTGCATGAGAGGGAAGGTTTGGGGTAGCACCTGATTTTAACTCAGATTGAAAGCAACATTTTAAAAAGTGGCATGCAGAAAATCTGAGCAGGGGAGACAAAGTCAAGATGGACTTGCATCATATACTCGTTTTCTGCATGCAGGAACAGTTTGGGCTGTGTAGTTGTGCCCTTTCTGTGCTGCACAGCTGGAGAAACCATTTCCTTATGGCTGAGCTGGCGTGTGCTGACCTGGCTGACTCTGAACATCCATTTGCTGGGCAGTTCTTCCACCTCCTGGAAGCAAAACATGCTGCAAGTCAATTATACTCCTCTGAGAGCACCCCGATGCCATGAGTTACATACTCATTCCCGTCTTTTTGCTCTGCTTTCAGAGGAAATCACTCCTGCTCAGGTTCTCATCTCGGAGTCCAGTCCACACAGCTTCCAGGTGAGCTGGGCTCCTACACCAGACAGCGTGGCTGCCTACCAGATCCTGTACGGGCCGCTCCCTGGGGACTCGGCGCAGCTGCTGGAGGTGGATGGCAAGCAAAACAGCACTGTGGTGGAGAACCTGGCACCCAACACCACCTACCTGGTGACGGTGACTGCGATCTACAGGTCAGGGAAGGAGAAATCCCTGTCAGCTAAAGCATGCACTCAGGAAGGTGAGTGAGCAGCACTTGCTGCTGAAAGGGAGGGGGGTTGGAGGGTGCCAGAAAGTACCCGGCAGTGCCAACAGAAGGATTTGGGGCTGGTACCACAAGTTAAGGACTGATTGGGCTGAGGTTCTCCAGTGTGGAGATGCAGAGTGATGAGAAGCCCAGGCTGCCTGGCTGCCCCTTCTCCTGTGTCCCCTCAGGAGCAGCTGGGAGCCAAGCAGCAAGGACTGCTCTGTACAAATGTCACGTAATAACATGGAGCTTCTTTTTGTAGAGGGCTCCAAAGTGAGGCACCTTCGCTTCGAAGACATGGGCTCCAACACCCTGAAAGCCTCCTGGGATGCTGCTGACGGGAAGGTGCTGGGTTACCGAGTCAGGTGCCGGCGGCAAACAGGCCCTTCGTCCCTCATCAGTGTGTCGCCACAGATCCACAGCGTGCTCCTCACAGACCTGCCTTCGGGCACCACCAACAAAGTGTGCGTGAAGCCCATGTACAAAAACCAGCCGGGCAAGGGGCTGTGCCGCATGGTGCGCATGCAGCCAGGTGAGTTGGGGTGCGAGAGAGGATCCTGGAGCCCTTTTGAGAGGGGAAGGCATCCTGAAGGGGACTCGGGTGGTGGAGATCCAACCCAGAGGAGCACTGGTGGCTGAAATACCCTGTGCTCATCAGCCAGCTTGTCAACAGGGCTTCATCACAGCTACCACCCCCGAGGATATTGCCCAAAGCTAGGCTTTTTCCCCTTTTTCTAAGAGCAATACTCCTCCTAGTGGCATCGCGTTTGCAGGCAGAAGGAAAAGCGTGCAGGGGACTCGGTGCTGATCTGGAATGACAGAGGCAGGGAGGACGCTGCTAAAAGCTGACATGGGCATTGGAAGTGCAGTTTTAGGCTTTTGAACTCTTGGCTACCCTTCACTTTTCAACACAGTAGGGACAAGCTAACTACTAAACACAGCCACTTAGGCACAAGGCATCTATCTGCCTTCCTCCTTCCACTACCCAGAAGCCACTTATCTATGATGAAACACAAAAGGATTTTCAAGAGGCTGAAGTAGGAGCTAAGAAGCAGCTGTCTGCCAGGGCAGAAGCACAGCCTTTTTCCCAACAAGAGGTCAGAGCAATGGTGATGATGACCACAGGGTCATCTGGTCTCTGACTCATTCTGATTTGGAGAAAGGATAGATGAAGCTGATGTTGTGCTTTTTGTGTTCTTCCCAGCTACAGAAGCCCAAGGATATAGAAACAGACAGAGAGCATGACAGACCTGAGAGTGAACTGATCCCCCACAGAGCAAGGGATCTCGCTTGGACAAAGACTTGGGGTCTGCAGAGGAAGCCAGAAAGCTCACGGATCATTTCCCAGCCTGCACTGTCAGTTGAGCTGTCCTGGTTGTCATGCCTAAAGGCTGTCCTACGTCAAGTTCTTGCAAAGCTTAAAGATCTGGTTTGGCTGAATGGAACCAACAATCCAACTGGTAGATGCCAAATCTGTACCCTCTCTTGTACCAAAACATGCCTGACAAACAACAAACAAAAGCAACCCAATGAATCCTCATATTGCTTGCTCATTTCCTATTCTCTATTTATTAAGTGTTGATACAGTTGTATTTTTGCAGCCTATGAACATGTTCAAGACACAGCTGTTTACTGCACTGGCTTTTTATTCTGGGCACCTGCACTCAGAGAGAGATAACAAACTGTCAATAGCCATTGATATTGGCAAAGAGCAGCTTTCCTCCAACTCATTCATTGTATTCAATTGGTATTGCAAATTAGGCATCCCAAAAGTATAGCATCTCAGGGATGGAAGGTAAAAGCACTAGGAGAAAGAATAACATGTACAGAGAATGTACAATACACAGAGGAGACCTGGTCAAAGCCACCAAGATATCTGAGAAGAGGAAGAAAAGAGGCTATTAACCCACTTGGCCTCTGGCCAGGACATGGAAACACTTTATAAAGGACCTGCCTTATACAAAGTGCAAGAATACTCTAGTTTTTCCAGTGGGTCTTTATTTTGTGGCAGAACTTGGTCGGAGAACTCTGAGGAATGGAACAACAGGACCATGCCAGGCCAGGGCTGACAAGTACTGCTGATGAGTGCTCTAGGAGAAAAGTTTGTTCACGTCTGCCTGCTGAATTCTTGAGTCTCATCAACACTGGCACTGGTGCTAAGTTCATCTGCTGCAGTAACTTACAGATCCTGGCTTTGAAAGATTCAGTTCCCCCGACGCATTTGCCTTGGGATCTGATAACAGCCTGAGAGAGCATAAAACTCAGAAAACTTGGGAATTTGCTTCCCCAGCAGGCTACTCTAATCCAAAGCCTTCAGCCCTCAAATGAGCTCAAGGAGCAGCAGTGAGTCCAGAAAGGCCAGACTGTAAGGCCATCTGAAGCAGTTATTTTGGTTTCTCATTCAAACGTGCACCTCCAAACAACACAACAGGGTACTACTGCCTGGATTGTGACCACTGAATTATTGTGGCATACCTGCAATCAGTCACATCAAGTTAGGTGTGAGTCTTGCCATCAGAGCAGCTATATAGAGATTAATTAGCCTGTACTATGGCTAATTAGGGGCTGTAAGTCTCCAGCACTATCATTCCAGGCTCTGTCCTCTGTGCTCTGAAGACTCCTAAAACATCTTTAAATTGTCTTGTACTGGGCTCCTACTCGGTGCTAAGCTTTAGCTGCATTTATAATTCATTTTTTTTATGGGAGATATATGAATCTGATTCTTTCCCCCCCTTTTTTTTCAAGCCCCACGCTTGAATTGGCTGTCACTAAGCTACTCTTCAGAAAGGGGAGTTGGAAGAAAAAAATAAAATAAAATAAAATAAAATAAAATAAAATAAAATAAAATAAAATAAAATAAAATAAAATAAAATAAAAATAAAAGAGAGACAATTTTAGTAGCTAGTGACAAAGCCATTTGAGAAGCACAGTTCCAAAATTCAGGGCTTATGGCTATAAAGAAATATAGCTACCCCTCTGGTAACCAAAACCAGCACAAGTGGGAACACCTTCCCTCCATAACGCTTGTTCTGTTTTAAATTTATTGCTTATTTGTTCTACCCACAGAACACTTTTTTAAAGCCGTGCTTGAAGAGCCTCCATGCACTGTCATTCCACCCAGCAAACCCTCCATAGCTCTGCTTATGGACTCCTTAAAAAGAGTTCCTTTTGAAGCTGAGGGGAACTTTGTCACTGAGCTCCAAACTCGTCACGTCCAGGTTTATGGAACATTTGCCTTGGGCTGTCTCCTTGCACAGGAGGAAGGGATGGGAGGGAGATGAGTCATTCATTAACTCGATACGAAGATTTCTTATGATTTGTGTTTTCCTTTGGAATGTGTATTTGTGACTGATTAATCTTAATGGAGACTCTGTGCTGAGGAAAATATAAAGCCTCTGGAAGCTCTCACGCAATAAGGTATCTTGTTCAATCTTGCTGTAGGACAGAAATTGTTTAATTTTGCACAACTCCCTGCATAGCTTACTAATACATTCGGATTCCCCCAATTGTAACGCACCCTTTTGAAGACAGTCAATTAAATATAAAATACGAGAGCTATTGAATGATTCCTTCGTTCTTGATGGCAGTAAGGACAAATTGGTTAAGTGTGGCTTTTGTTCAAAGGACAGGTATGGGTTCAAAAGCTGGTATTCATTTCAATTTTAAATGACTTAAAAACAAGCATTCCACCCATGACTTCATAGCCTGGCTTACAGAGAACTTCACCCCCACCCTTGCCAAAAAAAATGTCAAAAATTTGTAGGCAGAAATGTGTCAGTCTCAATAATGTTTCAGCTTCAGTAAATAAAAATTCCTTTACAAGAAGCCAAAAAAATAAATGTCCCTTAAATCTTGTCTGAACTAGTAGTACTCATGAGGATGAAAATTCCAAGGTGGGCAGGTAAGTTAAACTATTTTTTAATTTTTTTTTTTTTTTTAATTAAAGCCTAGTGATTTCTAGGGCTATTTAAGCATCTTGTCTGTACTGGTACAGTGGGTATAACACCTGAACACTTCTCTAGTGTGAAAGCACAAACCATTGAGGTTGAAGATGACCTAGGCTGTATTCTGCATTTCACACTATCTCAGACTTCAGGACTTTACACATGAACTTTATGTGTTTCTGATTTTTACAGCTACTTTCCTTGCTTTTTCCTCTTCCCCCCATTTTATGTTCCTCTCGTGTTCATTATAAACATTACAAACAATTTGATTAGGATTAGTTTCTGCAAAGTGAGATACACCTCTGTATCAGCCACAAGCACATAGATTCTTTTTCCTGGTTCAGGAGAAGGAGAAGGATAAATGAATAAAGTAGTCTGCTACATTGAAAAGAAAGGGCCACCTTCAGCAACAAGGCGCCTCCTGGGACCGATTAATGTCATCTCCATCACTGATTTGTTATTTCTAGAGAAACCAGGTGGGTGTGTTTGCAATGCTGTTGGAGCTTGATGGATGCTGATTTCAGTCCTGGTTGGTAGCCACACACTGGCTGCAAGCCCTGGCTGCCTGGCCACAACTCCTTGTACTGGTGGGCTCATGGTGGAAGGGGCAGCTTTTAGTCTGGAGAAGAGGAGGCTCAGGAGAGACCTCACTGCTCTCTACGACCACCTGAAAAGAAGATGTGGGGAGCTGGGGGTTGGCTCTTCTCGCAGATAACTAGTGATAGGACTAAAGGGAATGGTCTCAAGTTGTGCCAGGGGAGGTTCAGGTTGGAAATGAGGAGACATTTCTTCTCAGAGAGAAGTCAGGCATTGGGATGGGTTGCCCAGGGAGGTGGTGGAGTTAAAGGAAAGGTTGGACGTGATGCTTGGGGACATGGTTTGGTGGGTGACATTGGTTAGTGGGGTGATGGTTGGACCAGATGATCTTGAAGGTCCTTTCCAACCCTAATGATTCTATGATTCTATGTTTCATTTCCCCTCCCTCTCTCTCTTCTCCATGCCCCCCCCCCGCCGCCATTTTGGGGCTGCCCCCAGGGCCGCGCCGCTCCCATGGCAACGCCGCCACGCGCCCGTTGCTAGGGCGGAACGCCTCCTTACTAACTTTGTCCCTCCCCTCTCCCCGTCTTCACCCGTGTCCCCCCTCCCTCCCTTTGCCCCTCCCCTCCGCCCCCCGAACCCGCCTCCGATTGGCTTCCCGCGGGGGGACGTCACCCGCGCGACGGCGCCGGGCCCAATCGGGGGGCGGCGCGGGCGCGGGGAGCGGCGCGTGGCGGGCGGCCGGCGGGGTGCTGCCGGTTGGGCGGGGCCGGGCGGAGGAGGAGGAGGAGGAGGAGGAGGAGGAGGAGGAGGAAGAGGAGGCGGCCATGTCGTGGCTCTTCGGCCTCAACCGCGGCGCGGCCCCGGGGGGGAGCGGCGGGGACGCGGCCGGGGTCTCTCTGCCGCCAGCCCCGGGGGGTACCGGAGGTGCTGGTGGGGGAGGAACCGGGGACCGGCACCCGCCCAAGGACAAATGGAGCAACTTCGACCCCACGGGCCTGGAGCGGGCGGCCAAGGCGGCGCGGGAGCTGGACGCGTCCCGTGGGTGACGGGGGAAAGGGGACGAGGGGGAGGGCGGCCCCGGGGGAGGGCTCGGAGGTGCTAACGGCCCCTGCCCTCTCTCTTGCAGGCCACGCGAAGGATGCCCTCAGCCTGGCGCAGATGCAGGAGCAGACCCTGCAGCTGGAGCAGCAGACCAAGCTCAAGGTGCGCACGGGCTCGTCGGCCCCTTCCAAGGAAATACCAGGTTTTGGGGCTGGCATCAGCTGGAGCCCCGTTATGTAGTGATCTGCCAAGGATCCTAAGTCCTTTAGGTTGTGGTTCAGCTTTGGTGCTTGCTTTGGAGAAATAAGAGCGCTGGAAGGTGAAGTGCAGCGGGGTTGGCACCTCCTCCAGCACATTTCCCCACTTTTTGGGCAACTGGCGTGTCTGGAGTGGGTTTTTAAATCCTGCAATGTCACACTTGTTTTTAGGGAGCAATAAGGATTTTCTGCAGGGAATTGTAAAGTAGCTGTGTAAAAGAGAGACTTGCACACACTTTATAATGTTGTTTTTTGTTGTTGTTGTTTTTTTCATTTTTTTTTTTTCAGGAGCTGAAATATATTTAATCACTAGATAGCAAACTACACAATTCTTATAATCTTCTTACAATCATATTTTAGCTTTGTTTTGTCACCAGTTGTTTTTGGAGGCTACCATTCAGATAACAGACGCATCGATTTGATCCTGTGAATCACTGTAATTTTGAGACTTGGAATATAATTGCCATCATCTTATCTCTCTATAGGTATATATTAAGCTTGTTTGTGACAACTATCTGCTTATCTTACCAGGAGTATGAAGCTGCCATAGAACAACTGAAGAATGAGCAGATACGGGTACAAGCAGAAGAGAGACGAAAAACGCTCAGTGAGGAGACAAAACAGCATCAAGCAGTAAGGGAATGGGGAGGAAGATAACTGATAAGAGACCTTCTTTGTGTTTCCCATATGGAAAACGAAACAATGCATTAATTGTTCGCTTTGATGATGCTGGGGTGGCAGTGAGCTGTAAATGGGAGGCCATTCACCAGCTGAGCCTTTTACACTGGCTTTGTGGTGATTAATTTAATTTGTAGTTAAATGTAGCTATGTATGCTTGAACTTCTGATACCAAAACCTTGGTATCGTCCAAAGAGACAGCTAATGGTACTTGCTCTTCTTGTTTACTCTTTGGAATTCCCCTAAAGAAACTTCTAGGGAAGTGCTGCTGAACAACCTGAGAGACACTTTGTATTTAGGAGCTGGTGGCATTATAACATTGTAGACTATGGGCTTACTGAGCGCTGTTACCCTGGACAGTGAAATGTCTCAAGTTACTTGGATTTCAGTTTTAAGTAGCCCATCAGCTTCTGTTTCTTCCAAGTTTAATCTTTTGAACAGAAACAGTAACTAAGGAGAAGCAATGCAAATCTGTGAGCCGCTGGAGGCTGTGTTGTGAGCAACATAGGTGTTTTCTGGTATGTTTTAGCATGAGGGACTGAGGTGGCAATAGTAAGCTAGCTCTTTTTCTAACAGCTCTCATATGGTGGCTTTTTACTTTGAAAAGACAGAAAAGTAGGGGATTGATTGATTCTAATTGGTTATTCACCCTGGGAATAGAGCTCAAACTACTGGATTGGCCCATGTTGCTTTTTATCCCGTCGAAGTTTAGACTTTGAACGGGGCCGGCTCAGGAAGCGTGCTTCACAGTCTGTTCATGAGTTAGCGCTTGAATTCTTGCAGTTCACAAGGCAGTACTTGAAGTGAAAGCTAACTTGATTGTGATCTGTTCCTGAAGTGCCATGCTTTAATGTAAAGTTATTGAGGAGGTAACTTGCAAGCTGTTCTGGTGTCTCTATATTTGGAGGGGAGAATAAAATCACGCACTTTGTAGTCCTCCTTGATGGACTGGGCAGTGTGTATCTTGACACTTCTATTGCTTGCGGTTGCCAGTCTAGATACTATGTTTTAGAACATGAAAGCATGTTTGTCCTAGTAAGTAAGCATCCCTTTCTGGGCCAGAGAACACTTGTTCTTCATTTTTGTATCTGTGATACCTTAAAATGAAGTCAGACTACTAGACTTCTCAGCATAGAGGAGTTTATGGAGCTTGCTGAGGATCCTTGTCCCAGACTTTGCCCAATCATTTTTTTCAAGCCCTAGATTTTTTATTTTTTATTTTTTTGCTTTATGTATGCTTTTGTTTTTTTTCCCCCTACATGTTCCAAATCTCATTGCCTTTGGGACTAGGTTCTTTCCAGTGCCTAACCTTTTTATTCTGACTACTACTTTTTTTTTTTTTTTTTCAGCGAGCCCAATACCAGGACAAACTGGCAAGGCAGCGCTATGATGAACAGATGCGACAGCAGGTATGGTAGCTTCCTTCTCTAACCCAGCTGGGAACTGAATAGTAGCTTTCTTACGTCAAAGGTCTGGAACTGTGCCTATCATGCTGGCCAGATAGCTAATGCTAGACACAGTTGCTCTCATCCATAGGATTCACTTGGCATCAGTGTTCTTGGCCAGACAAATCAAAGATCAGGACTTAGGACCAAGTGGCTAAGAACATGGGACTATGAATGTCAGTCTGAGAGATGAGGAGAAAAAGAATGCACTTCAGCCTAAGCACCAGCTTCTTGATAGCAATTAATATACTTAAGCTTACATAAATACCTAGAGACCGGGTCCTTACAACTTTAATGCATCTTCTGCTGTCACCTCTGCTTCCAGCAACTCGCTAACGAGGAGAACCTGAGGAAGCAGGAAGAATCTGTACAGAAACAGGAAGCCATGAGGCGTGGTAAGTTGCAATTTTTCTTTCACGGTTGACAAAGTGGGTGGGCAGAGCACTCTCTGCTCAGGTGTTTGACTCCTTGTCTGTATTGGCTCCACGTCACAACTGGGCACGTGCTAATGTTACATTGGCAAATAGCAGGTAGATCCCAGTAGTGCTAGAACTGCCAGTTACTTGCAAAATGAGTTTAAGAAATGGCTGAACTCTTAAATGGCTGCTCTGTGGTGCTTGGATTTCCCAATAAACTATCAGCATCTCCTGATATTGCAGTGAAATCCTGCTCTTAGACTGGAGCAATCTAAAACAACCAGTTTTGAGGAGGGAAGAGAAAGAAAATAGCTACTGGGAGTAGTGGTTGAAACCATGTCACCTAACCTCTATTTGCTTTTTGTTTAAAAAAATAAAAGCTGAATAATGGCATCTTCGTCTGAAACTTGTTTTATTTCTTTTCGTTGTTACGGAGTTGCTGTAATCACTGGGTTGGGAGAGCCAGCAGGACTCCGCTAGGCCACAAGTGTCAGAATTGCAAGGCAGTTTGTAGGTGACCCGGTGGGAACAGAAAGTTGCTCTGCGCGCACGTGTTCGGCCAAGTTGTCTGCTCCTTGCTGCCATCTAGTGTGCTCTCGGCTTTGGTCAGTACCTGAAGTATTGTAGCAACCAATTAACAAAGCTCAGGGATGAACCTTATGGAAGGGGTGATTTAATTCCTGAGGTCGCCACCTCCTCCCACACACCACTCAGGCGCTGTCTTTTCCCTTCTCTGCTTTATCCCATGTTGTCTAGTTCTCTGGCTGAAGTCTGTCCTCAGCAATTTTTGTGGCAACAGGTTTCCAGAACAGATTTATGATTGTCTCGCAGTGTGCTCTCTGCAGAGGGCCACGTATTTGGTGTGTGATCCCTCTGAGCACCAAGGGAAAATTCCTTGCCTGTCTTCTCTGATTCTGTACTAGTTGTCTGGGAGCACACACAGCAGTGGTGAGGCCAGGATGCTTCAATGCATCTTCCTCCAATCTGCTGCCTGGGATTAAACCAGATGAAAAGATTGTTCTCTCCTTTTTTAAAGCTACTGTGGAGCGAGAAATGGAGCTAAGGCACAAGAACGAAATGCTGCGCGTTGAGGCAGAAGCAAGAGCCCGTGCCAAGGCTGAGCGGGAGAACGCAGACATCATTCGGGAGCAGATTCGCTTAAAAGCTGCTGAGCATCGCCAGACTGTGCTGGAGTCCCTCAAGTATGTGCAAGCTGACAGTATGATGTGGTTTCCTACACGACTGTGGTTTTCCCCCAGTCGTGTAGGAAAGCATTGCTGTTTATTCCTCTAAGCTTGGAGGATTATTAAAACTGAACAGTTTTGTACTCTGTACAATAGGAATTAGTTGAAAGAAAGAGTTCTTTTTAGTGTGTCTTGGTACATTGTGATCTGAGTGTGAACCAAAGAGAGTACAGAGCTGTGAGGTTTATACAGTTTTTCTGACAGATGATTTCAAGCTGTATTTATTAAGATTGAGACTTGGGTGCTGTGAAGACTTAGTTCTTTCAGTTTCTGAACATCTGCCATAAAAGTAAACCAGTGCATCTCCAAAGGGAGGGCATTTGAATTTTTAATTTGTTATTTTTAGGTACCTTGAGATTTTTGAATAGAAAGAGCTTTTAATTTAAAGATTACAATGCATCACTTACCACTAAGCTGATTCTTTAATATATTAAATCAGCTTAGTGCCAAATGCTTTTCTGGATTTAATCTCAGATCAGGTGTAGACATCAGATGACTATAAATGTATGTACGTGCTTGTTCATGTTTGAGTTCCCAAGTGAGCCCTCGGTTTGTTTTGACTGGTTCTAAAGAAGATCATTATAGAATATAAAACTGTTGTAAATTGTTTCAAATCAGTCATCAGAATTATTCTCTCTCCTGTTTGTCTTGATGTTTTGTTACCACAGGACAGCTGGAATGCTCTTTGGGGAAGGATTTCGTGCTTTTGTAACAGACTGGGATAAAGTTACAG
The DNA here is from genome assembly GCA_011076525.1 of Nettapus auritus. Taxonomy (NCBI): domain Eukaryota; kingdom Metazoa; phylum Chordata; class Aves; order Anseriformes; family Anatidae; genus Nettapus; species Nettapus auritus. The sequence continues at coordinate 2,734,962 of CM021785.1, read as the reverse complement.
CCACGGTAAGGCTCAGTCATGTACTGATAGTCTTACATACACCTACACAGACTTCTCTGGAAGCTAACTCCTTGCTGTGGTATGTCTGAAATTTTATGCAGAGTAAGCCATGCCGTGAGTGCTGCTTAGTGCTGTCTTGCAGTATTAATTTAAGGAGATCCCGCGTTCCAAACTTTTACACTAATTACTTCTCATCTTTGGTCACATAAAAGTTCTGACTTTGATCAGCCCCGTGTAATTGTCTTGCCTTTCGAGGAACAACCGCGTTGCCTGAAGGTGTGCCTGCTGTTACAGGTAATAGGTGGAGGTTCTGTGAAGAAGCGTGCTTTTTTTCATCCTAGTGTTTGTTCACAGTTGCTCTAGCATTTGCTGCCCCTTGTGTACGTAAGGTAGCAGTGTGTAGGTAACGAGCATTATCAAATCTGTAATGTCGCTTTTATAGGAGTGTTTTGCAAGTGGTTGTTCTTTGGGAATAGAAATCTAATCCCAGCTCCTTGCTGCTGATGTCTTCTGGTTAAATTGCAATCTGGAAATGTCTTTTTAGGGATACTAGGGAAAATACATTAAAATGTGGAAGAGTTGATCTCTGGACACAAAAGGGATTTGTTTCTTCTAGACCACTGTTCAAAATTTGTCATTGTGTACCCCTCACAAGTAAAAAATTAAAAATTAAAAAAATCTGTCAGTGTTCCCCCACTACAGGTATATTTATTTATAAATCATTAGAATTACAGTAACAAATATATATATTTTCATCCTGCACCCCAGTGGATGGACTTTCATACCCCCTGGGATGCTTTGGAGACCGCTGCTCCAGACAAGGGATACAAGACAGTGACATGACAGGGGGAGATTACGTGTTCTTTTTTTGTCTTGTCTGGAGAATTTGGATGATTACTATGCAACGATTGCTGTGCAGTCTTCACTAACTTGAACACGCAGGCTTCTGCCTCTTCCCTGGTGGGAGTTGTCACTACCTCTGCATTCAGAATTCCTGTATGTATTGTAAAAGTTCTCTTCTCCTTGATCTTCATCCCATTAATTGATGAGAAAGCATTGCTGGGGAGTAATGAGCATATAAATACTGCATGTTGATCACCAGGGACAGCATCCTGTCATTAGAACAAGGAGTGGGGAATAACATAAGATTTCCTGGGTAAATATTGAAAGGAGAGCGTTCCTTTCTTTTCACTGCAGCAAAAATGCAAATTCTTTTTAAAAACGAATAACGCCATTAATCACTTGCTAATGATGGGCTTTCTTCCTCTCTCTTTGCCTTGACTGACATATTTTTGGTGTCGTCTTGTGCGCCTGCATCGCCACTTCATGGGGAAAAATGTTGTTTATGGATAAGCTGGAAATGTAGAGATCACTTGTAGAACTGTTGTGTGTCTCAATTAAAAGCCGTCCAAGCATATTTCCATGGGAGGAAAGAGCGTGGCAGTTACTTCTTGTTGACTTTGTTGACTTAAGGCTGTTTCTCACTGCACTACTTACAACAAAACTTCACGGTGCTAAAATACTTTTAGTAGCAGGGCTTGTTAAAATGGACAATTTGCTTTAAATCAGTCCCAACCATCTGCTCCGCCAGCCAGTTTTATGCGGGGAGGCTGGCACAAAAGATGCTTTGTCTGAGTGAGTGCACGCTTTCAGTGGATCCTTTTGTAATCAGCAGGTCCTACCTGGAGTGCCTACGGCATCCGGAGCCTTTTGAAGATTACTGCCTGGTGCTTTTAGCGGCGTATTCTCTTGACCCAGATACCAGTTTCCTGCATTATGGTCACTTTTGCTTCTGACGAGCTCTTGTCTTGTGAATTTAGGACTTTTTTAAATAATGCCAAGAGTGCATGTATTTTTGGAAAGGAGATAACGCGGCTCTTACATCTTCTGTTGCTTTGAAAAATGCTGTAATGCTGACTCTAAGGCAAGATTTAGCCAGTTCTTTTTAAGAGTTCCTCTAAATTAGCCCTGGATTTTCATCTCCTTCTGTCTACTTTAGGGGTGGGATTGCTTCTTTTCCTACCTCTTCCCATCTGCGTAACCCCAAAGGTTCTGTTCAAAGTTGGGTTTGTTTTCTGTGGAATTCACTTTGTCAGGCATAGATTACTTCCTTTTCTAGATACTTCGTGATGAACAGATAGGCACTGTAATCAGACTGATTTGTGGAGCTGGCATGGTGATTGGGCTCTTCCGGGAGGGTGAGTTGAATAATTTTCCCATTTTGATGTGTAGCTGTCAATCTCCAAGCTGTTTTTTTCTCTGCATCTTGTAATGTGGGTGTCGGTGAAGACCTAAATTCTGATAAACCTCCCTCTGCCTGGATGGATCTGATGCACCAACCCCTAACTTTGTTGCTAAGCAGATGAGGCAAGGGTATGTGAGGTCTGAGGCAAGGGTATGTGAGGTCTTTGTCAAGGTAACTTGCTTTCAGAGGGAGGCTGCTAAAAAGATGGAGTCTCTTGTGTCTTCCGAACGCCTGTAAGCTGAGATGAGTCAGGAGCAGAGGTTGTCTTATTCTTTGCATCTTAAAACCTGCAGCTCTAAACTCTTCCTGTTTCCATCCAAAGCGCAGGTACGTTGCACATCTGAGCAGAGTGGAACCGAGCAGATGGTGTCTGGTTTATCAAACAATGCCATCCTTGTTGTCCTTGAGCTTTTTGACCTTGGGCTGTACTTGTAGCAGAAGCCTGCTCACCCAAAAAGCAATTGCAGCTTGCCCTTTTGTCTACCTGGGCTTGCTCAGGTAGGAATTACTGGCACCTAGCTGTGAGCTGAACACGGCCGATTACTTACGCTTGGAACCGTGAGGAGCAGTTGGCCTCTTCCTAAACACCTCTCAGTTTAAAAGTAATACCCCTCGTTCCTTACACTTTCAGCTGAATAGGATTTCTTGGTAAAGCAACTGACTAGATTAGATATGTATGAGCAAGTAGGACTGGAGGCTTATGTTTGTGCACCTGAATTAAAGATTTATAAGAGGTATCAGTGCTTTCACTTTCTGGGAACAAGGTTTAAGGAGAAAATCCCATACATACTGAAGATTTCTATGAAGTCTTGCTTTCAAATCCTGCCTGTCCCAAGATGTTAGTCATAGGAACCTCCTGGAATGTCTTTAGCATTGTCAGCACAGCGCCTTGTCTGTTCTGACAGCTCGCTATGGTGGAAAATGCTGCCTGCAGGGCTGCTTGGTTTTATATGAGGCAACTTAGTGCTGAACTGAGCAGCGACCATAAACCACAGAGCAGTCTGGAGTCTTTCTGCTTCACTGACAAATTGATGGGAATGTCTCGCATTCTAGGGTTTCTGAAAGACCTCATCTTTCACTGTAATGCAGTGGTGGCAATTCCCATGGTGGTTTTAGCTTTGAACCTCTTCTTGAGTACCTGTTTTTCTTCTGTATTGGATCTGACACGACTGTTCTCCTTCAGCAAGTGGTTTTGGCCTCTGCTGTCACCGCACTTACCTGCTCTGTCTCCTATTCAAAATGAGTTCTAGGAAGCATTTTTGAACAGCAGCAGTTCTCGTGTACCAGTATTTACCACAAATGCTAGTGTAAGGTGCTGTGTTGATATTACTGCCACATATATGGTGCTGCTGCTGTTCTTACATGGGTCGCAGGCTTACTGTGTGGGACAGTTCTAGGGCTCAGCGGATGGAATGTCTGTATGAGTGATATATAACCTTTTCTGTTCCTGGTTTTCTCCTTACTATCAATTTTTGCTACCCTAATGGTCTCTGTGCTCATTTCACAAGCTTTTTGTGCCTGTGTTATGATAGGTGATTTGTATGTATTCACTTGGGAGCATCTGCCCCTTTGCCCTTGGTGGCAGCCACAATTCAGATGTTTCCCTTGGCATCTTTACCTCAGCATGTGTTTTCCTGTGTGAGGAGGGGGGTAGTCTGCCAGGCAGCACCTGGTTTATTCAGGGTTATTATTAAGTGCCTGCATGGAATACCTTTATAAAAAAAAAAAAAAGGGGGGGGGGGCCGGGGCGGGGGGACAGGAATGAATTTGATTGAATTTGATTGTGTAAACAGCAGTAAAACATCTGAGCACAAAAAAAACATCCTACTTGCTAATGTCTGTACTGAACCGCAGTTCCCTACCGCAGGCCATGCTGCACGTTTCCACCATTGCCTTGCTAAAAGTTGTTCCTAATCCTCACCCCTTTCCTTTCCAGGTGGCAGGCCTAACCCTGCTAGCGGTGGGCGTTTACTCTGCCAAGAATGCCACTGCAGTAGCCGGGCGATACATAGAAGCACGCTTGGGCAAACCTTCCCTGGTGAGAGAGACCTCGCGTATTACCGTGCTGGAGGCGCTTAAGCATCCTATCAAGGTAAAGTTTAGCTTTGTTTTTGTCTTGTTCTTAGCCATGAGGATGCAAAACTCCTTTTACAGCTCTGTGGGTCTTTGAATAAACATATTGTTAGAGACTGCACAGGTGAGCTGATCTCGCTGCCATTTTATATAATATTTGGGGGTATTGAGTTTTGGAAGCAGTGGTTGATGTTGATTTTTACATGTGAGTGATTTTTGTCCTCTCTAGGTTGGTAAGCGTCTTACCAGCAAGGCTCAGGATGCCCTTGAAGGAGTTGTTCTCAGTGTGAGTACTGTGTTTTGCTATCTTGGGCTGGAACGATGACTTCTGAATCTCAATAGGAAAAGCTGTTACCTTATACACGCTTCAAACGCTGTAATTCCAGTAATTCTGAAGACTTATCACCCCTGTGGCACTGAGACCATAAATAAGTTCCTGTATTCAGTGACATACATTAACAATTCTGTTAACCTTCCTTTCCCTCTGTGCAAAGCAGTTAGAAATCTTAGCTCAGTGCTTGCCTGGCTGCAGTTTTTCTCTGTAGTCAGCATGTTAATATTCAGAGTTCTGCTTGTCTCATCTAATCTGTGAAATATTACTGAACCTAAATCTGCTCGTAGGCCAAAAGCCTCAGCAGCATGTGCACTTGCCCATCTTGTGAATGGTTCTAAACTTGCTAATTAGGGCTGCCTCTGTGTATTTGGTTCTGAATTTTGATTCCTTGATATCAGGCAAATTTAAGAGCTTGAGGCCGCTGAGAGAAAATGCTCCTGCAGGAATGGCTTTCTCCCAGTACCTCTATAAAGGCAGTAATAAGTTTGAGCGTGAATGTTTATCACTGAAATGAAAGAATTAGTGCTGCAGAGAGTCGCTTACATTTTGACATATCCCTCCCAGGGCATCCAGGATGGAGTGAATGTTGAGGTGTTAGCAGTTCTTAGAGCAGTTACTGCACTGCTTCCTGGCTTGATAGAAGAGAACTGCAGTCAAGTGGACAGAACTTGAAATTGAGTAAATCCTGATATACAGAGGGAAAAGACCCTAATCCAAAGCAATAAGCAGCTGAAGTTGAGGCTTAAGAGCTTGAGACTGTAGGAGTGCTGCCAACTTCTTGCTGGTGCTGATCTGTGAAGCTGATAGATGCTGGTGTCTTGGTACTTGCTGTTCCTTAAGTTTAACTCTTTTCTTACAGCCACAGTTAGAAGCACGTGTGAGAGATATTGCCATAGCAACGAGAAACACAAAAAAGAACAAAAGCCTATACCGGAATATTCTTATGTATGGTCCCCCCGGCACTGGAAAGACACTCTTTGCCAAGGTAAACCCTGCCAAGATTCTGACAAGGTGTATGTGGCAGAGGGTTCTGAAAACGACAAGGTCCTAAGCACCCTCTGATCTGAAATCCGTTGCTTGACCTTTGTATTTTTGCCTCCCTTCTGGGAAGGGAAGAGGACATCCACCTGCTCCAGATTAGTGCAGCCGCTTGGATTCTAGCGCTGAGCGTAGGCAGAAGAGCCCTTCCATCTGGAAAAGGCACTTGGCAACTGTGACTTGTGAAATTGCAACACCAGCCTGCTGTCTCGTTTCCACCTCTGTTAATTATATACGCTTGGCTAAATAGGGTTCTTCCCGCTTGTCGTTTACTAATCCTCAAGTGAAAGAAGAGATAGGTATGGCTTTACTTCGCATATGTTCCACAGGGATGGTGTTTGCATGGATTTGAGGTGGGATTTGATTTTTGACTTGCTTATCAGTGCTTTTTTGGTAGATGTGAGGTTTTCTATGCTTGTTTGATTTGGTGATTCAAGCTGAGTTTTGTGTCCCTGGCAATATATTGAACCTGTAGCTCAATACCATGCTGTTGTCTCCAATAGTCTGCCAGCTAGTTTGGATTTGTAAAGCGCTTAGAGAGGGGCAAGGCTAGGAAATCGCAGCAGAAACGTAAAGAGAAGAAGGAAGAAGAGCTGAGAGAAGTGTTTAGCAGTGCAGAAAGGGGAAGTGTACTTAACACCCAATAGCACAGAAACTCCAAGGGGCTGGTGGTGGTAGCTGTAAAGGATTGAAACAGGTTGGAAGAGTGAGGAAAGGGCTGAGTGCATCTGACACGCTCTAGAGAGGAGCAAATACCGCACTGAGAAGCTGACTGTTTTCTGAGCCGTGACTTTGGCGCTTGGGTTGATGGCAGTGACTGTACAGGTTGCTCTTCCAAAAAGGCAACCTGTCACAGTGTGGTGGCCTTCTTTGGCTACTGCAGCGCAAAGCTTTACGGGTCTGCAGCTGTAAGTATTCCTACTATATGACAGGATTCTTAAGACAGATGTGAAAACTCTTGGATACAACTGTCAAAGCTCCCAGCTTCGTTGGACTGATGCAAAACACTAAACATTAGCAGCAGGAACTGGGCGGTTTTAATAGGCAGAGCAAAGCTTTTTTTTCCCCTGCCTCCTGCTGCACAGCAGATAATTGGTTGGGTTCAGCTAAGCATGTTTTGCTGGAGCTGTTGCTTGTCTACGTGGGTTGACTTGTTCATTTTAACCTTCAGATGACTTTCTTTGACTCACAGAGCTGGATAGCCAGCTCTGGGTCAGCTGATGATGTGTAACTCAGCCTGCTGTCTGTCACCGTGGCAGGGCTCAGTTGGAGGCTGGTTTGTGAACCGTTCTGAAAGGGAGGATGGAGATCTTTCCCTTTATTGGCTTCACATCCTCGCCAAGGCTGTTCTTTCAGACACAGGCAGTTGTGGGCTGATTCACCACTGAGGTGTCACAGTGAGATGGAGGAGAATTTTAAGCTGGAAGCTTAATTACCATGTTACATAGCCCTTGGCAAACTAGTTGGGAGGTTTCCTGAGGCTGTAATTCTGCCCTGCAGTGGCGTGGCAGCCTAAGCAAACTTTGGGCAGTGTGAGCCGTAGACTCTTCTGATGCTCTTGGTTAATATTGGCTATCTCCTGTCAAACTTGCATTATGGGTAGGCTTGCATTTTGTGACTTAGCTGAAAAAGCACAGAAGATTTGAAAGGCTTTTTTGTTCTTTTTTTTTTTTTTTTTTTTTTTTAATACCTGCAGCTTAAGGGAGATGTTTCCAGCGTGCCTCAGGAGCTTCATCAAACCCTTTTGTCTAGTACCCACCAGACTAAGGATTTGTGGCAGGTTTTAAAAACACAGTAGTAAAGTTCTGTTATTTTATTTGAATACTCAGGGGGTTCAATGAGCATTTAAGTTTTTTACTTTTTTTTTTTTTACTTTTTAAAAATAAACCAATATAACTTTGAGTTATATTAGTTAAGCATCTAGTGAAAAGAATCCTGTTCTGCTGCACAGGGGAAGTAAATTATGAACTAGACCATGAAGAGCAGAGTGGAAGAAACAAACAACACGAGTTACAGATGAAGGTATAAGCACTCTCGGCAGTGCCTTCAGCTGATAAAATTTCATGCGTTGCCACAAGACTAATTTTCCATCTTTCCTTCCACTTCAAAGCAATGCTGAAAGCTGCCCCCACGCTACTGAAGTGGTAAAGAAGTATTCTCTCCTTTAAGAGCGTACTCACCATCTGAAAATAAGCGCGTTGATAGGTCTAAGCGACTTCTATTTCCCTCCTCATCTTTTACGGTCTTGCAGTGAAAGGGAGCGCTTAACCCAGTGGTTTTGTTTCGTTCCAGAAATTAGCCGTGCACTCGGGCATGGATTATGCCATCATGACAGGTGGTGATGTTGCCCCCATGGGGCGGGAAGGAGTTACTGCCATGCATAAGCTCTTTGACTGGGCAAACACCAGTAGGAGAGGGTAAGTAGAGGTTCCTCTGACCCCTGAACGCGCTTTCTTGCTCGAAGAAGCTCACTGCAGTGATGTAGTTCAGAGCCCTGATCCGTGTGAATGATACTCGTGCACAGATGAGGCAACACTGACCAGGAGTAACTTCATCCAAAGTTTGTCTAGGATGGGTGAATTCTTGCTGCTTGGTAGTATTTAAAAGGCTGAAAGCTTTTGCTCTCCCACTCCACCAAACCTTTCTTGTTTACTTCAGAGTTTCCAGATCAGCCATAGCTTGACTCCCTGCTGCTCTCCCCACGCTGGTGGAGAGAAGTTGCACGCTTGAAGGCTGGGCTGTATGTCTTTGAGGGATTTCTGTTCTGACAGTATTTAGAGTTAGCACAAATGGAGGTGCAAATAGGTGTTTAAACTGCCTGGATGTTAGGTTCCCTGCTGCAATTGTGCAGGTTTTAGACTCGTAGTGTTTGGATTTGGCTTCTCATTTAGTTTTTGAGTCTCAAGCAGAAGCAGAGAACTATAAGAAAAAAGGATAAAGTGGAGATGGATGCTGAAGGCGTTGACATTAGGTGGAGGTAAAAGTCACAAGCTGCTTGTGACTTTTTTGGTTAACGTTAAAAATAAAAAATAAAAAACACAACCAGAAGTACTGATACTAAGGCTAAAACTGAACTCCTTGATTTTTTTTTTTTTTTTTTAAGCGTGTACTGATGTAAGTTGATTTCTATAGTCCAAAGGCAGCTGAGGAGCTGTTTGTCCAGACAGGTTATTAAACTCCACTAGAGAACTTGCAGTGGGTATTGGTTTGGTTTTGTGTTATGTTTGGATTGCAGGTTTCCTGTAGGTAAACACAACTAATTGGTGACTTAGGTGGACATTACCTTGCAGTGTTGGTTTTAATCCTTGCTATGTATGTCATCTAAATGTTTCCATTTGCTACTCTGCAAGTTTGTTTTTTAAAGGGGAGAGTAAATGTCCTGAGGATTTCCACTCCTTTCCTTCTACAGCTCATCAGGTTAAGAGGAGGTTAAGGTGTAAGAATTTAAGTAAGCTTAGAAAAAGAAGTTGGAAAATATAGGAGATTACAGATGCTGGTTGAATTTATTCTGTCCTCATTAAAAACTTGTGTTATAAGAACTTTAAACACTCCAGACACCTTTGATCATCACCTTTGTAAGATGGTTTACATGTGTCCATATACATCAGTATTCTAACCTTTGGTAACGTGCAGTATTTATGCAGCCTTTATTCTGGATATCCAACAATCTTAGCTGCTGGTGAGCGCTGTGTTACCTTTATTAGCTAAAGCAATAGTGGTAGAGGATGCTTCTCTGCAGAGGTTGTAGCTGAGAATATTTTCAAAAAAACTGGAATTGAATAAAAGATGTTAAGAGGCCCTGAAATCCCTTGAAAGAAAGCTGTATTTGAAGCTGGACAAGAAAGTAATACAAGCTGTGGCAGCTTTATGAGCAACTTGGTTCTGTTATTGATAAACATCTTTATACGCGTGGTCTCTTGGGAAGAGCACTGCCCCTGGGTTGTAAGTGAATTTATTTTCGTGAATTATTCATTGACTTTATTAATTCACTTCTCCACAGGTAGTAAAACCATTATATTATTGGCAGTGTGGTTTGGAAGGGAAAAACTCAAGAAAATAGCAAAACAGTATGCAAGGGAGGACTCTGCAGGTTTTCAGAATGGCATAAGGAAGCATGGCAGGAAGAAGCCACTGTCAACAAGGCTTCTGTGCTTCTGTTTCGGCCTTGCATACACTTCTCTAGATAGGAGTAATGCTAAAAGAAACACTCATAAATAGCTGGGGAGCAGGACTAGATTTCAGAGATGTAATTGGACTTGACAGGAACATGCCAGCACTGCTAGGTATAAACCCATTGCCAAACCGTGCCCATGAAAATGCCTTTTCTCTGGTAATTGGTTTCTCCCATCTGTATTTAAAAATCTGGAGGAGGTTAAGGTCGTGTGCCCAAGAATTGCTTCTGCTCAGCCTGCTTCTGAACAGCAGGAAATAAAGCTGCAGAGGTCTGGAGTCATTTATGGCCTAAGGTGTCTTTAACGCCTCTTTCTTAACTGTTGGCATGGGCCAAGAGCATGCAACCAGAAAGTTGCTGCAGCTCAGATGAGAAATGTTGCCTTAAGAAATGAAACTGGTTGTGTAATCCTTCGGGTTTACCGCTGGTCACAGGTGTGGGTGTCAAGTAGGGGGACAGGAGAATCCTTGAGCCATTGGAGCCTCACTTACCTGTCTCCTATTACTGTGTAGCGCTTTCTTTTCACAGCCTCTTGCTATTTGTGGATGAAGCAGACGCGTTTCTGCGGAAGAGGGCAACAGTAAGTACTTTCTCTGTGGTCATTGTGCATACTGCTGTTAGTCAGCCCCCAGCCTTCTTGTTTAACCCGGTCAGCCAGCTTACACAGGCCGAACATTAAAACTGGAAGGTGCCACGTTACTCAATTAAGTCATGCAGAAACAAGAAACAAGCCCTTTAGAGCTGAATGGGATGAGCATCTCAAGACTGACTTGCGAATTTCCTGCAAAAGACATGGGTGACATCTTTTGGGGGGGTTTTGCAGGTGACTGGGCAGTAGGAAAGAGGTGCTTTGTACAAGTAAATAGTGATCTTGGGATATATTAGTAACCAAACTGTGTTAACAAAGCTAAATCAGCACATATGCACACACAGATTTTTTTTTTTTTTTACAAAGTTACCATATTGTACATTGAATTTGGCCTTGCTACTTGAACCCCAGACTTGAACCCCAGTGGTCTATTTGAAGAGTCAACCCTAAAAGATTACTTTAATTATCCTGTAGCTATCTTACTAGATTAGGGAGAGCCACCTGGGCCGTTGTTAGAGCATTGGGTTTGAAGTCAAGGGAATCACTGACTAGGCAAATGTTTAACCTCTTGGCTGAAGCTTTGCTTCCTAACCTTTCTCCTGGGTATACAAATTGATCGTTTTTTCCCTTCAAGTTATTGTAGTGCTGTGCAGTCTACTTTAATGCAAATGCTTGACAATAACAAAACTCACTTTGTCAATAATGCTGCTTAGAGCTGTGACCTCTCAAGTCCCAAGCAGTTGATCTATCTTTGGATTTCTTCTTTGCAGGAGAAAATCAGTGAAGATCTCAGAGCAACTTTAAATGCATTCCTGCACAGAACAGGGCAGCACAGCAACAAGTAAGTATTTCAATTTTCCTGAGCTGAGGAAAGCCAGGAAATGCCTGTGGTGTGCAAATTAAAGTTGGAAGCCTCTGATCCATACCATTAAGGGTATGGATCAGAGAAATTTGCACAGAATATTCCCTTCTTAGTTTATATCCTGAATGCAGCTTATGTCTCCTTTATCTTTTCCCGGAATATGCAACTCAGAAGGGTTGTACATAAGGTACAGATTTTTACAAGATGTACACGTTCTTAGCTTCAAATAGTTTTCCCTCTTTTTCTAGGAAATAGTTCCTTTTAGACTTGTAATATTTCGTAACTGTGGATCTAGCAAAGTTATGTTTTTGACCAGATTTATAATTCTCCTGCAAGCCAGTGAGAGGGAGTGATAAGGAGGCAGTCCTTTCCCCTGGTATTAGGGTACCTTAGCACTGCTCTGGGCATGCTTGTTTTGGTGCTCTTGGGTGCCACGCCTCCGCTCTAAACAGCTAGGCTGTCATTTTCACGGATGCTTAGTTTGCCCCTAATTCAGACAGTGAACCATTCCAGGAGAATGAACATGTCCTCATGATTCATGCGCTGCATTTTGCTTCTAAAGAGCCTTATTGCTGCTTTGGGCAGTAAGGCATCCTGCATTCATAAATGGGAATTTACTTGCACAAGCCTAACGGTGTGTAAATCTAGCTGATTTGGAGAAACCCTGAGGAGTACTGTTATTTGGCTGTACCAGTGAGTTGTTACCACTGTAACTGAGCACTAGGAATTGTGAATTGCTGGCTTAAACTTCCTAAAGAACTTTCTGCATCTTCTTGCTGGGTATCTGTCTGTGCATGTTTGTTTTTATCCTTTTCACCCCGATGTCCAAGGGAAGGTTTGAATATCGGGGTGGGTGTCAATGCTTTTTCTAAGCTGTGTTTCTGCAGGGGTGTGGAGGAATTTCTTGTCAATAGAAAAGGAATGATTTCGTGCCAGTGTGGCTCATGGGCCAGCTAAGTAACTTCAGAAATGACAGCAAAGAACACAGCCCCCTGTAGAGTTGGATTTAAATAGACTGCAAGAACGTCAATATTCCAATAGCTGTGGTTAAAGGCCCATTTCAAATTATAATGCACTATTAAGCTGGTAACATCAATTAAGGCATTAAAGTAGAATTGGCATGGGGAAAAAGCAGCATTATGAAGCAAAAGAAAGGGCTTCTGTCTTCAAAATGCTCCAGGAGAGAGCATGACCTGGAAGCTGGCACATCTGTACCGTGGAGCAACGCCTGGTCAAACAAGCCACCTTAATGTTACAATACCTTTTGTGAATGCCTCTGTTTCTGCACACATTAGACGTGTAGCAGGAAGGTGTTCTGAGACTTCCTTGAAAGAAATAAGTGAACTATTGCCAGCTGCTGCAGAAGAACGATCTCCCCACGCAGTAGCATGCCCAGCAGTGGCAAACTCGCCTTGTTTTTAGGCCAGGATGAGTCCATTCCATGCTCTGCAGTGCTTTGAGCTGGCTGAGGTTCCAGTTGCGCTGTAGGCTTTCAGTTTGGCAGTCCTTGACACCTTCATAACGAGGATTTTAGTCCTGCTGTGATTGTAGGGTGCTCTGTGGCTAGCAGCTTGAAGCTAGGTCCCTGAAGTGGGGTTAAGTTGGAGATACGTGCATGCCAGAGAACGCCTCTCTCCGTGTTGACGCTTGTTCCAAGGTTTCAGACTTAGAGGTCTGTGGGAGGTTGCACTCTTCAAAAATGTTTCGTGCCCTTAACTTGAGGGTGACTGTGAGTAAAAGGATAAATTAGGCTTCTGTGGCAAGGACAGGCTGGGGAAGGCTGATATCGAAAGGCTAAGTACTATGTTAAATGCATTTCAGTTGTAAATAGCTTAAACTGTGCTGCATTTTAGCGTGTTGCTTGAGATGCTGTTACAAAGCTGTTCCTAAGAAATCTGCAGATGTGTCAGGTCTTTGATACCAGCCATGCCGGTTCCTGATGTTCAGACAGGTTCTTTAATGTGTTTTTTGTATGTTTCTCAGTCTTCCTTCTTGTATTTCTTACTTCCAGGTTTATGCTTGTTTTAGCAAGCAACCAGCCTGAGCAATTTGACTGGGCTATCAACGACCGAATAGATGAAATGGTGAACTTTGATCTGCCCCAGCTAGAAGAACGGGAACGGCTTGTGAGGATGTATTTTGATAGGCATGTCTTGAAGCCAGCTACAGAGGGTAAACAGTGAGTATCCCTGCAGCACTTTTCGCCCATGCAGGATTCTCGTTGTTGTTGTCTGTCTCCTTCTGTGCATTTTTTCAGTATTTCTAAGTAGCATTTTTCGAGGAAATATCTCTGGTTGTATGTGGCAGGCTATAGAACATCTTTCCAACTTTTCCAGGAAGTTGAATGGTTGACAGTAAGTTTCCAGGATCTGATCTTGGAAGTATTGGGGTTACAGTGACATTATCTTACAAATAAAACCAAAAGGCAATCTGGCTGGTCTTCCTGTCTGTCACGTTATGCGTAAACCCAGTTTAAACCACTCATCCAGGTAAGAGTTGAAGAGATGCCTCTTGCCATCCTGTTATGGGATGAGGTGTCATCCTAGAATTTTATGCCATGCTTTATCATATGCTCAAAACTTGGGAGACCTGTTACTGCGTTGGAGGCAGAAATGTAGATACCTACATTACTGTTGGCACTGTTGGAACTCCTCGTATCCAAGCACTTGCCTTTGCTAGTTTTAATCCACGTACACACATTTCTTTGTGCCATAAAATCAGGCTTTCTATCAACTCCTTTATTTGGAATGGTTTTTTGTACAGAGATTGGTCTGGCCTGATATTTGATTTCAGTTACGTGTTGCTCTTTACAAAATCTACCTCTGGCTTACCCCTCCTCTTGTCATGTAGCTACATGTAAAATAATCCTTGTGCTTGTGCTTTCAGACGTTTGAAGCTGGCCCAGTTTGACTATGGCAAAAAGTGCTCAGAGATTGCCAGGCTGACAGAGGGCATGTCTGGTCGAGAGATCTCTCAGCTTGCTGTGGCATGGCAGGTAAGTAGGGCTTTGATCACTGGGCTTCCTGGGTCATGTTCACTTTCTGGAAGGCCTGAATGTTTGAGTTTTGGAGTATCAGATCTTGTCTCACTTCCAAAGTTTCATTATGTCCATGCAGTAACACTAGAACACTGCCAGCTCTGCTGTGGGTGTCAGAATGTCAGCATAATTTATCTCACCTATAGGAAGAGCTTTTATAATCACTGGTGGGGAAATTCAGGGAAATCCCACTGAATTTACTGAATTAATTCCTCTTACTACTGTTTTTTCACCTTTTAAGCTACAGAAAGCAAATCTCCTTTCTAGTCTTTACCTGTGGTAGTCATGAGCTGAGATCCAAAGTAGCCAGTAAAGTGCTGATAGCCCTTATTTTATTCTTCATATGTTAGCACACAGCTGCTTAATTTTGCCATGTGGATATTGTATGATTGAAACATACTTTGAAGCATGTACTGTCATCTGAAAATGTACATAAAGCTTTACTAAAAAAAAAAAAACAGTTCTCTAACTGCCTGGAGATGTGCCAGGTTAGTTTTGTTACCAGCTCAGTCAAGAAACTCAGCAAGATGCTTGACTCTTATTTGAGATTCAGAGGAGCTGGTGCATGTTGATGGGTTTTAGATGGACTGCCGTAGTGTCCAGTTAGCATCTGTTCAAAAACAGCTCTGGAGAGCTGATGGTATGAAACAAGGACCAGAATCTTTGGTATATTTGCCTTTCCCAAAACAAGTAGGTTGCGGCTTCACTTTTTCCAAATATAGCTATGCTTTTTCTTGGCTTCTGATTTTGAAACCCAGAGTAAAGACTAAATATATTTGTTTTAAACTGGGTGACAGTGCTGGGGCAGGGGGGGACAGGACGGGACAGACCTTCTAATTGTTGTAGATTTTTTTTCTCTTTATTTAGAAGAGAACCCCACTATCCATGTATGTCAAAGGTCTTGCTGCCATGCATTTCCCATAATTAAAAGTTGTGGAAAATAATCTATTTGCTTTTTATAAGCTTCTCAACTCTCGATTTGTTGTTCCTCCCCAGAAATGAGGCTTCTAGAATTTATCCTTTAAGTGATCTTGAAGGAAGGGGAAGGTGGGGGTGACGTTCCTTAGTGTTGTTGTCCTGATTATTTTTTGAAATGTACCTCATAGCACGGGGACTGTTAAGAAGGGGCTCTATAGAATTGCATAAGAAGGTTATGCTGTCATACAACAGTCAAAGGGCTTTTAAGGAGGAAAAAAAAAAAAGGAGAAAAGGGGGGAAGCAAAAAACAGGAGAGAGCTGGCAAAAAGATAAGAACAGTTTTGAAGCAGAATCTGCAAAAAGCTTTATCTGTATCAAAATCAAAGTTATCGGTGTTCTGGATCAAGGGACTTTATATCTTGTCCTTTGTCGATGAAGAAAAGTGTCATGGATCAGTGTTAAAATAGCACAGCCTTTTTGCAGCTGGTGGCTAGACACGTGGACGTCTTTCCTCAGGAGCTGGATGGATGGGTACAGTTCGGTAGCAAATTTGTGGGAACATCCAAAAAGGAGTAAGGTTTCTGTACCGAATGCTGCCCTAGGCTGATCCTAAACACTACTGTGAGGCTCTTCTTCAGTCATTGGGTCAAGAAATTTGGAATTGCATCCACCTGGAGCTCATGTAGAGCCATACAGGTGGTTTCTTTTTGCCACGTTTGGCCCACTGACTTTTGGCTCTGGCCAACCTTGAACACCTACCTGTGTTTTTCTGCTGTGCAAAGTACTGAGGGTATGGCACTGCAGGAGCTGCAGTTAAAAGCCTCTGCGTGAGCAGAGCACGTCACAGCTGTGCAGATGTTCTAAGTACCCTTCACCCAACCCGATCTTCTGAGTGGTGTCGGTATTTTGAGGCCTGGGTCAGCTTTACCAGGTAGCTTGTTACACAAGCTGTTAAACAGTTCTCTCTCCTGCCAGGGAGGGATTAATGCTGCAGTCTGAGTCTTTCTGGCAGTGTTAGTTCTGCCTCTTATTCCTGCCTTCCTGCTATCCTTTCCGTTGTGCTTGCCCACCTCTTTGTATGGCTGTACTATGAACTGGGTCAGGGAGCTGAACAGAATTAAAAATAGCTTGGCAAGACAACTTAACCGCATAGTGACACTTCTGTCTTGGCACATGTGAGGTCAGGGTATGCAGGGGCTGTACGAGCCGGCACGTCTGGCTCAAGCAGTGCTTACCAGACTGTCCTCAGCTGGATGCAGCAGCTGTCAAGTGGTTTTGTGCTACCGATAGGACTGCTAATTTTGGAATTGTTGGTCTTTGAAACTCGTGTAGGATTGAACTGTTGATTTTTAAGATGCTTCGTGCCAAAGATGGCTGATGTGGGAAATAAGCCGATGTGAGTAGCGCACGCTTAATCTATTTTCAAGCCACGGTTTTGTTCCACTTGGACAAAATTTTGTCCCTCGTGGATGTGGGGAGCTTTAAGGAAGCTAACCTGAGGATTCTCTAGTTAAGAGGAAGATCTGGACTTCCCTCTCCGTTCCCTACTTGCGGTTGCTATTCCTGCCCTCCCCCCAAAGCATTATGGCAAGCTAAAACACAGGCAGGAAGAACTCCGAGATGTACAAGTTGAGAAGATAGAAGGCAGGAAGAGCCAAGAAAAGGGAAAAACCAGGTATCTCTTACAGTTCTGGTTTTGATCTTAGTAACACCTTCCAGAGCTGTTAAACAGCAGATGTCGTGAGCCTCGTGCTCTTCAGAAGTCCTCACAGCTGCCTTGGAACAATTATGTCTTGAGACATTTAAGCTTCCAGTGTTTTTTTAGATAGGCTCATCACAACAGCTGCTGCAATACAATATGCCTAAGGTCTCTGTTTAATAAATGGATTCAATTGACCCATTCTGGGGAAGATTACAGCACAAAGCCCTGGTGAAAACTGCTTATTGTGAATGCTGGAGCACAAAGCTGGATGGGAGCATTTTGTTTGCCTTTTGTTTTCAGTTATTTTGCATTGTGCCCTGATGCGACTTGGCGCTAATCCTCAAAGTGTAGGCTTAATTGCAACATGCCTGTTACTTAATTCACCTCAGATTTGTGTGTGTGTTTTCTTAATTAGTTTTTTCCTCCAACAGTCGTTTTCAGCGTTGCTCTCTGTAAGTGCTCTACCTCTGTCGAGGTGTCTGAGAACAAAACCTCAACCAGTGTCTGCACAACAGAGACGAATGCTCAGGGTGCAGAATGTCAGGCTTCATCTGCGGTGAAGAGTTGCTCTGTTCCACAGGGGCTGTCCTACTGTTACCTCAAGCTGACTGAGACCTTGCTGCCTGCAGTTCCAGTCTTAACCTCCATGCGATGAAACCTGGTCGAATGGCACACCAGGTAGTTCTAGGCAAGGTAGTGGGGCATCTGTGGTGCTGCTGTCGTTCCAGGATGTGCAGAAGTGCTGGAGGAAATGGACAGGGAGCACCTCTTGTAAAAACCCGGCAGGAAGTTATTGATTTGATAGATAGTAGACTTGATAGTTTTGAGATGCTGGGACCTACATCGCCTGTCTGATCTCATCTCACAGCTGGAACTGAACCTCAGAGATGGTTTGGGGAAAGGTAATGTTTGGAACCAACTGGAGAGAAACCATCATAGCCGTCAGCTCTTAACCAAAGAGCAAACTGAAAGTGCCCACTTCGCTGTCCCGTGGCCTTGCAGTCATTCCCCATGAAGATGCTTTTGGATTGCTCTGCCAATACTGCTATTAACATAAACATCTCAGTTAAACTAGAAGCCCAAGCAGTAGCTGCCGCTTTTGTACCTTTAATTTCACTCTAAGCTGGGTTTGAAATTGATTGGGTGCCACTTGAATGAAGCTCTGGTTCGCTGTTGTTTCAGTCTGGCTCAGGTTGTCCTGAAACAGAAAAAAATACGTGCAGAAAAGCAGAGTGTAACCTCTGGTGCTGGGAGAAATAGTGTTGTCTGTGGCACAGCTAATAGTCTGCATGCTAGAAATCCATTTTAATCTCTCCTGCAGAAGACTGTGCCTTCCCTTTTGTCCTTGTTCTTTTCCATTCTCCATATCTAATCCTTCGGGAATATAGCACGGATTAGGTGCATTTACACACTTTAAAATTCCCGTCAGATCTATTACAGTGCTGTGCAGACTTTTGAGTTCTGCACCCTGAACTTAAACCCATTGATAGGCTTTAGATCAAATGTCAAAGAAGCAACTTTTCATGATTCCAAGCCCTACCCTCTGGAAAATTGCTTTGGCATCACTTCAAAAGAATTCTCAGGAGTTTTATGTCCCAGTGTTAACGACAGAGGTGAGCTTCCTGTCATTTCTTTGCCTTTTGTGCCACAGATATAAATACCTTCTTGCTCCCTGAGCCTTGCTTGTGTTTAAAAAAAAAAAGGTATTCTGCCACACTAGGTTATGGACAGAATTAATGTTTCAGAAGTGTTTGAGCTGAAGGGCATTATAAGTCTAGGGGGTGTCTTTTTTATTATATTTTTGACCGGACTATTTTCGTTATGTGATTCAAAGGATACAGGTTGGCTTGTTGGCCAGGTAAAAATAAACCACTTTTCTTGGCTGAAATGAAGCACTGGGTCGCTTAAAGCTGGGCTTGTCATCTGTGATCCATTCCTCCGCTTCCACCAAAGTGCTTTGTTTTCAGATTATTTTTTCACTGGGCTCGAGTTACAAAACACGAATGGTTGCACTGGAAAAAAATGGGTTAAAATTTGTCCACGCAGGAGGCAGAGGTATGAATATAAATGAGGCACAGAACCATTTTTGTGTGTGTGCAAGCTACTCCCAGAAGGGACAGCTGCTTCCCCCATTTGCTTTCTTGACAGTGAGGGCCTGAGGCTTTCTAAAAATAGAAAGTCATTGAGAAAATCAACAGAGCGTGAACTGCACAGCTTTGCAGGAGTTTCCACAGTTAAATTTATGGTCTATGCAGAGGCAGGGAGGAAGAGAAGACATCCTCCCTGTTCTGTGGAGGCGCACAGCCCAGGAACGCTTACTCCATTTTAAACCAGCAGATCCTTCTGCCGGAGGGCTGCGTTGGCGAAGGGGTGCTGGCTCCTGTCAGCCTCAACTCCCCAGTACAAAAAAAAAAAAGGCAATAAATAAATACAAAACAAAATGCAGGAGGGTGTTGGGGTAAGTCAGGTTGTTTTAACTGAGCCGAACCTCCCCGCCTTGCCCCTGTTCCAGTGGTGAGAGAAGGCAGCTCGTGGTTTGATACCCGCTGGGTGAATGTGGGAAGGATCTGCCTTGTGGGGCGCAGGGTGCCTCTGCTCTCTTGTTGGACGCAGGACGAGCGCCGTTGTGCAAAGACTCTTTGCAGGCTCCTTTCTACTCCTCTGCACTCCCTGCTTGCGGCCGGTGTTTACCCTCTAAGTCGAGGTGTGAGCATTAGCCGAAGTTGTCACTTCTGCCTTAAGGAAGGATTACATAGGATTTGCACAGGGAAGAGTCTGCTTTTGATGCTTCTTGCTGTAAAAAAAACCAGCGCCTGCTGACTCCACGGTTACACGTGGCTAGTGCAGTTAAACCTTTTCTTCCTGGTGATGTTCCCTATTCTTCAAAAAGGGCTCTGGGGTAGGGGCTGGCATGTAAGCCAGGGGAGCTTGAAACCAGCTCTGCAACCTTTTGTCTGTTTGTTGAAATAACTACGCTAATTGTTCCTCCTGCAGTGAGGGTGCAGTAATCCAACAGGCAGGTGCAACCTGTGTTGGCCCAGTACTGGGTCGGTACTGCCCAGGTCAACAGCTGGCTCCGGGGTTTGTCTTCCCTCCCGTCCACATCGTTGGACAAGAACATGAAATGGCCACGCTGATTTCACGCCGTGATGCTCTTGCAGACTTGTTAAACTTGGAAAGAGAAAAGCTCTTTGCTCAAACCTCAGATCGGTGTTTCTCGCTGCTAATGATTCGTGCAGCGGGTGTGTAACACCTCAGGAACGCTTCTGCCTGTCTTGAAAGCAAAGTTTCTGTTCCTAACCAGGATCTCGGGGAATGCCCTGCAGACAGAAGGGTTGGTGTGTGGCAATCCATGACACTGAGGGCTCTGTGGCAGGAGGGATGTGGACACCTCGGGGCTGTTGGTTTGGGGCAGGCATCCTGGATGTGAGAAGCTGGAGGGGCTCCCACCCTATTTTGCGTCGCATTCCCCCCTAGCAGGGCTGTACAGGGAACCACAGCACGGAGTCGCTTGCAGGAGCACTCGCACGGGGATTAACCAGATATAGAAATCTGCAGCTCGGAGTTGCTGTGTTACCTTGGAGATGAGTTGTTCAGCTCACGCTGTAAGCATCCTCCCCTTCCTTCTAGGGTGCGGGTGCTTGTGTTACCGTCTGCGTAACGTCCACCAGCGGAGCCCTGGCTGTCTGCGTGTTTGGGCACAAGTGACAGCCCTTTTGCCGCAGCTAAAGCGAGGCAGCGTGGTCCTATTTACCTTAACGTGCCACTGGAAATGTGGGCAGGCTGGCAAGGATGTCAGTAGTTCTCAGCCTTTCCTGCAAGGAACTCTGCTCAAACTTGTGCTGCCCATTCAAGCAGCAACAGGACCAAGTGTTAATTTGCCAAGCAGAATTGGAGAGACACGGGTTGGGGGATGAACGGAGGGGGTTAGAGAGGGAAGGTCCCACAGGCAGGTGAGTGTGGGCTGGGAATTGACACAGCACAGAAGTGATACACGGGAGTTTCCCAGGAGAATGCAGGAGGAAAGCAGGGTTAGTGCATATTAGATGTCATTTTAGAGATGCCACATTGCCCATACTCACCCTGGCACTGATTGTAGTCCTCCCATGTAAGTACTTAAAACCTCTTCTGTTGTCTTGGATGGAACCGTTCAATCACCATATGCACCTTTTACTCTTTACTTTATCGACTTCGAATGTGCAGCGCTTTTAAAGCAGGAGAGGAAATTTAAACAAGCCGAGTGTGACTGCGGCCTAACCATACTGGCTACATTCAGCACTATGAACCCATGGCCTTGTTTCTTCAAAGATCTTGCCTTCCAGGAAATCCAGAGGCAGGTAGGCAAAGGTGCTTGTTAGTGCCCCAGAGACAGGCTGTAGTGTAGTATGTGAATCTTTCTCTGTGCTTGGGCAGGTTTTTTTTGTCTCAGTCCGTGGTAGAGCTGCACCAAGGGCCTCCTTTCTGATGGTGATAAGCCAGATCGCTGTGGCTACCCCCACTGACTTAGAACCAGGCTGGATGTTGTGCTAGGTAGCGTGGGGGCAAATGTGCATGAGGAAGACAGGGAGCAGTTCAGCTTTTCATTGACTGTAGGGTTTGTGATCGCTGGCTCACCTCTCTCCCGCTTTTACCTCTCCAGGCTGCTGCTTACGCGTCAGAGGACGGCGTTCTTACAGAGGCCATGATCGATGCCCGGGTCGCTGATGCTGTGCAGCAACACAGACAGAAGATGGAGTGGCTGAAAGCAGAGGGTGCTGAAGCAGGCAAAGGAGCTGGCAGAAACCCCCTCCTGCCTTTCCCCAAAGGAACAGCGGTGTGAGAAGCTTCCTGCAGGCTTCTGACCAGCGTGTTTGGGGAAGCAGCACGGGAGAAAAGCAGGAGGGTCTCCTGGGCAAATGTTTGGTGGAATCATGTGTTAAGTGAGAAACATGTCCGTGGATGCAAGGAAGGCGGAGGGAATGCTGCCTCAGTCTGCCTTGCCCTTCATGTTTTAAGGATGCACCAAAGGGGGAGGAAAAAAAAGGGTTTTAATAAGGCAGAAACAACTGTATTAAAGGACCCCTTTGCTCAAACACTGCTGACTGTGTTGGTCTGTGTGGCCTGTCTTGGTAGAGAGCCCCCAAACTCTACCTCCTTCTTGGCTGTTTGACACTGGTTTGGGCTGTTCTGGTGACCCAGGCCTATGGGAACACAGGGACTCCCCAGACCTTCTGCTCCTGTGTATTTAAACTGGGCTTATGCTCCGCTATAGAGGTATTTCTCATCTTTTTCCTGCATCGTGCCCAGGACATGCCTCTTCCTTGCTCATATCTCTGCGTGGCATCTCTCCTTGCTCTCCTGTTGTCACCCCTTCACACTCTGTGTTAGAGGCATGTTAACTGGGATGTGCAGCTGCACCTGGTTAACTTGGGGTCAACACTCAGGAAAAGCTGCTGCTGTGCCGTGGCTTGGTTGATAAGCACTGGGACTCTCCTTGTGATGCAGCTGCACAGCCTGGCTGCTCTCTGTGGTCCGTGCTTGGCCCCTGCAGGGTGGCAGCAGAGCCAGCCTGCAGTGCTGCACTGCCAGGGACTAAAAGCTCCGGAGCTTGACTCCTCTGTGCTGAAGCGCTAAGCAACCCCAGCCCAGGAGCTTTTATCCTCTTCCAGGGTGGCTTTGTTTAATAACCACATACACTCCCTGCATCGCTGAAGGTTAGTGGGACTGTGCTGAAGCAACTGGGACTTGAAAGCACCACTCAAGATGCTAGATAGCCCTTGAGGCGTTAGTGATCTCCAGCAGGAGCTGCTGCTCCCCAGCTTCTGTGGCTGTTGAGGCTGTACGGCCCGCAGGGCTTTGTTTGCTTTCTCCAGCCAGGCACTTGCTGCTACAGCTAGTCTGGGAGCAGCCCTGCGTATTTTTCCCCCTGGGTCACTCAGTTCTCTCTTCAGGGTGAGTAGGCAAGGCTTAGTGAGGCTATGTGGCGTGCAAGCATCTCCAGTGGGGTGTGAAGGGAGGGAGATGGGACTGGGGCTGTTTTTTTTTTTTTCCTACTGGCTGCTGCCACCAAGCTGCTGCTGCTGTCTGAGTCTTACTTCATTTCTGGAACAACGGAGAAACGCGCCATTGGCAAATCATGAAGACAAGTGTGTCTTGATCAGATGACATTTGGTCTGTCTGTGCGCATAGAAGAGGCAGGTCAGAGAATCTTGTGATGTTTTTTTCCAAGTTTGAACTGGATTTGAACTCTGCTCCGCTCCCAGTCCCCTTCTGTAACTCCGCTGTGCAAGCACATTTGTCTGACCTAATTCTGTGCCCTTGAGTACCTTGCTGAGATGTTCTCCTCCGACGGGGACTGACAGCAGCCTCAGCTGTGCCCATTTCGCTGGTGCCTGTTTCTGAGCTCGCAGAGATGCAGTCTGACACAGCCCGGGAGCTGCAGCAGGTCCTCGAGGCAGGCGGCCTCGTGGGGCAGCGGGAAGCAAACGGTGCTTGAGGCTGCCACCCTTCGCTGCCTTGGGCTGCCACAATGGTTCTCTGATACCTTCCCCTGGATGCCAAGGGAGGACTGGAAGCCGCGTTTTAGGAGCTGGTTAGGCCAGGTGTCCTACAGCACCAGTGTGGGCCCAGGCTACGGGGAGGGAGGAACCACCACCTAAATGGAAACCACATATTTTATGTTCTGAATGACTGAAATAAACTTGAACGTCATTTTTTCTCTCCTTCAGCCTAGCTGTAGCAGTACTTCAGACCACTAATTTACTGGGGAATTAGCTATTCTAGGCTCTCCTCAGCCTAATAAGTTTTCACTAGAATTATCTTTCTGCTAAGCCCCGGGAGATGGAAGGGAGGTAAGCAGAGCTGCTGTCAGCTAAAAAAGCCTTGCTAATGAATTAGGTGACGGAGTGGTCTGCAAACGTGCAACTAAAACCTTGAACTGTGGCTTCCACCTTCGATACTTTTCCTCCATTCAATAATCATCGCCACAAAGCACAAAGAGAGCCGAGAGGGGAGAAAAAAAAGCTACTCTGCCTCGTCCTTACGCTGATTGCGCTTTTGCTGATACAAATTTCTGGGAGGAGAATCCTGCTGTAGAGGTCTGTGAGAGCAGTTGCTGCCTCAGCTGTTTCGTGCGGTTCCTCCTTCAGCCTGCACCAGGTTCCTGCGTGGAGCAGAGGGACGGCAGAGCTCCTCACGCAGCCCTGATCCGTGGCGCTGTGCTGTGCAGGCTTGGGAGAACACGGGCTGGAAGCAGGCTCTGGTAGCAAGACAGGGGCTGACCCACGGGTTTTCAGTTGCACAAATACATCCCAGTGAGGTTTTTAAGGGCTTTTAATGGCCTCCGTTGCCACCAGTGCTTACCTGAGCTTTGCTGCATGGTCTTCATATGGATGGAGAGGGTCTGGCGTGAAGAACAGCTGGGTGTTTGGGGAGCTCAGGTCCATGCTTAGATGAAAGCCTGGTCCTGTGTGTCTCCACCTCCTTGATGTGCTCTCCGGGCTTCGTCAGGAATGCGTGGCAGGCCCTCATGCAGCCCTGGAGCGAGTGGAAATCCCAGGAGCTGACCGCTTCGGGGTTCACTTTTATTCTCTGCAAACAATCCCACTGCCACAGCTCCTCCCAGGCAGACCTGTGTCTGAGAGGCTTTGTGGCTCACCGTGCAGATCCCTGGCCGCCTGGCTGTGTCCTCACCAGCCTGGAGCAGCCGTAGCTGCCAGGCCTGGAGGTGCTGCTTTTGTCAGGGCTTCGCTCTGCTTCTCCACAGGAATTGAAGCTCCATCCATTCTCTCTCACACTCACACATTGCTCTTCCTTCTCATCGCGTGCCGTGGGCTGCTGGACCAAGCCAGCTTCCTCAGCGTGTCCCACGGGCTGCTCACAGGGAGTGCAACGGGGCAGGAGCACAAAGGCCACCGAACATTGTCCAGCTCCTGCCTTGTCACAGGTGTAAATGCCGGGCATTTTACAAGATGGGGAAGTTTGGTGTGCTGTCAGCCTGCGGGATGAATGATGGCCCCACGGAGGTGGCACCCAGTGAGCTATTTGTTAACATTCTGCACGGGGAAAGAGATAGGCTGGCAACCCCGGGCTGAGGTTATCTCCTATCCATGACACGGGGTGAGTTATGAGCTAATGGCACTTTATTAAAATAGTATTTTGTATTGGAGAGCAAATCCAAGAGCAGATGGATTAGCAAGCAATCCATCACTCCCCATCTTTGCCACTGCCAGCTGAAACGCCTTCTCTGTGCTTCGGCATTACAGCTGGGAGACAGATTTATAATGTGGTCATCTATCTAGTCTCAGATGCCATCCAGCCGCGTATTTGCCACCAGGCTGCTTTGCTCAGCACCTCATCCCAGCGAGCACAAAGCGAGGCTGGGCGCCTGGTGAGGGGTAAGTATGGCTCAGCTCCTGCTGTGAACGAGCTGGGATGGCAAATCCTTGCTGCCTCATTTCCTCTTTCCCCTGATTCTTTGGGGGCACACAGCCTTCCCAAATCCTGGTGACGTCTTCCAGGATACGGCATTCCCTGGCATGAAGCCCTAGCATCTCTACCCAGCTTCACGACACGATCATGCTACAAGATGTGCAGGGGGAGCAGCACCTGGGTGGCCCAGAGAGGTCCCCAGGCGCTCCTCCAGCTCTTCCATCTCCAATTATTCTCACCCCAGCACAAGTCAGACCATTCTTCCTCATTCCAGGCCATTTTTAGCCCCTGCTGCTGTCTGGCCTGTGACAACACCCATTTTTCTGCCTGCATTTTCCTCTCTTGTGCCACATAATCCAGGGAATCATGCAGCCCTTCTCCACGGACCAGCTTTCTCCCACCCCACTGCAGCCACGCTTGCACCCCCTCTCCTCGCCCAGCCCCCTTCCCATCCCACTCCACTCAAAGGGTTGGAAAAAAAAACACTCGGATGCAAAACATGCAAAAAGAATATTTTACTGACAAACAGCAAAGGACGGGCTTAGTTTCCGGAGCGGAACTGGTTACCTACTGTACAAACATATTACTGGAAGGGAAGGAATGGCTGATTTACGCTCACTCGTTGACCCAAATAAAATCACAGTGTGCTTTTTCTGCTGCCTCCCCCACCCCACGCTCTTGGCACCTCCAGCTGCTCCGGGACCTCCCTTAGCACAGCGCTGCCACCACTGGAGAGCACGAACTATGGGTGACATCTGCCCGTGCAGGTGTGATTAATAAAAAATTAGCCATTATTGCTTTTCAACCACAGTAGAGATTATTCTAGGATTGGACTCAGAGCAGAGTGCAATCTCTCTGTTGTCATCAACTCGCATTGTACCTCTCCCTGTCTGATGCATGCAAAACGGGTTTGAAAAAAAAAGAAAGGAGGGTTAACAATCAGGGAAAACAGCACTCCGGGTT
Source organism: Nettapus auritus (assembly GCA_011076525.1). Lineage (NCBI taxonomy): Eukaryota > Metazoa > Chordata > Aves > Anseriformes > Anatidae > Nettapus > Nettapus auritus. The sequence goes on along the minus strand of CM021785.1, from coordinate 2,708,621 downwards.
CTGCTCTTGTGTTCTCACTGCAGAGCACTCCCAAAAAAGTCTTCCTAAGCTGCCTTGCCCTTGTCCGTGCAAGCTGAGGGTGCCCAGGGCACAACCCCATGGTCCCAGCATCACCTCCCCATGGAAGCCCCAGGGATGAAAACCAGCATCCCCGTGGGAAAAGGATGAGTGCAGGAGAGCGGGAGGTGCTGGGGAAGAGGAACAGGCTCCATGCAGCGAGCACAGGACACCACACACAGATGAACACACAGCTGGTTTGCAGCGAGCAAGGAGCCTGGACTCGCTGTGGAGCAGCTCCTTCCCCTGCCCACCTTTCCCCACTCCTCTGCTTCCTTCTCCTTGGCTTCAGCAGCCCACATGCATAGAGGTCACAGGCTTGGCATTTTATTCATTTTATAAATATATATATGCTCACTTGCTTCTTTATGTCCTCCTAGCATCACAGTGAGCTGGGCTGGCCTGAGAGGACATCTCATCTTCGCTCCATCCCATGGTAGGACCACCAGTCCCATGTCCCTTCCCAGCCCACAGTGCCCTGGCTGTAAGATCAATGTTTCCTACGTGCCTGTCCCCTACTCTATGTCCCATCCCCTGTCACTGGAAGACACATCTGTTTCACCTGCATACTCAAACACTTTTTTGCCCAAAGGTCTTTCTGCTTCTACCGCATGCACCAATAATAGAAGTACTTCTGCCTTTTACCTCTAGAGATGCCCTGGGAGCTTCTCTTGCCTGCTTCTACCTTCAAAGCCCTCCTAACACAGAAGAACCCCGCAGTTCCTCTGTGCTCAACCCCCACATCATCAGTGCCCCGCTGGGTGCGAAACTGCTGCAGGGATGTTGTCTGGAAGCGAAGTTTGAGGTGAGATTGGGGTCTCCCCGGGCCGCTCAGCACCTGGAAGCCTCCAGCCTCCATTCAGGGCAGTGAAGGCTGAACTTGGTCCTCCCTTCTCCTTGTGAAATGGTGCTGTGCTGTGGGGGCATGAGGTGGATCAGGACTGCCCAGCTGATCTGTACCACATACAGATGTCTTTTGAGGATGTCTGAGGAGAACCCACAACCCCTCTGGGCAGCCTGTGCCAGTGCTCCGGCACCCGCACAGCACCAAAGGGCTTCCTGATGTTGAGAGGGAACGCCCCATGGCCCAGTTTGTTCCTGTCACCTCTTGTCCTGTCCCTGGGCACCACTGGAAAGAGCCTGGCTCTGTCCCTTCTGCGCCCCCCTCCAGGTATTTCTGTGTGTGAAAATCACCCCTCAGCCATCTCTTCTCCAGGACGAAGAGACGCTCAGCCTGGCCTCACAGGAGAGATTCTCCTCTCCCTTCATCATTTTAGTGGCTCTTTTTAGTATCATTTTTTACTGGGCATTCTCTTCTCCCAGCTGAGTGCAGCTGGAAAATGAGGTAGAGCCCAGCAGTGAGCGTGACTAAAACCACCCCATCGTCCTGTGAGGCCTGGGATGTGATCCTGGGCTCTCTTCTGCCCTTCTACAGCTCATGGGTCGATGCTGCCAGACACCTGATGGGCCAGGAGATGTGTCCGGCACCATCCCTGGGTGGTTTGAGGGCTAGCTGAGAGGGAAGGGGGCACAGCATTTAGCCAGCTGGTACCACAGGAGCCTCCTTCCCAAAGCGTTCCTCAGAGGGAAGGGCCCCTCGCTTGTGCCACATCTGCAGGCTCTGGGCCTGCTCTGCCACCACCTGAAATCCCACCGGTGGTGGCTCTGGGCTCTCCCCTTCCCTCTCTTGTGGCAATGTGAAACTCTGCTGGCTGCTCCCTCCCAGCTCCCCGTAGGCCCACAGGCTGCGTTTGACATTTCGCTGCCCCCAGGGACCTCCCTGGGGCACGGGATTATCCAGCAGTGCTGGAAAGCGGCTGCTCGAATTTGGGAAGCAGCTGCTGGGTGACACAATGGCCGGCACCAGCCTCTGTGTGCCTCCACCTGCCTCTCCACACCTCCCCTTCGCAACAGAGCCCAGCCAGCACCACGCACCCCGTCTGCGTGCCAGCAGCCAGGCCCAGGCTCATGGCACCAAAACCGCAGGAGAACATTTCCAGCGCCAATCCCAGCTCTGGAGGATCGTCACATACAGACTCAAGTGCTGCCTCTGCTCTAAAAATATCCCCTCCTGAGGCAGCACAGAATTCCCCCCACCGCCCAGTGCTGCAGAAGCCTCCCTCAAAGCATCTGGCGGACAAGTGCTGGGACGTGGCGCGCACGTCCTGACCTTGTTGTGCCAGCTCCCTGATGCCAAAGTCACTTTTCTCCCTAGCTGAACCCTTTTCATTTGGGGTTGTTGCTGGGTTTTGGTTTGTTGGTGTTGTTGTTTCGGTCTGGTTTTAGTTTTTTGAAGACTGGATCAGAGGCAAGAGAACGACAAACAAGTCAACACTAGTACACCTCAGACAATTAAACAAGGGGAGAACACCCCCACACCCAGACGAAAGCAAAACGAACACATGCACGGGGAAAGGAGACGGAGCAACAGCAGACTTCACGGTAGCGACCTCACGGGGGCAGAGGAACAAGAGACCACGACGTCGACATTGCCAGCGAGGCTCACACCTCACGAGGACACAGGGGGACACGGAGACAGGAGCTCTCGTCTTGAACACGGAGTGAGCAGGAGCTGCTCGGGGGATTGTCCCAGTGCCGGGCACGGGCTGGTGCCTGTCCTGTAGGGTCACATCTGCAGGAGCTTCTTGGGACCAAAGTTCCTCGTGCCCCTTTTGTTGGCTGCTTGAGATCACCCTTGCACAGAAGATGCACCAGATCTCTTGGGTCAGGAGCAGGGCCTGGCCTTTCCACACGGGAAGGCGTTTTTGCCCCTTTTTTATTAAGAGGAGCATCAATGGCCTCCCCAGGGGTGACCCCATTGGTTTTATGTATCCTGAACCCTGATCTATGGGGGGGGCTGGTTTTGATGGATTTAAGAGCAGTGAATTGCTCTCAGTAAATTTAATTGCACTGAGAGTATTTTTTTGGTTTTCTTTTTTGACTAAATGTAAACAAAAGAGAGGCTCACACAGTGATAGCTGCAGCCACAGCAGATTAGAAAAATCTGTTCTTAAACCATGGGAAACTGCACCATGCACAACAACTTCCTTTTATTTTTTGTTTTATATTATTTTTTTTTTTTCTCTCTCTCTCTTCCAGAGCCTCATCTTTTTTCTCTGAAATTCTGGTGTGGATCAGACTTGACCCATGTGAGCTGTCACTTCACTCTCTCCAGCTGTAAGTTTCCTATTTAATGATATTTCAACCACGGTCTGTTGCTACAGCAGCGCAAAGCCAGACATTTGATGCAGTCTGCGTTTAGATCACTGCCTTAAGCCTCTCTTGTGGGATGCACCAAATATAAAAATTATTTAAAGGTATTTTTTGTTTTGGTTTGGTTTTATTTTTTCCCCCGTAACTTGTTCCAAAGACTCAGCATTTTTCCTTATCATGACAGAACTCTCTCCCCTGCAAAACCTTGCCCCATCTTCAGCTCAGAGCTGAAGACGTGTCCATGACATGAACCTGTTGGATAACGTAGTGCCCAGATTTTGCTGTCAGCTGAACGTGTGCCAGCACACAAGGGCAAACGCAGCAGCTGCTTGGCCAGCTCTCTGGCACCAGCACCCCACGGAGGTGAGCATCTTCTGCCACTGCAGGATGCGCCCCTAGGGTTAAACGCACAAAGCTCATACCGTGAAGCCTTGTGTCTTTTGGAAAGGAGCTGCGTAAGGAAAAAAAGTCATTCCTTGGAGGCTAACAGGTGGCTGCAGACGTTGTGGAAGTCCTGAATGACAGACGGTCAAGCAGACAGACACGAGTACAGACTGGGCAACTAGTTAGGCCCAGACAGAAACTGGGACACTGAGACAAGAGGCACCTGGAACAGCAAAGGTGGGAATGGCAGAGAGCAGCTGTGGGTGGCTCTTGGCCAGCTTTTGGGGCTTGTAAATAATAAAACCAATCCTGAGCACAGGAAAAAAAATAAAATAAAAAATAAATAAATAAAAAAAAGCAGAAAAGCTGGGGAAGGGAGGAGAGAGCCGGGGGTCGCTGTGCCCTTTTTCCCCACAGACACTGCAACCACCAAAGGAGGCCATTGGCAGAGCCAAGGATTCAGAGAACAAACCAGCACCTTCTGACAATGCTCATCATCCTTTCATTCTGGATGTTTTCCCCATTTCAACACAAGCCCGCTCAATGCAAAATGAGGAACAAAGGAGAAATGACTGCGACGCAGGGCCACCACCTTAACTTCTTGGGTCCAGACCCTCCCTCGTCCGCTCCTCGCTCCCTCTCCCCCAGCAAGCAGCAGGACCCACACCAACACTGCCTGGTACATTTTTCCCTCTCCCCCACCAGATTCCAGCTGCTGTGGGACGCAGAAACCACCACACTGGTGCCCGAGGCCTTTCTCCAGCAGCCCTCCTTCAGGCAGCTCTTCGGGAGTCTCTGGATGCAGAGGGTGGTTTTGGACGCTTCATAACTACACTGAAACCCGCACCTAAGCTGCGACCAGGGGAAGCAAAGGCATAAAACGTGTTGGAACATCCTCATACTTTGACTTAAGCTGTTACCGGGGCATTTGACATGGTGGGTGAGGTTGGCTCCGGGCCCGCATCGCTGTGTTCCTCCAGCCAAGCCCAGCTTGCTGCTACGTGCTTTATGCAGCTGAGGGGGCTCAGGGTGCAGGCCAGGTCTAACGCCACTCAGCTCCAGATGCTTCTTCATCAGGAGCAATTCCTGATCAGCACCTCCTCTGTAACCTGGTGAGGAACACCAGCAAGGTGCCACCAGTACAAAAGTGGTGCGAAGCAGCCCGGTTGAATGGGCTGACCCCTCATGGTGCTGTTCCCCGGTAGGAAGATTTCTTGGCTTGCTTAAGGCAGGTTTCAGCGCACAGCAATGCGAAGAACAACTCCATTATACATTCCCAGGACTTCATTCCCCCACAGCAATGCCCAGAGGCACGGACCTACACAAAGGGACCCTGCCTTCCCAGCTAGCTGGCAGGAGGCCCCGTCCAAACCTGGTACCATTCTAGCAAACGAAGGAACAGAGCAGAGCAAAACCAAAACAAAGGACCAAAGAAACGGGGGACTTCTAGCTCTCGGATGAGAAACTGCATCTTCTTCGTGTTGTCCCACCTCCATACCCTCGGCCAACATTCCCCGTAGGGTAGCTGGATGTGCAGGACAGCCGTGAATGTCGGGAAAAGGGGGTTGAAAGTATAATGCAAATCTCTTTTCTCGTTTTTTTGTTTGTTTTTTGTTTGTCTGCTTTTTACATATATACACAAGTCTGACAATAAAATGTGGAACACAGTGCAATGTCTTGGCTGCGTAGCATCCAGGACTGGCTTAGTTGTGCATCGTGGCGTGCCGCAGGGACACACAGGATGGATAAATAAAATTATGTCCTCGGCTGGCTTCCATAGAGGAGCAAACTAGGAGCTGTTCCCCTGGAAGAAGAGCAAAGTCCTCTTTAAAACCTCACTGCAGTCTCTGGAGGAGAAGGCATTCCTCAGAGGTGCCGCGGGCTGGGGTGCCCATTATGGTACAGCTTCTGTTTGATGTGCACCATGTTCCCAGTCGCCTCCTCGTACTGCCTGTGGTGACGTTTTCTGAACTCCTTTAAGTTACAAAATTTTGGAATCCAAGACCAGGAATTGTCTGGAAGGCAGAAAGGAGAAGGAAGCAAGATGAGATATTACAGGAACATCGAGACCCAGGTTCTCCTGCCTCACCTCTCACAGAACCACAGCACTGCAGGGACTTTTGGGTCCATTCTGCCCAACCCTCTGCTCAAGCAGGTCCACCTGGAGCAGGCTGCTCAGCACCACATCCAGGTGGCTTTTGGAGGCTCTCCAAGGATGGAGACTCAGCTCCCAGACCTGGCGCTGGGCAGGCAGCGGGGCACACAGGGACTGTGCCTTCAGCTGGGGAAATGCCAGCGGCACAGACAGCCCCGCTCTAGGAACTGCTCGAGCAGGCTGCTGGGGATTAGGGAAAGCTAATGAGAAATTAATATCGTTTTGATCGGAGTTTTTAGAAAGAGTCAGTCCGTTTCCCTAATTAGAATTTCTTATAGCTTTACAGATAAATCTTCCCGCTGCTCACTCTCCTTCTCCTCTGCGTTGTAGTTTAACAGACACCCTCGCTCAGAGTTAGAGTGTGATTTACAGGGACACCGATTACGGAACAGGATGCCAAGCCATTCACTATTTTTAATAGCATTTCTGCTTTTTCCCCCTCCATCAGCAAAAGACCACAGGATGTGAGGCTGAGTGAGGCTCGCATGTGCTGGTCATCCTCAGGGTGCTGGGTTAGGATGCTGAGCTAACTCATCCAAGGCTGAAAACACCTGGCATATCTGGAACAGTGATGGGGACAGGGAAACCTCTGCTGATGTGGCCCTGATGCAACACAAGCATCTGCCCTTTCCTTCACTTGGTCTCAGGTTCCTACAAACAACATGAGGCTCCACTGCATATGCCTGGCTGAAAACTGTGCACAGGAAAATCCAGATTTTGTGCAAGTTGGACATACTCTGCCCACACATGCAGACATACAACCACAGGCTGCCAGGCTGCAGCTCCCCATCACACACCCCTTTGCTTGACGCTTTCCAGCGCAGAGCCCTCCAGGCTTCTTAGGTGCCCGCTCCCACTTAAACATTCCTGCCCACAGGAGTGGGCTGGGATGGGATGCAGCCATGCCAAATTCACGTGGATCAACCAGAACGTGGTATCAGGAGACTGGTGCCCTCCTCCTCAGCCCAGCGAGGGCTGAGGGAGGAGCAGGGCCCGCAGGGCTGCACTTACCATACCGCCGGCTGGTTCTCCAGGCTCGCACCGCGTAGTGGAGAACCCCATCCATCCAGACCAGAAACCAGCTTATACAAAAGCCCAGCAAAAGTCCCAGCATCAGATCAATCTCTTGCTTGGTTACATTGTCAGTCACAAAGTAATTCTCCGAGGAGTCCACCACTGACTGATCCCCATCATACGGAATAACATAATGGACGTGATGCCTGTTGCAGGGAACAGAAACAGGGAAAAGCATCAGAGGAGAAGAGCAGAGTATGTTTTTCCATCCAGAAACTGCTTTTTGTGCCAGGGGGCTGGCTGAACACCCTCCTTTGCTGTCCCACCAACATCCCTGGGACCAGCGATGCTGTCTGGCACTCTGTGCTCACGTTAGCAGAAGAACTGGCAGAAAACGAAGCAGCAAAGCCCAGAACCCCAAGCCTGGAGCTCATGTTGCATTCCTGACACAGGCTGCCTGTGCCCGAGCTCATCATCTGTAACACCACTGACCAGGCTGAGGACAGCCCGAGGCTGCAGCGGTCGCTCCCCAGGGGCACGGAGGGCAGCGCGGCGTCCGCGCAGAGGCAGAGATCAGCAAGGCCTCGCTCCTGCCAGCACACGGGGTCCGAGCATGCGGCCACCACACAGCCTCGCAGGGGTCCCAGCAGGCCCAGAGAACAAGGAGAACCATGTCTCCCACCTAGCAGAGCAGAGAACACTGGAGCCATGTGTGAGGCACCAGAAAGCCAGCCTTAAATTCATCCTGACAGAGACACCTGTGAGGGCCAAGATGGCCTCATGGTCCCTCACTGCGTGACCTGGGGACGCAGGTCTCCCTCAGTTGTTCACGTCCCTCAGCAGATATGGGGTCCCCACAGCCGTCCTGGTGCTGCACAGGGTGTGCCACCGGCACTGCTGCAGGGATGGCTGCTCAGCAGCTCAGCCCCCCGGCGCTGCCCCCTGCTACCCCCAGCGCATCACCCGCAGGCACCGAACGCGGGAGAGGAGGCGATCCCCGGAGGCCTCTGAATATGCATGAGGTGCAGGTTGCTCGATAATCACGCCTGAGAAACGTCCAAATATTTACACAAACAAACCTCTGCTCGGAGGAACCTACTGAAAACAGCCCTCTGCTCCGCAGCGGCTGCGCCAGAGGCACCGGCTCCCTGCAGAGCAGGGCCTGTGGGGCTGGGGCCATTCCTGGTGCCAGGAGGCAGGGGGAAGGCCACCAGGCCATGAGGCCCGGCTAGATATTCCCTCACCAGGCAGGGAACAGAGGCTGTGTGAGGGAGGGCTCCCAAAAAGGAGCTCGTTCATGGCCGGGAGGGCTCCTGTTGACTTCAGGGACATGGCCCAGTAGTTGTGAAGGAGGGAAAGATGAGCCTCACGCACCACCAGGGACACCTGGCAGGTCCTCAACTCACTCCCATTTGCTTCTTGCAGCACAGAAACAGCCTGGGGACCAAGTCCACGAGCACCTCCACAAGCGTGGCCTCCTTGAAATGCCCAGGAACTCAAGTGTCTCAACGGGAGCTGCTGTGCATCCCCTGTGTCGCCATGTCACAACCCAGAGCTGCCACAAGCCTGCCCATGCAGAGCATCGCTACCACAGCCAGCTCTGGGATGGAGAGGAGAAAACTTCTCTCACACACCAAGCACGGGCCCATTCCTGCTGCTGACCCCTCTCCGTGCCTGAGGTGGCTTCCAGGGACCCCTGCCCCAGACACCAGGCAGCAGCAGGGGCCTGACACTCCTGTTTGACCCTTTCTCCATGCAGAGGGCTCTGTCCCCAAACCCAAGTGACCTCAGAGGGATGGAGAAGAGGGACAGCCCCACAGAAGTTCTCTGTTGCAGCTCAGTCCCCGGGGACATTGCAGGAGCGATCCGGAGGCATCGGCGCATCAGCACAGTGAGTTATTAATAGAGCACGGAGGTCCATGGTCCCCACCGCACACCGAGGGAAATGGAAACTGGAACGTGGCCTGGATGGCTCTGGAGGCCGGCTCCAGGCAGGGAAGGCATCACCCTGAGCTGAGCACGGCGTGGGTGCGGGCAGAAGGGGTCCACGCTGGTGGAGGCTGTGACTGGGAGGCTGGAGGGAGGGAGGCAGCGCTAGATCTGGTGCCTCTGGCCAAGCCTTGTGCCAAGAAACACAGCCATGTGTGGCCACTGATGGCACTGAGCAGGAAAGGAGCTGTGTGGTATCACCTTCTGAAGCAGGAGGGGCTGGTGGTCACCAGCATCAGCGCTCCTGAAGCAAAGGGACTGGGTTTGCTGGTCTGTCCCCAGGTAGGCAGCACTCAGGGAGAAGCTGGAGCTGCTGGACCCCAGGAGCAGTGGCTGTGGGTGTGCACATCTGCTCCGGCTGCAGCCTCCCTGCCCCTTCCCAGCCCTTATGATGGGGGAGAGCTCCTGCACCCCTGGGCAAGCCGTGCATGAAGCCCTGAGTGTGGCCGTGCTGGAGCAAAGCCGTGGCCAGCCTGCCTGGGATGTCTCCCTACGGAGCTGCCCAAAGCGCTAATGTCCCTTCCAGTGACCTTGCGAGCGTGCTGCCTGCTGCAGCCCAGGCACAGCACCGGAGCCCTTCAAACAGCACTGCTGCTCAGGATTTTTGGGGAACGAGGCTCAACCTGCCTCTCTGGCCATCCCCGAGGCACGGCCACCAAGGCACGCTGTGACAGGGGCTGCAGGAGGCACAGAGCCTCTGTTCTGCTTCCCTGCCTGACCTTGCAGCCTCTCCCCAAATGTGCCAAGCAGCCCAGCTCCTCGCAGAGCACGGCCAGCAAAGCTGGTCTGCAGCAGCATGGATGGCACCACCACAATGGTGAAAGCATCTTCCTGGGACCCTTTGTGCTGCAGCAGCTCCTGGGAGCCCAGGGGAGGCCTGGTGGTCTCCAGCGCAAGGCAAGGAGCATCCCCAGCTTCCCAGCACGGCCACAGAGGGTCTGGGGACACAGAAGTTTAAGGACTTGTTCCGAGTGCCTGGGAAACGAAAAAACAGAGCAAAAACATCATGTTTTGGTGCTCAGATTTTGCTTGGGAGACTTTGCCTGGGAAGGACAGACTCGCCCAAGGTCACCCAGAAGGTCGGTGGCAAGGAGAAGGCTGCAAGGCCGAGCTCCTGAGGTCCGTGCCCTGTCCCAAGCAGGGGACTCCCAAGCCCCCAGGCTGCTGCGATGGGTCCGAGCTCCACGCAGGTGTCATCTGCTCTCCCCAACTCACCCAGCCGCCACGGACGCCCTTTGGTGATTTTCCTTTGCATGACATCACCCAGCTCCTGATCCGCTGCCAGCCTCCTGCTTCCAGAGAGGACCCTTTCTTTCCTGGCTGGGACAGAGACAGTTGGAGCGGGGCAGCACCACTGGAGCCGGTGCGGCCCGAGGAGTTGGGACCCCAGCACAAGGATGTAGCCACCCTGAGGATCTGCAGGGACAGAGGGGACTTCCCTGCATGGGCACCAGCTCTCAGATGCGGCCCTCGCCCCTTCTTCCTGCAGCGGATGCTCAGCTCTGGCTCAGCATCAGCACCAGGTGCTGACACTCTGCTGATGCTCTCTCTCCGTGCACCATCATCACGCCAGCTTCCCTTGGCAAGCAGCCGGCTGCTTCGGTGCCCTTTGGACATCACCACCCCACAGACCACAGACCGGCAGCCGCACCAACCTCGGCCACCCGTCCCTGGCACCAGGTAGGAGAGCAGACCCCGTGCTTGTGGTCCTCCTGGCAGTGTCCAAACCCCATAGCCATGGGCAGACACTGAATGCTTGGAGCCTCACAGCCTTCCCGAGCTCCCTCTGACCTCCTGCGGCCAGCAAGAGGCCACAGCACCCCTCTGACCCTACAAAGCACCCACCAGGACCCAGCACAGCCAGGTCACCCTCGCCTCAACACAGTTCCACCTTGCTGCTGCCAGAAGCTGCTGAGAAACACCTTCAGCATGAAGCGGCCCTGCTGACCTGACCCCACGGGGACGTGTGTGGTGCAGGCCAGCCCTGCCGTCATCAGCCCCTCAGACAGGCTGGGTTTTCTTCCCCAAAAGCCTCGACCCCAGCAATTCTCCCCAGTGCCAGCATAGGGCAGGGCTGGCAGAGGGGTCTGGGGGATTTTGGTGCACTCCTTTCACTTAGGACCATCGCAGCCAGGTGGAACCCAGGGGAAGGCAGATCCCTGCCCGCCAGCAGCGACCCCAGCCCTCACACAGCCCAGAGAGCCCTCTGAGGAGGCCCCAGTGTGCCGGGTGGCCCTGCTGAGCCCAGAGCCACCGAAATACACCTCCCTGCCCACTGTGCCGAGCTTCGGGCAGCACAGGGCATCGACAGGAGGCCCAGGGCTGAAACCTGGACTTTTCCCCTGGGGTCTCACAGGGGTGAGGTGGGACAGAGAGCCCGCAGCAACCTGAGCAGTGCCAGCTCCCTCCTCCAAGGTCTCCCTTTGGTTATCAGTATGGTAAGAGCCCTTTGCCAGGCCCTGATGCTGCTGTGCTCCGGGATGTGTCCCCGCCTGGACCAGAGCTGCTGATGGCCGGGGGTCTGTGCACAGAGCGCTGTGCTCGGAGCACGGGGGCAGCTGCAAAGAGGCCAAGGCGTGTTGGGCATCAGTCTCCTGCAAACCAGAGGAGACACCGAGCTCAAGAACATGGTGATGGCTGCACCTTTTCTGTCGGCAAAAGCCATCTCTTGCACGCCTAAGGCAACTGGTAAACTTCCACCTTTCACCTCCGTGTTTGACAGTTTGGAAGCTGTTTTGTGCGCCTTCTAAGAAATGACCTGAGTACGCCCGGGGACAGTGCCATGGCTAATTTATCTGCCTCAACAGCAGCTCTGCAGCCACGCAGCTCAAGGAGACTGGTGGCCCTGCCACCTCTTTGGCCGTGGGCACAGGGGACACTCGGCCACAACACCCGTGAGACCTGACGCAGCCCAGCTGCTCCTGATGATGTTGAAGTATGTTACCAACAGCCAATTTTCACCACCACTGAACACAGCTGTGGCAAGCCAAAAGATAAATGGGCTGAAGAGGCAGAGGAAAACTCTTAAACAAGTGAAAAACATCATGAAGACTCTAAAAAACTACCCAAGAAAAAGGCAATCCCTACCAAAAAGAAGAGGACTTTGTCTACAGCCTTCCCTACTGGCTTTAGCACAGAGGTGCCCAAGGAGCCAGCGTTTAGGGGCTTCCCACATCACTCTGGTCCGGCCGCACGTGGCCCTGGAGGTGCTGCTCACCCTTTCCTTGCTCTTCTTCCACAGGAATCTGCGGAGGAACTACAGGTGAGAGCCACCTTTGGCGAGCGACCTGCGGCCTTTGCACATCCCAGCCTCTGGCTTCCACAGCGCGGAGGCCGGCGGGACGTGGTGCACAGGAGGCCGGAGGCTGCTGGCTCCAGAGTGGCTCCAAGAGGAGCAGAGCCCAGCGCAGGCGCAGGACGTGGCCAGGAGCTCCCCCAGGCTCTCCATGGGCTGGCCCAGCCACAGGCCCCACAGACGGGTGGTTATGCACCCAGCAGCAGGCAGACAGACATGAGAATGAGGCCTCCAGGTGTGTAGGATGGGGATTATGGAGAACAAAATTCATCTCCCCAAAACCCAGCGCTCAGGTTCCAACATGGAGCAGCCAAAGCCCACTGAGCACCTCAGCATCGCCCACGGCACAAAGCAGTGCCACTTTAGGGGACTCCAGCATTGCCCAACAGCCACGTCAGGTACCCATCCAACCCTAAACTTGGGCACAGCCAAGAAGCCGCCCCAATGCTCCCAGGATCAGCCTGGCCACTGGACCCCACAGTTTCCAGCACCATCACGGCTCTCTGGGGAGAAGCCATAGAGGAGTCAAAGCCGAAGGAAGATCATGGAGCCTCAAAGTGACACCTACACAACAGCAACACTCCCTCGCGGACACAGAGCCTGGGGGCTCTCCGCACCCCGATCCTCTCAGGCCCCACAAAGCGCCCCGAGAAGCGACGCGGCCCAGCGGCACCCCAGGCAAAACACCAAGCGTTCAATCAAAGTTACTCACTTTCCAAGGGCTAGGCAGACGCCTGTACACACGCAGGCACACAAAGAAAAACGGGCTTCCAGGCCCGCAGGAAACTCTTCTTCCAGAAAAACAAACAAGCCCCCCCCCGTGAGCATGCAGGAGCTGCCGGGGAAGGTGAGACACGGCCGGAATGCAAACATGGGAGCCCAGGCAGCTGGCGCCCGGCCGCTGGCCACCACCTCCCTGTGCCTGCCCGGGTTGTCGGGGTGGGAAGGGGATGGGGCCAGGTGGGAGAGCGGCCGCGGGCCACTTACCTCCCACAGTTGCAGTGACAAACTCGGTCTTCCCCTCTGAGATGCGGTAGGATGTAATTGTGAAATCTGTCCAGCAACGCATTCATGTCCATCAAGCAAGCTATTGCCTGTAAGAGCCCATAACCAAGGCATCTGGTCAACTCTGGATGATGGAATAAAACATTGACTCCAGTTTGATTGCCAGAGACCGAAGCAGTCATAAAGAAAAGAGCCGGGGTGTGTAACGGGGCACGCACACATGCACACACGCGCGGAGGTGCACAGGCTGAGGGACAGCTGGGGGGGGGGGGGGGGGGCGGACGGGGGGGGGGGGAAAAAGAAGCGAAATCTCTTACCATAACGATAGAGGCGCCCAGGATCATGAAAATCATGGTGTTTGCATTCATGGACATCAAGGGGGAATTGCCGGCGGTCGGGTCCGTCCGCCCCCAGCCCGCGGAGGGCGAGCGGCGGCCGCGCTATTCCGCAGCGCGCAGCCCGGGGTGCATCGCGCTCGCTGCGGTGCGGCGGGGGGCGGCGGGGCTGCGGGGAGCCCCCCGCACACCCCCCACTCCCCCGGGGCTCCCTCGCCCTGCCCGATTGCTTTTCCTTTTTTTATTATTATTATTATATATATTTATTAATATTATTATTTTTTTTTTTTCCTAGGACGAACGGGACGGGCAAAAATAAAGGATAATTATAAGGCTGAGGAGAATAAGAATCCCAAATCCGCTTCCCCCGCGCAGCCGAGGGAGGTGCGCCACGGCTCCGGGAGCGGGCACAAGCACAGCCCTTCATGCAGCAACTGGAGAGCCAGCCAGCCGGAGCCGGGGGGAGGCTGGGGGAGGAGGAGGAGGCAAGCTGCAAAAATCACCCAGTCCGGGGGAGCCTCATTGCATCCTCTTCCCCGACCCTCCCCAAAAGCAACCCCTCCCGATCGGCGCAAAAAAAATGAAATAAATAACGAGAATAACAAACGGGGGGGAGAAAAAAAAAATAAAAAGGGGGGGGGGGGGGGGAAAAGGGGAGCAACACCGCCGAGCAACGCGCCTTCCCCTTCCCTTCCCTCCCCAAGCCCCCGCTGGAAGCCCCCAGGGAGGGGATGCTGCAGGGGGGGGACGCGCCCAGCCCCGGCCTTTACCTCGGCGGGGAGGCTTCTGCTCCCCGAGCCGCTCATCGGCGGCGAGCGGCGGCTGCTGCGGCCCTACCCTCGCCGGGTGTCCCCCCTCCGGTTCCCCCCGGAGGAACAACCCCGCTCCGAGCCCCCCTGGGTCTTCCTCGGGGGCTCCCGGGGCCGGGGGCTCCGCGGGGAACCCCCCGTGCTCGTCCCCAAAGGGCTGAAGGGAGAGAGCCCCGCTCGCTGCCCTGGCAGGAGGAGAAGGAGCGTGAGGGACTCGTCCCCTCCATCAAACCTGGCATCCGAGGTGCGGGCAGGAGGTCGCGCTCCGCGGTCTCCCATGGCGTTATCTTGCCCGGCCGTGTTTTGGGCAGCGCGACGCAGGCCGCGGGTAGGTTCTTCCAGGCAAAAAACGGGGTGGCCAGGCAAGAACTTTGGGGTTGCTTGGTTGGTTTTGTATGGGGACTGTGCGGGCTGGAGGAACGGAAGAGCTTACGGCCACCGCTAACACCTCTCAGTGGCTGTCACGTCGTGGCGCGCGCTGCCCTCGCCTCCTCGGCCTTCCCCAAGGTTGGCTTCACCTTGCTGGGGCCCCAGTACCGCTCCTGTGGGCTTCCCAGGGCCAAAAACCTAGAGTTTGCTTCTGCCGGGCTGCACATTCTTGCCCATTTGTTTTCCTTCTGCTCCTCAGGCCACAATCAGCCTCCTTATGTAATGACTTGTGTTATATAAACTCCATTCTTCAAGGAACAGTCATTAACCTACTACCGGGTATTGAAAATACCAAAATACTGTCACACAATTAAAATCACTAAATGGTGTCCTCAAATTAGAGCACAGATTGCATTGCAGCTTTTTTTTTTTTTTTTTTTTTTTTTTTTTTTTTAACGAACCCACCCGCGGGAGGCATTTGACAAGCCAGGCTCCTCGCGAGAAGCAGCGGCAAGGATGGGGGCACCTGGGCCACCGGCACACGCAGCCCCTCGGGGTCCCCTGCAGTCCCCTGCCCCAAGCTGCCTTCACTGCAAACAGTTTACAAGGGGTTGTTAAACTTCTTCCTGATTGCTTTAATATAGCTAGAAGTGAGCTGCTTGTTTTCAAAAACAAAGCCCAAGGTTTGGCCACCTCTCCCCTTGCATGAAGCCTAACTGCTGTATCTCCCACCCAGCCTCCTTACCTCTCAGTGCTTGGGGACATACAGCAGACACAGCCCTATCAAACATCCTTAGAGCCCCAGCAGTGCTGGCTGGGGATGGATAAGAACAGAGACCTGACCGGGAACCTCCTCCCACAGCCCAGGCGTGCTTCCACCAGCCGTGCTGGGGGATCCCCAACTTTCCATGTGGGAGCAGCACAGACCTCAGGCTGCTGCTGTGGAGCTCACACGGGTCAGAACACACATGACCAGAGCCAGCATTTCTCTCTTTTCCTTTTTAATTTCTTCTCCTGTGTAAGAACATGCTCACTGTCCTCCTCTCCCTGCACTCCAGGCTGTTCTGTTCCCTGTTCTTGCCTGTGCCCCCATGTTGGTACAAGCACCCACGCTTGTTTCCTTGATACCCTCTCCTGCGCTCCGACATGCACAAGAACTAAATGTTGAAGCTGGATAATCTGCCCAACAATAAATTCGTTGGGCTGCCTCACTGAGGCAACCTTGCGAGGCTCATCGATGTCTGCGCAGGCAGATCCAGCAGTGCTGGAACCGAGGGAAGAGCGCTGTCCTCCACCCAGCACGGTCCGATGACTCTTTTATCATTATTTACTTGAACTTACTTGAAAGACATGCCAATGGCTCTGATGGAAAGAATGTCCACAAATATTAAGAAGTTCTTTTGAGCAAGACAGACACAAACCCAAAAGTAACTTGTGTGAAGGAAAAGCAGACTGGAAACAAGGTGAGCACAGCACCGCCGCTCCGTGCCCTGCAGGTGGGACCTGCAAAGGGCTGAGAGGGGAGAGGTGGAAGCTCAGGGAGCTCTTGGTGAGGATGTGCCCATGTGGGAAGGAGCAGCAGCTTCACAGCAGCAGGAGAGCAAAGTCTTATGACCACGCTTCAGTAGGAACAGCTCTTCAATCAATGTGGCCTGTCGCAGGAAGTCAAGAAAGCACGAGAGATGCTGACAAAGCATAATCACTGCTTTTAGGAAGGGGAGAGGAAGTGGGAGGAATTTGCATTTTAGTGCCACCTCTGCAAACAGACTATCGGTCGGCATGGATGCTCATTGTGAGGAGCAACACCACACCTGCAAGGCAGGGAAGAGCACACCAGCACCAGCACCACCAGCACCAGCACCACACGTGGTGAAGCCACCAGCTGAGCCTCCCCTGCGGTGCTGCAGCAAGTAATCCAGGAGCAGCAGCGCTGAGGGGAGGCGTCGTGGCTAATGAAATCCCACGGTTTTAAAACTTGTTGTTCTGGGTTCACCCCGTAACCTGCAGCCATTTGTCAGGCTCATGGAACGACACCCTGCTCGTGAATGAAAAATATGTTGTTTTCCCCATTTCTCTTAAACAAAATATTGTCTTACAATTTCTTCAGCAATAGGTAATAAATGCTATTAATCTTCCTATGCTAAGTCTGTTTTGCCTGTAACGATAATTGTAGAGTGATCCCCACTGAGGTACACTTTTTCATTTATCAGGGAACTAGCTTTCTGAGAAGCCCCGACTCCCCTCTTCTGAATGTATAACAGCAATCTCTCCTCCTTCTTCCACTTCGGAAACTCCTATTCAAAGTGGCCGGCCTGGCCACACTTAAAACATCTTCTCAAAGTCTGTCCCTGCTAGGATTTAGGCTGCAACACAGGTAGCTTTCCTTGTCTGCTATTCCTTCAACTCTCTTCCTCTCCTTTCCATCCTGGGCCCTCTATCTCCCCCTCTGCCTCACTGCCCAGTACGCTGTGAATACCATTTGTTTCGCTCTTTACTTTTCCTTCTCATCTCCCCTCCTGGCGTACACCTTCATTCTACCTGCACTGTTCACTCCATCCTTCCACCTGCTGGAGCTTTTTCTGTATATCCGACCAGGTTTTAATCACAAAATGAACTTTAAAGAGCCCTTGGGCTGTTTAAATTAATATCTAAATATTCGCAACTTCTCCAGGGACAGCGTCAATTGCAGTCCCCGGCTCCCCTCCTAGAGCACCTGCCTCTGCCTCCAGTGCAATATTAGGATTATAGGGAGCATAACTTGATTCCTCCTTCAAAAACAGAACCTTATTGTTTACATATGAATTTCAAGCCTGAATTTTCACCAGACCCGTATTTTGGCCAAAATACTGAAGTTCATTTTATTAGCTCTTTAGGCCAGACAATTACACAATATCAAACCATTTTTAAAATTATATATATATATCTAATCTTTTTCCCTAGTTTTTGGGTTGTTTTTCCAAATCCTTATCGTTCTCTCCAAAGGGCTATCTTTAGGTGCAATCCCGGCGTCTCCAACCCCACGCTGCTGACTCTTGGAACCCTTAATCCCCAGCTCTTCCCAATGTGCTGCTGTGGACTTCACCTCCCACAGGGTACCGCACGCCTTCACCTAGGATTAGGACAGAGGTGGGGTGTACTGCCGAGCACCTCACTTCACCGTGCTCGGGGTACTGTACACGTAAGGGCCCAAACCTCCCCAGACTCTCTTTCACTCATCTCTCTTTCTTCTGCTTTGTCCCTCTCCAGCCGAGGGGACTTTGTTCCTCCCCTTGCAGGACTACCAAGCCTCGCGGATCGGGACTTCACATTCGCTCCGCACTAAAAGCGTGTCTCATTCACACTCACACATTCACACACCAGTCTGCCCGAACCCAACTTGAGGCAAGATACGGTAAATGTTCCTTTACCTCAGTCTGTGCACGGCTTCCCAGTTCTGGTTATCAGCAGTAATCCCAGTGCCTGTTCCCGATCCGGGCTGGACTATATGTGGGCTGTGTCTGTGTATGTTTGTGCTGGCCTCCCTTCACCTCAGAGCTTCGCAGAGCCTGTCTTTAGATTAACAGTCTCGGTCCTTTGCTGGCCGTACCGAGATAACCCACCACCCCTGACGGGACCGCTGAAATCAGCGGGGTGCACCTTCCTGTCTGTGGTGGCAAGAAATCTTCGGCAGGCGACAAGATCCCGGACGAGCCCCCAGGTTGTGAGAAAAATCTCAACTTTCTTCAGACAGGATCTTCTGTGAAGCTTATTTTATTCGTGATTGCAATGGCAGCGTCCTGACAATCAGGAGTGTGTTTTAGTAAACAAATCATCACCTTTTGTTCCCTATTACCTGACGCCTGATCACGTCTCCCGTTTCCTCATTGGCTGACTACTACAGGTTCACAAGCTACTCAACGCTCCTCTATACCATATATACCTTTAATTTCTCCTTTCTTATGTTTTGAGAACTTGTGATCTTGGTTTTACTGTTCTCACACAGCTCATCCTCTTTTCCTCAAGCTTCTGCCTTATTTTGGAACAGTGAGGCCTTCTACTGTCCACTTATCTACTTAGCATTTCCCCTTATTATGACTACATAACTACCTTGGAATACAGAAAAATAATTCTCTACTGCAAAAACACAACTTCGTTTCTCACATGCAGACACAAAAACAAACAAACAAACAAACAACAACAACAACAAAAAAAAACAGTTTAAAATCATCCTGTTCGGTGTTTTATTGCCTTTTTGTAAAATAACAGAGCTCTGTTTAGGATGAATTTAGTCACGGATCAAAACCATTTCCAAACGTGCTCTCGGTTTCACCTTGCCACAGAGTGAAGACTTCAGTCCTGACGCTGCTCAGGGAAGGACTCTCCTTAAAACACTCAGTACTGTCCTTGCTTGAAATACCTTTTTAAAGGGATCAAGTGAAGCAGCTCAATCCTTACCGAATCCTCCTCTTCCTGGGGCTGTAAGAATCCCCATGGTAACGAGCTCTGGTAGCAGACAGACAAATGAACAGAGGCAGAGGACGCTGAATGAAATCCTTCAGATAGTCTCCAGGATCAAAATGGGGCAGGACAGGCCAATCACAAACCCTACACTCTGCGCACCTCACCGCAGCTGCTGCTCCACCTCCCCAGCCCCTAATCGCTCTGATCTCTTCATTCATTCTCCACAGGAGTTTTGCTCTAAGTATTTTTAACCCAAGAAGAAGAGCACAGGTATTTTGGGGACATGAAACGTTCCTGGACCTCACAGGTGACGCAATGACCCACTTGGACACTGGCCAGAGGTCCCGGTTTCCCCAGAAGGAAGCTGAAACCTCCTCCAACCCCACCCCGCCTGAGCAGCGAGGTGTAGGATGCCTCTGGGGGCCTGGTTCAACAGACTTTGGAATTGCAACTGCAAAGGCTTTCAGATAGAGATTTGCAGCCTTCAGGTGTGGAATGATGCCTTTTAATACATGCGTGTGTTCACTGAAAGAAGTTTAGTGTGATTGCTGTAGGCCTAACCCCATAAGCACCCAAAGCTGCCTGCTAGCTGGGTATCACCCTAAATTTGGAAAAAGCACCGAGCATTAGCTTTGGGCATAGGGAAATCAGTACATTTAAGAAAAAATCTTGTGAGATGCCAGAGGTCAATGGGAGAATGAAAGAGAAGTCAGTTCAAACTCCATTTCGTGCCACTTCACTTCTAGCACGTTTAAAAAGTTGTCTCCAGTTACCGAAGTACTAAAGGACACACAGCCCTCATTCGCTCCAACGCCTTCACAGGTTCCTTTAACAGGTTTTAAGATCTACTCCTGCCTTTAAACAGCAGCACATTACCATTCACCTTTAGAGTATCTAACATTTCAGTTTGTTTTCATTTTTAACTTGATGATCTTAATTTCTATCAGTCTGAAGAAAGAAGGCTGAGCTATTGCTCTGTTTGTGTATACATACTCATTTTCTGGATTGTGAGCTGTGACAAACACGTTTATTATTGCTGTATGTGCAGAGAATATTTCCATTCAAAAGATATTTCAGTTAACAGAAAGCTTTCAACCATTTCTATTAACTTTGCCATTTCTCCCCCTCTTCCTCATAGAAGACATATATACAATTGGGCCCCGACTGCTGTAGTTACAGCCTCACAGTCTTAGTTCAATCTCACGTATGATAATTCCAAAGCAATTGAGATGTGAAAAGACTTACTGGCATTGCCCTAATTCATGTAGAGAAAGCAGTTCACTTTGGTTCAACGCAGGATCAAAAATCACTATGAGTTGCCCACAGACGCAGCCTCTCTGAACAAGGGACAGGGTCCAGGTCTTCGATTCCCATCGGGATCTTCTTGCTGTCGACACCCTCTCCAAGGCAAGTTGGATGAATGAGCATTCTTGTGCTACTTCAGTTACTTTGCGTCTTACCTCACAAGAGCAGTCACAATTAGCTTCTATTTTGAAAACAGACATACTTGCAGGTTTTTATTTTTATTGGATGCTTCCAATTTCATATCTAATAATATACAGATTTTTCATTGTTCCATTCATATCTTCACATAGTTCAGCCATTCTGTCACATTAAAATAAAAAAAAGCACAACTGAAATAAAATAAATTTGTAAGCTGGAAAAATACATTATAAACTTATACTCAAGAAACATTCTCTTTATAATTAAAAACCTACTTGTAACAATTTAAGTAGGATTTAAAGAAAATCTTGATTTTCATTTTAAATAGGTGGCCTTTGTGTATACCTTTAATCATTTCATATGTACAATTCAACCAGTATCTCTGCCTACCTGTGACAGAATACCTGAAATGAAACAAACAAAACAAAATGAAAAAAAAAAAAAACATTGAAAAGGAGTATTTAACAAAAAAAAAAAAATCAATATTCTTTTTCCAGGAAAATACAGTATAATCAGAACTTTAAACACATGCTTCTCTCATTTGTATTAAGGCCTAAGAGACAGATGTGCTTTAATAAAAGCAGACAGTATGAAGAAAAGTCCTTCCACTTTTCTCTTCGAATTCCTGTAACAGCTCATCTATTTCATTTTCCATGTCTTCTGTGTGCTGTATCTAAAGGAGAAAAAAATACTAAGTAACTGGACTCCAAGGATACGATGCAGTTTAGAGAACACTAACGATTCAGTGTTTTTGGCTTACTGTGAAACCTAAATCAGCAGGCTGTACCAAGCCGTGAAGCACTGGGTGCTTTATTGAGATTCCCAGCATTCCCAACCGTACATATATTCTGCATCGTGTTCATCTGCACATCCTTCCTTCTCCAACCCACTGAACTGGCACTGAACTAGTACTTTGTTGAGTAGGCAACATCCATCCTCACTAGATAACAAATGGAAGCTTTAGAATAGCTGCAAGCACACTGAACAGATGGCTAAAATTCACATCTCTTGAACCCTCTTAGGATTTTTGGATCTGGAAAGGATGCAAGTATTCGGGACCAGAACAGATCACACGGTCTGGAGTAAAACAAAAAGTGTTGCCACACTGGAATAGGTGAGCTAATCAGCTTGCATGTTGTGAAAGGACACAGAGCCTTTCTGTTCTCTTGACAGTTACGTCAACTGTTTTAAGCTCAGCTTATTTCAACATTATTTCAAGGGTTAGGGCCAAGAACACTGAAGGTGGAAGACAGAAGGCACCAGATTTTTTCCACATCATACACACAACAGGGTGGTACTATGAAATACACCTACACAGGATGCTTTTCAAGTATACCGTGATTCAGAATGCAACTCCGATGTTTAAATCCCACATATTACAACTGCCTTTGAACTGGTTTTTGTTTGTGCTACAAAACAAATGTTTTGAGGATGGGCTCAACAAGCGTAATGGTTATGTGAAGTGCTTTGTGATGCTGCTTTTCACAGCAGCTAACAATTCATTAGTTTTGGACACACAGTCTACTTTGGAAATCATGAACTCCATTCCAGTTGCACAACAGCTCCAGAAATAACCACGAGAATTTGGAAACTTAATTCTGTTGACACGGGTTTTACTTGAAACAATTCCTACAACACGCAGCGCCTTTAAGGAGAGCTAAACAACCCCCAAGCCCTGTGCAGTCAGCTGGGTCCCAAAGGAGCCCTCTCTACTTACACACTGGCAGAGCTCACAGATCAGGAAAGCACCCAGGGTTGCCTCCTCATGGTTATCCTGAATGTCCACATTGATCACGTGTACTGGCTGACACGTCTCCTGCTCTCTGGAATTTAAATCTAGTTGGAAACAAAACACACAACAGCAACATTTTGGGTGGAATGATATCAGGTTTTACACAGTATTCATAAGAAAACAGTTTATTATTTTCTGTATACATAGATCCAGTGAATAGTATAGTCCCTCTTTTCAGAAGGGGAAGGTGGATTTGGGAAACAAAAGAATTCAATTTTGTGGAAGGGCTGTGATGGTTTATTGGTCAAGAAAAGTTACTGCTCACCTTCGGCTGGCCGTAACTTTAAATCTTTAAAACCCAAGATTTTCAAAAGTCGAGAATGACTTTAGGCTTCCCCACCTGAACAGTTTTGTTTGCCTGTTTTTTAGAAAGCACTGTGCATCCAAACCCTTAAATTTAAACTGCAAGGTGAACTCCTCGAAGTTAAGCACTGCCAGTTATTTTAGAAAATTCTAGCTTTCACACGTTCCACTTATGGGTGGAAAAGGAAAAAATAAAGCGCCCTTTTCCTATTACTACACCCATGTATTATTGTTATGCCTCTCTAACAAAACCTTCCTATTACACTTACTTTTTTAAGCTACAAGTTGCTCTTTCCTAACCCTGCTCTGCAAGTTTAGCTTGGCAAAGCCTGCTGAGGACTCCATTTTAAAGTTTCACCTTTCTAGCCAAGAGCCATTTGGTAGCACTCAAGCTTTCTTCCTTTAATGGTGCTTGTAATTGACCAATTATCGTAACGTGAGAGAGGCACAAGCAGAAAGCTAGCAAGTGACTGCCCTTCACCTCACATCCTTGTAACTCAGAACACTCTCATAAGGCAGGGTGAAAGCTGTTTTCCACGTGAGATACGCTGAACTGACTGAAGAACCATCCATTCAACTCGTAGGGCAGCTGCTCTCAAAACTTACCGATACGTTTCAAACACTTCGCTTAGACATTCAGAGCCCTTAATTGCTCAAATGTTTGTGCGTGTGACATGACCACTGAGGACTGAAAAGGTGAGCAATGGCCTTTTACTTTATGTATATAATGCTGTTTGCTGGACCTCAAATGTAAAGGAACCACCCCAAACCTTACATAAGCCTTTATCCAGCATCTCCAGCAGCAGGGTGCCAGCCCAGGAGCTGAAACCCCGTGACTGTGAGCTCCCATCAGCTTGCCAGGCACTGTAACCATGCAGAACAGCCAAAGCACAACATGAGATTCTGGCATATCTCACTGACTCATTTAAGGGCAAATCTGTAGCACGTTAGCAGAGAGCTAATCACGTTCAAGAATAGCTTCTCCAGCTTCATAGGAAGTATTTATTATGGGCAAACTGCTTGGAAGGTCACAGGAAGTATTCCTCAGGGAAGGGAAGCTGCACAGAGAAGATAGCTTGGACTGGTTCTCCATAGTGGTTAAAAAAAAAAGGCTCATCACATACAGCTTGGTCATCTTCTAGATCCATGAGCATTTTCAAACCGAACATGTACTTGAGTTTCTCCAAATGCTTGTTATTTCAAAATGCTTGTTATAGCAATTTCAAATTGCTATACCTACACATCCTGCGTAGCTGCCAGAGCTAGCATCTTTGAGAAATATGTACTCAGCTGTCACTTCTCTGCTACGTACAGCCCATGCCAATGCACTGGGAGCTCTTCTCCCTGCTGGTGCTCCGGCAAGAGCAGTCAGAGCAGACAGAGATGTTCCCAGATCTGTGAAGGTCTTTGGGGATGCGGGTGTGTGGGGCAGAGAAGAACTCAAAGTTAATTTAACAGCTCAAGGTCCTTACCTTCTACTACTTGATCATAGACTCTTTCTTCACACGTTAGAATCAAATCAAAAATGTCTTTGCAGTTCTGGAATCTCTCTGGTCGTGGCTTGATTCTCTTATTTCTGTCCAACATATGTAAAATCCCATTCTGTGTGTATCTGAAGTTGCTTGAGTTAAGTATCTTTAAGAAAAGTCACGTTTCTGAGCAAATGACCAGCACAAGTTAAACTATTACCATATCTTTAAAATCTGTTAACAAATACAAAGATCAACGACCACTAAACAGATCCCTGTTTGACCGTAAGAAGAACAATTCAGGCAGCTAGTGGGTTTCAAACCACTCACTGTCACTAGTACAACGGCAGAGACAGCTTTACGAGGCCCTCATTAGGTCTGCGTTCCTCAGAAGGACAACCTTCCTTGGGCAACTGTTTTTACATCCATAGTTCTTAGAGCACAGAGACGTGGCTATTTGCTAACAGTGTCCTGCATCCACTTGAGTCGCTGCCCCTCACTCCACTGCCCCGTCCTGTAAGTTATACGGGGCTCCTGCTGCCAGCTGCACGCCTGCATGAAGCTGCAACCTGAACTGAGCCCACAGGTTTATACGACTGAGCTTCCGAAGGAAATTAAATAAACCAGTGGAGCATCATCCCTTTAGAATATCCCCAGACAGAAAGAGGAGTAAAGAAAACCACTGACGTTACTGCTGCCAGCACTTCAGGCGCCAGGTGAAACAGATCCGTTATGCTGCTTGGTAGCTCAATTTACGCGGGTACAGTAGCTTTGAGACCCAAATTTACAGCCCACATCCCCCTTTCAGACGGGATTCACTAATCCCCTGCCCACACCAACCCTGTCCTCTCAGCTGTCTGGGAGACACGGTTTCATCAGGAGCACGCTCGCATGTATCTGCTCGGTTCATTAATAGCAAACTCCTCCTGAAGACAGTTTTATGGGCAGATTAGGAATACCAGGGAAGGTCTGAATTAAAAGAGCATGGAAATTGATGCATCCCTTCCTTTGAAGCACCGGCTATTTTTAGCCACCCGAGTACATGTTTTTAAATTAAAATAGCAGTAAGGGTAACAGTCTATAATTTCTTGAGATAACAGAAGGTTTCTGAGCAGGGAAAAAAAAAAATCCATCGTTAATAGTATGTAAGGTACCATCTTGGCTTATTTCCATTTTGAAAAGGTCACACACTTGGCAGGTTGTCTTCATCTTTTCGCAATACAGTCCTGATCTTGTAACAAGAGACTGGCAACTGTCTACCTCTTTCCAGTTGCCCCCAGTATCCCAGTTGCCCCCAGTATCCCAGGCTCTCTTGCTCAGGCAGCCAGGTCTTTGCCCGCTAATCTACGTGCTCCAAGGTGTCCTTGAGGAGCGTTCAAGCCAACAGCCTCCACAACTTTTAACTCTCCCAAGTTTTTAAGCTATATTAAAATTTAAATTCTTTCTACCCAAGTAAGAGACCTTATAAGGGAAAAATATTCAGTTCTTAGGTAGCTGCAGCATCCCACTAGCTGCTTGACTGCAGAAAATTCCCATTTTGAATTACAAATTGAGCGATACTTCATCACAAATATATATATAAGCAACTCTATCAGTCACTCAACTGACTTCTACTGTGTGTCTTTTTTTCAGGGCTCTCCCAAAGCTTTTACCATCCTTCCTTCCCAAAAGACTTTTCCCTGTGTAACTAAAGAACCGAGCTTTATAGCCCAAAGCTATCTCAAGCAGCTCTTGTACACCAGAGCCCGCATCTTCAGAGTATCCCTGTAAAATCTCCTTGGGTCTGTCATGCTTGGAGAAAATCCACTATGCCAGACCTCTGGTGATGTGCAAAGCATGAAAACGGCTGTAACAGCCATTTTCAGAACCCTTGTAAACATCTCGCGGCGCTGCTTGGTTTGGAGTTCGACAGCGAGCCCCTTCTGGGCTCTCTCATCTCAATTTCTACCTCATGCAGTTGGAGGAAAAATTCACAACACCCTACACACTTCTGATTCTTTTTTTTTTTTTTTCTCCCCTCCATTTCTAGGATGAAACGTTGCTGGCATCTGTCCCCTAGCTTTCCTGAGCATGGAGACAGAATTACGCATATTCAAAAAACCCACACAGTCAAGCTTTCTGCTTCACACGAGCTTTCCACTGCCAACTTACAGCTACATTTTTTGAGGGTCTCTGTGCCTATAAAAGGAGATTGAAATAAACGGTTAAGATTCAGGATGCTTTCATACTCGGTTGTCTGCAATCTTTTTCGCCTGGATAAAGCCAGCGTGCCATCCTGTCAGCACACCACCCCGAGCTGCACGACTGTTTTCAATGCAGAACTGCCCAGATGTGTTCTCATCATGAGCTCAGGTGAACTCAAGAGGTATTACACCTTATTAAAGGTCTATACTGCCAGATGTTCGACCATGAAGTCAGACTTTCTCTCATTCCAGCAGATTTCAATCCCATGCTTGCTATTCTGTGAACCTCTGCTGTCCCCTTTCAGCAGCCCCTTCTTCAGAAGGTACTCACAAAACTCTCTCCTGGCTTTCAGTGCTGCTGCCTGGCCACAGCAACCTTACCCCTACCACGCTCAGAAAGTTAAGACGTTTATGTATAAACCTAAGAGGTCATCACCTACTGCAAACCATCAGTGCAGTAAATACCACGTTTGCAGTGAGTCTAATTCAGATGCTTCCTTTATGGGAATAACTGTGCTAATGGATTCATGAAGTAATGAAATTTGTGTGCAACAAATCACTCCTAGAAAAACTTGGTATGAAGAGATATTGCAACGCAAGGTGCGTTTTGCCATACGGAGCATTGCTGCTCATTCTTGCAGACAGCTAGACCCCACTACCTCTATGGTTACAGGCTCCAAGTTCCCTCCACTTCTTTTAGGATATCCCATAATAGCGTATTGATGAGTATATATATATAAAACATATAACCGTGTGTTTAGAACAATTCCCTAAATCTTTCAGAGCTCCTGCCACCCAAATTTAAAAATCTCCCATCACAGACAGCAGAAATGCCTCCTCCCACCCCCTGGGTAGGTTGCTGCCCATCCTTTCCCACTCCACTCAGTTCATCAGTCAGCTGCTCACTCAGGACCCAGGCTGTACTTTTAGCTGTGTAATATTGTAATATATATTAATATAGAAAATAAACTAGGTATTTTCCTTTCCTTACTAGTAATATTCAAAATAACATTTCCAGCAAGTAGACTTTTAGTTCTGTA